>NNCF01132858.1:3239-107864 GCA_002313205.1 Laupala kohalensis
TAAGAGACAAAGAGATTTATTGTTAATTAAACTAAAGAAGATTCGATTTTAAATTCAGTGATTGTTAAATGATATCAATTTGTTTTTGTGTCTTTTGGGGGAATTTCTGTTTGTGTCTTGGGTAGTGATAATGTCATTTTTGCATTAAAGTGACTGTGAAATGACGAAGATTTGTATTTGTGTCTTTTGGGGGAAATTTATTTAATCAAGGGATATTTTAGCAATTAAAATAGCTTTATTAATGGATTTATTTGTCCTGCGTTTTCCTTAAGTGGAACCATTGCATGGTCCTTTTCCTTCGGATAGAAATCGTACCCCTTTTAAATATTGTGGAACCCTGAGAAGAGCTAGCCGAGGCATTTACATTTAAATATTCATTATTATTAATCTTTCAACCCCGTTCTGCCACAGTACACAACAAGTTCAGTTCAATATCACCCTGGTAGATAACAAGAATCTGGTTGTACATCTCCTGTGATGTTGTACACGACATGAGTACTGAACATTCTTACAGCTCATAGTAGATACAATCGTGTTCTGAGCACGAGCATCTTTCAGTTTATTTGTTTCATTATCGAGCTTTATATCAACCGTCGAGACGACGTCGTAGATGTTTGCCGCTTTCAACGCTATATCCAGTTGAAAACACCACATCGTGAAACTACCGGAGATTTCCAGCTTCTGTATATTTGACCAGTCGTCTTTCGCCATTTTTACTGAAGTAAATTGACGCTTACCTCGGATTTTGTTTCACGTTATCTCGACCGACAAAGACAGCATGCAACGACACGGAACCGGAGCATTGTTTTTACTTTTCACTTCGCACCAAGTAAATAGAGCGCGACTTTTTTACTTTACACTGATTAAGCTGTCCTGGGCACTCATATTTTAAAGTTTTATTTTAGTATTAAGCTTTATCACTTTGAACGAGCGAGTTTTTATTTTACACGGCAGCAGAGTCTACGGGTTACACACGCCATATTGGTGAGACAAAGGTTACAGTCTTTCTGGATAGCGCGCTGGTGCGCCGTCATCCTGAAAATAATTACCTGCCAACATCTTCAAACGGGAGAATAATTACTTCAAGGGGTGGATTTTTAGGACTTATATTGTTCAGTCTTTCCAATGCAGCAATAAGCGTTTCTCTATGATTCACCCGCTCTATCCTTGAAGTAGACAAATCATTGTTTATCGTTTTTTGGAGTGACAAATTTAAAAATGAATGACGAAACCCTTGATATTTTTTGCGGTAATTCTAATAAATGGTTTTGTAAATCATCTTCATAGTTTTTGGCACAAAAATGTTATCTACATATACGAGCATACATACAATTAATATCATCCAGTCATAGAGACACCCACAGTTTGTATCTCAGAGGATCTTTGGAAATGTATGGTACGTCTCTCGTAAACCAAGCTTCTTAGTTTTCCGCGAATAGTTCTTACACGTAGCAACAGAACACACGCTCATTTTTCTTCTCTGGTGGCTGCACAACTAAAAGGCCAGTTCAAGAAAAAGAAGTGCAGTATCTATGCTTCTACACACACAAAAAGTCTAAAAATAGCTTTATTACTCTCGCCACCTTCGCATTTGACAAAGAAAACGTTTCTTTGTCAAATGCGAAGGTGGCGAGAGTAATAAAGCTATTTTTAGACTTTTTGTGTGTGTAGAAGCATAGATACTGCACTTCTTTTTCTTGAAAGCTTTCACTTTGTCGAGGGGAACTGAAATGAGAGATTTAAGCTATCTCTGTCTCTTGTGCAAGGACATGATAATTTGTTTATTTAAGGTCGCTTTTTAATCTCAAGTCATCAGCGACCACTAGAAACATTACAGTTACATGGCTAAATTAATTACATTGAATAAGAAGAAATCAATGACAACAAACACAAAAACAAAATATATATTGATACACAAAAACAAAATACATTACTCTATCATTATTTAAACTGATCGTGTATTAATTTTTGCTTTATTGTAAAGATAAAGGTTTTTACATTATTTTCTCATTTTTTTTACCACCCACGTCTATCTAATTTCTTATAAATCTTGAAGGTTGGAAGTATCAAGATACGATAATTAATTTATGTACTTCGTCAAATCTTTTAACTAATTTAGCAGTCAATTACAGCGTTAAAATTTCTATCAACGTAAACTACATCTAATGCTCTTCATTCAGATTAAAAATAGTTTGCCTAGACTGGTCTATTAAGTTTTTATTCAGCTTTGAAACTACGATGACGCTCAAACTCGGGGAGTTCTTCGTAATCCAGCGTTGGAACTGACCGCTTGCCTACGTCACGACCCTGTTCCCACACCACCAGCAACTGCGGCCAGGCCAGTGGCGTTTATAGTCTGTGCTGAGTCCAGGCCAGTTTTATAGTCTGTGCTGGTCTGTTCTTCAGGCTGATTTGAAAGTAATGACACCATGAGACAGCTCTTGCTATTGAGGCCCTGGATGTATGTGATCTGTGGTGTGAGTGCTGTTCGTACGAGAAAAGTCCAATTCGTCGGTGAAAATTCTTCAAAATTAACGAATTTACCCTGAGTTAATAGTCTCCCTATGCGACATTGATCAGTACATTGGGTTTTCAAGTTATTGTTTTATCACTTATGAATTGTACTTGCCCACTAAAATGTGTTCAATGGAATTTGACACTGAGAGGATTCCTCGAGTTGGAAATCCTTCAGATTATTTTGAGTATGTACGTCAACTTGCTGACAGTGGCAGGGATGACGTAAATTCTGAAACAAAAGGACCAAAAAAGACATTAGGGTTATCTTGTAACAAAAGTTACCGAAACATAAGTATTCAATGTTCATTGAAAAAATTCGAACCTGTGAATAAGATAAATTGTAGCACTCAATACGAACCCACAGTTCTTGTGACTCGAGAAATTCAATGCTCCTACAATGATTTGATGCCAAAAATCAGTCTTTTTCCTTCGAAGAGACGTTTGTGTGCTGAATGTATAACGAAATGTTCTTATCCCAAAGCCAGGAAATGTCGTCTCATTCCTTCTCCCACTTACAACAGGATTTGCAATGAAGAAACAAGAGTTATCACTGAAAGCAAATTGAATTGCAATACAAATTTTAAACAAAATAATTCATCGGAGGAAACTTGTGAAAGAACCAACTATAAATGTCCCTCAACAGAGAACTGTAGTAGAAATTTACATGTAATTCCCACTAGAAATGGTTTGCATTATCCTGATAGAAATGAGAAGAAATCTAAACAATTTCTCTTGAAAAGGAGAGATAACATCTCAAGTAGTTCCACGTCAGGAGTAGCAGAAACAGTAAGCTCTCGGTAATGTTTCATCTTTTCCATATCTTTTAAAATTAGGCATATTTTATATCACATTTTTCCATATTGTATACAAAATAAATAATCTTCCACAATGTTTAGAGAAAATAATTTTCCTTTTGATAACTCTTTTTTTCATTTGTATATATTATGGAGTATGAATTCCACTATATTGGCTAAAACCACTTTTGTTATAACTTTTGTTGATTACTTTATCAATTTGGATGTATGTGTTGATCGTATTTAGATGATAGTGATATTATTCTATTTGAAGTTTTATAACATACCAACTAAACTCTTTTTCAGATCTGAAATTTCCCAAGTGAAGGAAGGTAGTACTTACTCCAACAAGAATAAGAAAAGGAGGAAGAAACATCTGTGGAATCCACTGAGCGATACCAATACAATTTCTGATGTTGATGATGTGACAGACATGAACTATAGACTTAACACACTACCGAAAGTTGCAGAAATAAAGTGTGATGGTGATAAAATGACCTCTGCAAAAATAAAAAAGAAGTACTCCACTGAAGAGCAATTGCAAATTATTAAATTCATTGCAGAAAAAAATCTCTTCAGTTCGGTGGGAGGTGTTAATATTTGGCACAATATGGAAGCTGAAATGGGTATTGGGAGGAGTTGGCAGAGTTTGAAAGAAAACTTCCGTAAACAAATACTTCCAAACATTGAAAAGTATAATCTGTCATCCTCCATTGAGAAATCATTCTGTGAAATCAGAAATCATTCTGTGAAATCTTTTGTGAACAAAGTATAAATTTGGTAGTAATCATGATATTCTTCATTCTTAAGGAATTCTATTCATTAGTTTAGGTTGTTTTAGTATGTTTCTAGAAAATCATTGTGGGTAATGTGAGACAATTTTTTGTTTTCATTTTTAGATCAATGCTTCTCGAATCATCCTAGTGATGAAAACCGTGGTCTCAGAATCTCATTAATTTTTTTACTTGCTACATTTTCTGTCCTAATTACAATTTTTAAAATTTACTAAAATAGGCAAAGTTAAAATTTAGATCCAGTAAGATTGGGTCAAATATAAGAATGTGGTCCTATCAGGGTTCAAAAAAATCATAATGCCATATTACTACAAATATTATTGGGGTTCCAGAGTCATATTCTTCACTCTTCATATTTATAAAGTAATATAAAGAAATATTGTTCCGCACTATTTTTTTCTCTCCGCCACCGTTTATATTAGTATGTTCTTCTTTTTCTTCCAAAGCATTATAGCCCGATGTGGGCCTGTGCTGCCTTCACGATGTGTCCCCATTCATCTCTTCTCTCTGCTTTCTCCCACCGTCCAGTCATCTTCATCTTCTTCAGGTCATCCACATCATCTTGGAGCCACTTCTTTCGAGGTCTGCCACATTTTGTCACTCCATGGATTTTACATTTTAGGATGCTTTTAGGCATTCTTACCATTTCCATTCTCTGCAGGTGCCACAGCCAAGAGATTCTATGCAATTTTATAAATCTAACTTTATCTTCTCCTTTTAGGATCTTGTGTATTTCATCATTATATCTTATTCTCCATAAATTCTTCTTATAATTTTTCTTTCGAATTTACGAAGTCTCTCAGCATTGCTACTGGTTAGTACCCATGTCTCTGCTCCATATGTGACTACTGGTCTAATAAGAGTCTTATATAGCTTGACTTTTGTTGTTCTAGTCAGCAGAGCAGACTTAATAAGTCGAATGTTGGCATAGTAAGCTTTGTTTCCTTGCGTTATTCATTTGTTTATCTCATCTGAAATACAATTTTTATTATTAATTTTGACTCCAAGGTATGTGAAATCACTGACTTCCTTCAAAATCATATCCATTTATTCTCATTCTCTGCTCCCTTCTTCTAGTTTCTGTGGCTGACATTTTCAAATCTTTTGTCTTCTCTTCGTTAATTTTAAGTCCTATGATTTTACTTTCCATTTCAAGTTTTCTAAACATTTCATCCAATGCATCCTAGTTTCTTGATATCAGTGCTATGTCATCAGCGTATGCAAGAATTTGTTTAGATTTGTAAATGATTTAACCCCTAATATTCAGTTCTTTAACTGCACTATGGAGAGCAATGTTAAGAAGAGTAGCAGATACAGTCTCCTTGTTTAACACGTGATGTTATACTAATTGCTTCACTTATTTTCCCTTCAACACATACCTTACAATGCGAGCCAAACGTAGTGGTTTGTATTAGTTTGATCAGTTTATTTGGCATTCCTTCTTTCATTAATACACTAAAAAGTTGCTCCCATTTGATTTTATCAAAAGCTTGTTTGTAGTCCACAAACAGTTGAATTCATAACATATCTCCATTATTTGCCTGAGTGTAAATATACTATCGGTTGATCCTCTGCCATTTCGAAATCCGCATTAATATTCATCAATCATGTTTTCTGTGAAAACGTTTACTCGTTTCTGCAATATACTAGAAAATATCTTATAGACAGTGTTTAATAATGTTATTCCTGTATAATTCTTACACTCTGATTTATCTCCTTTTTTAAAAATTGGGTAAATAAGTCCATTTTTCCAATCCTTTGGTATTTCATTTGTATCCCGTATTCTACATATTAGTACATGTAGTACCTCTATCAATTTCTCTCCTCCTACTTTTATCAGTTCGCCAACTATTCCATCTTCTCCAGGTGCTTTTCCATTCTTTATCTTCTTCACCACTTCTCTCACTTCGTCTATTGATGGTGCTTCTATGTCTTCATTGTTATCAGTATACTCTAATCCTTCCAATGATTCGGCTTCATTTCTATCCATTTCTGTTTCCCCATTAGTGTTTAGTAATTCATTAGACAATGAGATTAAATGTTATTAACATTTATAATAGCAAATTATTTGATATTTTGTAATGAAATAATGTGTCTTTTATCTATAAAAATTGCTTAGAATTAATTTTCTGTGAAGAATTTATCACAACAAAGTGAGAAGCTTGAAGGAAAATGGTCAACTTTTGCTGTTCCAAAACACTATAGTTCAAATAGTTTTAATATATTTTTTATGTAACTAAAACTGATTTGATGAAAAAATGGCAGTGTTGGCACATTTATAATATCTTACAAAAACATGAACATTGAACTTGTCAGATAGTATGCCCTTGAAGTGTAGTTCTCCTTTGACAGTGCATCACTTACTAACTGATTGCAGAAAATGGAGAAACTTTGGTCTGGCTGTAGATTAACCTACAATTCTCAGAAATTAAACGGACCATGTTAATCAAGTATTGAAGTTCAATAGATCGGGGCTCCTCCCACAAGTTCTCTAAATTTGTTTTCTTCTTTCTTTTTCCTTATCTTCTTCCTTGAATTCTTTCTTTTCCTTTGTTTGGAAAATTAAGTTTTCAGATTTTTTTATTTATATAATGTATTACACAACTGTTGCCTGTTCTTTCCTATCATCTTTATGTTTAGATATTTGGTAAATTCAGGAGGGTTTTTAGTGGATACGGTTGAGTTATTCGGCAAATCCCACACACACGGATGAGTCATGTTGGCTCTCCCTATGGTGCAAAACTGCATTTTTCCTACCTGCAAGGGCTCTGACCTAGATATTGGTGAGCCCTAAAGCCCCATTTAAAAAAAGTATACCCTTATTGTTTTTCTCTTTTATTTGATTATTTTCAATTATATAATTTGAACGTCTAATTATTTGGTTGTTCAACCCTTCATAATTAGAGGATTGCAAGATAATAAAAGACAAAAGCAAAATGAAGAATATACAATCTTTAGGGTATATATTGAGAATATTCACATCCTAAAACTATTAAATAAAAATTCTGAAGTAAAATATTTACACCTTTTACTTTATTACATTTCCAATAAATACTACAACATAAGTTCCAGTAAATACAACAACATATATCAATGAATTCTATTACATTTTTCAAAATACAATCATATGAATAATATGTCAGTGAATATTTCATAGGAATTTTCATTCACTTACTATCATATATTTTCAAATACTTTTGAAAATTAATCAATGAATTTCATTACATCTTTTGGAATAAAAACAACAAAGATAGTATACAAAATATAGGTAAGAATGATGTGTTAGTCATTGCCACGTTCTGTCTTTTAGCCCCCTATAAAGGAAAACCATTTACTCGTATTAAAATTTAAACCTAAGTAAAAATCAAACAATATTCTTGCAATGATGAAACATCTCTAATGTTTATAAGAGTACTAGTTATAGAGATACTAAATTCTGTTAACCATTCCTTACATTTAAAAATAAATACTATCCATTATAATTACACTATGCAACAAAAAATAGTTTGTGTTTATTGTATAAAAGCAATGTGCTTAACACAAATATGTCATTAGTTTTTCTCAGATGTTGATACTTTTCAATATTTTGACTGTTATTGAATAATAGCGATTTAACCACTATTTCTGGCAATAGTAATTTTCAAGGTGGTGATAACCATAATTACCTGTTGGTAATTCTAATGTGGTGTTCCAGGTTTTTAATATTACAGTGAAAGGCTTCAACACGTCGACTTCTTTAAATGTCAACCGTATATAATGAAATAATTTATATCACAAAATGTCTTCCTGTTGTTTGTGAATGTAAATGCAATGGTTAAAAGTAAAGTTTAATGTTGTCTTTTAATGTAAAATGTTAACTTTCAGAAGTCGTAAAATGTCAGCAAACATGTTTTGTTATGGTTGCAGACATTGTATTCAAACGAGTGAAAAATCAATTGTGTCTGGCACAAAATTATGTGAGGTGTGCAATTCATCAAAGATTAAGAAAACAATAGTGAGGCTCTGAGTCTCATAAGACATGTTACTTTAGTTGACTGAAGCAAAAATAAAAGGTGGAACAATCATTGCACCGCAATTCGTGTAATAGTTAAAGCCCATATTTATGGACTTTTGACAGAAATAAAATTACTTTTGAGGAAATGCTTTGGACATCTTAAGAATGGTATTGCAACAGTTTTTTGGTAACAATAGAAATCAGAATTACATTAGAAGAGCACATAGTAACTCTTGTGACAAATTCTCTATTTCATAGGACACTGACTATGTTCTTGGATGTAGATTATTGATGAAAATGTACTATTTGTTTTCTCTTATTGGTTTCTTTAGGCCAAGTTTAGGAGGTGTAAGGGAGGGACATGGTGGACATGTTCACCAAGACATTCATTGCATGGAAAGAAATCAGGGTTGCTGGGACTATACATGACTAGTAGTTTCCCATGGCACTATGCACTGTGAAACATATATTTTCATATTTAAAACACTTTTTGACTCCTATACAATTTAATGCTAAGAAATTGGGTCATTTCACAATTAACTCAATCTTTCAATTCTTAATCAAGATACTGTACCACATTAATGAATTGATAACTACAACATTTTGTAAAGATTTCAGTACATTTCTTGTGAAACTTCTGATATATATTAGCAGCATTTATTCCTAGATTTGTTTTTGAAAATTATCACAATTATGGGATTTTTCCAGTTTTTTTAAATAGATATTCCTTCCATGAAATATGGATTTTTCTTGGATCATGTCTCTTTACCTTACAAAACTCTTATATCTTATTTTATTTTTGTATCAGACATTTGTCTGAATTGAAAATGCTGTATTATTAATACTCAGTTATTTTAATTATGCACAGTTCGAAACAAAATAAATATACTCAAGTGTCTACTATTGAATTTCATACTCATGATTAAAAATATTGATACTAATGAGTTACCTCTATGTATATCAACTAGAGAAAGTTACTCTAAACACAAAACATTGTAAAAGAAATAGAACTTAAAACTGCATGTAATTAAAAAAAAAAAATTATGTGCTTTCTTTTTTCCTCTAAATATATTACTGAAATATTTTTTTTTTCTCATTTCGACTCAAATGAGTGAAAACATACAAGTCTACAATTTTCATGACAAGGAAATGTTGCTGCACTAACAGTTACTAATTTATCTGTATACAATCATAACAAAATGCTCAGATGTCAGAGATGCAGAGTATTCTACCAGTAATAGGTAGTACATTGTAATAAATTACACTTTAACACGCAATTACTTTAACCTTTATCATGTTTGCATTGATTTTAAAAACAACGTTACGCACAACTCAAAAATGTATAAAAACAGAATTCTGAACATATTAGTCATGGTATATTCAACATTAATTTATTCTGTGGGTGGTGTTGCACATGGCTAACTGCATAACAGATTTCTTTCTAAATCATGACTTCCCACTGAAAGATTACAAGGAGTGAACACCCACTTATTTCTGACCTTTGGTATACTTCAAAAGCAAAATAAATATTGTCTGTCTCAGCAAAATGCAATGAAGCACAACACAGTAGAGACTAGAGAAAATGATTGTTTGGATTGTTCCGTATTGCACATCATAATTAATGTTGTTTATTTTATATTACAATTCATATGCGCCATTATTTTAGGAACATGTTAAATCCTTTTGTTACATTTGCTATATAATATAAATATTTTAAAATAAACAAAGATAGCAAAAATAATCTTGAAAGCATTACCACAAGCATAATTATCCATACTATGCAATTCAAAACTCGATTCATTACACCAGAAGCTAATACTATAATGAATAAAACATGCCAATGTACACTGCAACACATAACTTTTGATGCACTTTGAAATCCATTTAATTGAATTAAGTATAAATTAATCAGAATAATTTAAGAGAATATGACAACCACACAATACCTCTATGGCATCTTCATTTGTTTTTCATTTATCTTTAAATCCATGGCCATCAGTAATGAAGTTAAGGGCTCTAATGACCTTGACAAGCCTTAAAGCCCCACAAGAAAAAAAAGTAATGAAGTTAACTCGAGCAATAATGGCTTTTAAGAGAGGTTGAAAGAAGTGAACCATATTTTAAATTCATAAATATCCATCATGAAATCCTATTTAGAGGAAAATAAGGGACATTTTCAAACTCAGTAAATTTTTATGAATAATGTAATACCCAACATACCATAGAAAATTCAATTATGAGATTCCTCAATTTTTTTTTATCGTTCCACAAAAATTAATTTTGAATATGAAATTATAATTCTCTGAATAGGTCCACATACAGTAAAAATGTTTCAAGTAAAGGGCATAGACTATTTTTTATTAGAGTAATTGACTAATTGAATTATGAGATATTAGTAAAAAACAAAGATACTGAAAAATACAAATTTTTCCATGTTTTTCAAAAACTAAATATTTTTGAAAGATAAAAGTAGCGAAGATGATGTAAAAACAATTATGTTAACAAATAAATGTGGTTTCAAAATTGATTTTCGTGAAATTTTTTGAAATCTCCCCTTTCTGCCATTTCCATTACATGAAAACTTGTAAAAACAAATTTCAAAATGGGGGTGTCTTAGTGAAACAATGAAAATATATTTTTCGTTAGAAAAGATATTATTTTTTTGGTAAATAAAGTCACAATTCCAGGACTCTACAAAAATTCATCCCTAAACTTTTTGAGATGATTATAAAGAGCCCTCAACCAACTTTCTAAATTGTTAGCAAATGTCAGTCAATGACACTGTCTGCTTTATGAATATTAGATTAGATTGGACACTATGAGGTATGAGATATGAGGTTTAGTGTGTGCCATGGGGTGAGAAGTATATGAGTGGAAAAGTCGCTCTAATCTATATTTTGAAATGAAACCAGTATTGTATGAAAACTGAATGTTCTTCAATATTTTTACACTTAATCCAACCAATTATTGACATACTATATGTTAGATAACTTTTATATGACTTTTTAAGCGCATTAAATAAGTATGTAATATTAGTAGCTTTTAAGAAAATTGAAAAATACATCACATCCAAAATACCGACACTTAAGAAAAAACTATTCATAATCAGTGTATTCATAATCAGCATCACCAAATTAAGCAATAAACACTAAAGAAAATCACAAACTAAAAATTGTTACGTAGTGTTATATTTTAAAATATCACATTAATGAGTATTATAAGCCTTTCCAGCTAGCACAAGATACATAAGCAATAATAAAGGGTGACATCCAAGTAACATATACAAGTTACATTTTAAATTGGAGAGGTAGTTATAAGACAAAAAGTACCTTCTGCCTCTGTTACATTGTACTTCCATTTAAGATGTTTTTAGAATATTACTTATATACATCAGTTTTCGAGAAACAATAGTAAAACTGAGGATTTAAAATTTATGCATATATTTGTTTTAATGAAATTATTGCGAAGTAAAACAACTCGAGATAACACATCTTTCACTGGTATTTTAGAATTAATTCTCTGCAAGCAAAAATTATTACAGTACTCTGTGTATTAAATAACAATTTTTTTTCATTTTATGAAAACAAGGTAATATTTTCTTAATAAAATGGGTAAACAATAAAACTTTAATGTGACAACGTTCAGTCAGGTGAAATTGGCGACGAGCTGGGAATCAAACTTGGGACTCCTGCTTTTATCGCAGGGGTGTTAACCACTACACCACCCATTTGCCTTCCACAACTGTACACCATTTCTTCCCAGACCTGTAGAGTACACGGAAGAAATATATGCATAATAAAACTTTCATACTTTCAATAATTCATCTATAAAGAATATTGTATAATTACTTCATGTTTTAAGTAAATCACTAAATCATTTTTTTTCTTCACACTACACTACAATTTGCCGTTTGTTCTGAAGCACGCTTTTGGGAGACTTCAATCCCATCCTCAATCAAGCTCTGCTATTCATCAAACTGTCGTGACTTCCTAAATATCCTGATAAATTTTTCTCCATTGGAACATCAAACTTCAACAATTGGGGTATACATTTTGCAAAGTTATTCCTTTCCCAAAAGTTAAGTTCTGTTGGTGGATAAGTTTCAACTGTTTGCCTCCTATTTAAAATGTCCCCAAAATTTTTGTAAGAAAAACATGAATTTAAAGTATAGGCAAAATTACTAAAAGTGGTCCACAACAAAGATTATGGAAGAAATTATTTTGCAAAATTTTAGTCCTAATTTCTAAGAATATTAATGCTGGGTTAATGTAGGTCATAAAATAACTCCTATTTACAAAATGCCAACATTTTGGCTATTTTTACAAGAGCCTTCAACAGTGCTACACCAAGATTTGTGGATATAACGTGTTCCATCTGAATTATTTGGTATCAGTAATGAATTATTTAGTTTTACAATACATATTAGTGATGAATACTCACCTAGTTACATCCCGTATTTTTCCATGTCACCCCCTTGATGTGGCTCAGGACCGAGTGATTCACTCATGGTGAGTTACTTTTGAGGAAAACTTGTAAATAGGAGTTGTTATTTAATGATCAAACCTTAATATTGTTAATACTCAAACAGGTAAAAACTCTGAATTATAAAATGAATTTCTAGGTTTCAATGGAAAAGGAACTTGTTTGGAATATATATATTAAGCCAACACCAGTTAGTTCTAATAACAGAGATTTATGGATAAAATCTGATTTGTTATAGCATGACGACTTCACAGTGTAAAATTCCTTCAGAATATCAAAGAATATAGAGTCAATTTTCTTTTATGCTAGAATCTATAATCAGAAAGATGAGCACCAATAAACAGACTAATAGTTACAGGGGATGATTTGAATGGGCAAAAATCAGAAAAGTTTCTCGCATGTAACATCCATAAGCTTATGAGGGTTTAAAAATACTTGGATAGATGCAATTATTCTCTACCAGAAATTTCTTATTACAACTAAGTCCTTCATTCTTTGAACTCTGACAATAGAATTATGTTAGATTCCACCTCTCTGTAATTCCAATCCAATTGGAATCTCCACATCCAATGTGTGAAAATCATTTTGCAATGTCTGTTCTTACATTCAGTCAGGAAATAATGATGATGATAATAATAATAATAGTAAGTGATGATGATGAAAGAGTATAATAATGAGTGAATTAATGATTGAAAGTTGTAAAACAATGCTTGTGAAAATGAATTTTATTTTGTAGTGTAGAATGGCTCATTATGGGCGAGTCAGATAAGTTGTTCGAAGCTGGAGAAAGAGGGTTCATTATCATCATCATCATCATCATCGATATTGACTAACATTAAAGTATGGTTAATATAATCACAAATGACATCCAAGTAAACAGTGCCTTACTGTATATACGTCGGGAAACATGTACTAAGGGTACACCAAAGTAACAAACCATTTATCTAAAAAACGATGAAATGTTTAAGGACATTTCTGAAAATATAGCCCACACTTCCTCCTCACAATTCTCAATAAGTTTCCAATAAAATATTTCAGAAGAAGAATGAAGTCGTAATTTAGTACATGGAACTACACTTGACACAAGAACTACACATTTTCAACTGTCTCCTTGTAACATTTACTGAACAATGACCTAGCTTTTATTAAATAAGACAACATTCAGAATTAAAATAACATTGAAACAACACGTTTCTCTTTCATTTCATTGAATCATTTACATAAATATTTTACTACATTATAGTTATTGAGGAAGTCCTTAACTTTATAAGATTTCCAACAGATTTTCAATTGGATTACTTTGTCATGGAAGTAAGAGATAATTAGCAGGAAACTTTCATATCCATTTTTCAGAGTAATTACTCGTCACTTAAAAATAATTAAAATGATACAAAATAGAGGAGGTCAGATCTGATAAGGTATAAAAATGACCTTTCACTATCAAAATTCAATCACCAAGGCAGACATAATATATCTAACAACTTATGAATAACTGACTAAACTGTCCTCCTCAAACAGAGAATCTACACAATACTGCACATCCTTTGTGCATTCTTGGAACAGGAAGATATTGTGCATCATATAGAACAAGAAACAATGTACAGAACTCATTCAAACAACACAGGCTGGTTGCATAATGCAATATGACTTCTTAAATGGTATGAAGAAGAAGCAAAACCTTAAAATACAGCCGCTGCCTTCTTCCTAAAACTCAGATAAAAAGTTTACTCATTTAATAGAATGATATCCACTCTCTATGCTACAGGAGCAGGCTCAGGAGGGGGTGTTGGAGTCACATTCATTTCACGAACTCTCTTCACCAGCAACCAAAATGTAAACATAGCCATGGCCCAACCCTGGATTCCAGCCAATAAGAAAAAGTAGAAATCAAGATGTCCCTGTGAAAATAAAATAAAAAGTATTCAGAAATATTTAATACGATAATAAAAAAAATTTACCGTAAAAAAAAAAGAAAGGAAAGAAACTGTAACAAACTATGTGATCAAATGAAGGACAAACTTATTTACTCTCTGGAAGCAAGCAAGGAACCATCTCATAAATTTCGATCAAAGGCCCTAAGGCAGTGACAGATTTACCATTTCTGCATCCTAAGAAAAATCATGACATGCATACCCCTACAATGAATAAAAATATGTAGGAACTTCTTATAAAACTAACACAGTATCAATAAATTTATATTGAAAAGAATACAAAAAAAAATTTAACAAATATGTTCCATTATCAAATCTATTAATTATTCAAAAACATATTACTCATAAATACTATTAAAATAACTCGAAATTGGAGATGAATAATAAAAATAGTATTAACGAGACAGATGTCTATAGAGCTTAGAGAGACTACAATTAAATCCTCCTCTACCCTAATGAAAACCAGAGAGAAACCAGGACCAGGATGGGGTATGATGTAATAATAATAATAATTATATATTGTTGTATTCGTAAATGGGAAATGTAGCGTGCTACTGAAGCATATCTACATGGAACTATAGGAAGTAGAAGTTGGGTGGTAGGTCATTGTTAGTAGGTGGCCGGTTAGCTAGATTTACCAACAACTTGGCCCACGTGGAGGGGTTAGTAGAAGTAGTTAGTAATAGTTAGAGTTATTGATACTAGGAGGAGCTGGATAGAGGAAGGAAGGTTTGCTTTGCTGAAATATGAACTGGGACATTAATGTAAAAAGTTACAAATTTTCTGGCCCCATCGGGAATCAAACTTGCGATGACTTGGTGATGAGTGACAACACTACCACCTGTGCCACCGCTGGGGCTAATAATAATTAAGTCATTGTTGCTCAGCGGGTAGAGCACTATGCTGCTGGAATTTTTCTCTTGCCAAAACATTCAGACTGACCTCCAACAGCCACTCAGTTTACAATAAGTACTAGGTCTATCCCCTCGGATCTCACTAACTTAGAGCATGATGCTCTCCATGTCCTGCTCTTAATGTTAAGGTCAAGATATCCCAGAGCAGACTCCATTAACCCCAAGGACATGTCTTCGGGCCTGCATTAGGACAGATTGAACATTTCATTCAAAATAATGATGAAGAGCAGTAGATTTGAAGAAAGGCTCACAGCAAATAAGGTGTTAATTTAGGTGTGGTGTAATTAAATTGTCTCTTTTACAAGGGGAAAATAGATTTCACATCATTTTGTGAGAAATAAAAATGGAAGAGAATTAAAATAATTTACCATACTAATAGAATGTTATTCAATTTCACAATATTTTCAGTTGTTGCCAGTATATCCCAGTTTTGGAAGTAAAGGACATAATTCACATTGTAATGTCATTTTTCCTCTATGCTATATCTAAAAATGTCTGTAAACTGAAGGATGTTCATCATAACTTTCAAACTATTTTGTCCATAAACTGTCTACGTTTTCAATATGAAAATCTCCAGTTTGTATTTCACATATTCTCTTAACCTCAAATCATATGTCAAGAAATTTATATACCATTTTTTTAGTTCATTAATACCTCATGGAAATCATATTTATTGTTTCATGTTATGTTGTAGTGGCTGCAGGATCCTAGAGATCCTACAGGGATCAACATGCTTCTATCTTTCATTTATGCCATAGGTATACAATAGGTATACAATTTATCATTCTACCATAGGTATACAATACATAAGAGTTATCATCCACTTAGGAAGATGTGATCCCAGTATTGCATGATACACTGTATTTGTTGTCACAGATTGCTCTTCTTCTATGCAATACATACAGCCCCATGTTCAGTTGATGGCACAATGCATCTATTTGAGGGTTCCAGTAAAGTTTCATTAGTAATTGTTCTGTTTTTACAAATTATTATTTATCTAGATTTGGTTTGCTTTATTGTCAAGCTATTATTACAACTTCATTGTAGTGTAACATTAAAAGTCAGTAATAATCCAAGGGGACAGAAATAGTAATAATAAAAGGATTTTCTTTTTAACTTTGAAGAAATTTGAATAAGCAAAATTTGAATAAGACAAACTAATAACATCTGCCTATAAAATTGACTCTTTATGGGACAACTATACAATGTGGGTTTACTCTGCTTTTATATACCTTCCACTCTTATAAGCGGACACGAGTGCACAGCAGCTATATTTCAGTTTGTAGCATATTCACACTCACACCTACATTTTAAGAATTATCTTGTGGTATTGTGTAAATCTGAAGTTGTTTAGTTTGAGCAGGAACACCCTATGTAAAAATTTGGCTGAAAACACAAAACACTTCGAAAACAAATTTTTATGGATTACTAATAAAAACTGCAATTTAAGTGAATATATTATTTATGTATAGGAATGTCTTAAATTGCAGTTTTAATTTTAATATTTTTTTCCCAGTTGGGGACTCAGACACCCTAAAATTTTCTAGTAGGGACCCCTTCAAATTAAATCCTGAATCTGCCCATTCAAAGCTTTGTTGACAGAAGTTTCAAATATCAATGGATTCTTCTTAGCAGGTATAATTACAGTATCATCTAAATGCATAACTATGTCATTTACATAATTCAAGAAGTTATTAATGAAGGGAATGAACAAAATAGGACAGAGTACAGATTCTTCAAGAATTATAGTGGTTTATGAGTTCGAACTGAATGTGATGAGATATATTTTACTTTAACAATTTGAGATGTCAGATGGACAGATTTTACTCCATTTCTCTGAGGTTTGGGACATTCCTGTGGATTTAGTTTGTTAAGAAATTTGTGATTCAGGGATTCAAAGTATTTACTGTAGTCTTAAAAAGTTAGCTATTGCTGCATAGTCAATTTCAAGTTGATTCAGAATGTAATCTACTGGAATTATAATTGCTCTTAAAGTTGACTTACCTTTTTTGAAAGTGTTGTTAAGGTGTAAGAATATTATTATAATTTAGGTGTCTCATTAATCTATTGAGTACCAGATTATTTATTATTATAGAAATTTGAGATAGCAGTGATACAGGTCTATAGTTTCTTACTGTATTGCTTGTTTTTTGTTTCAGTTTATTTATTTATTTATATGATTAATTAACAGGCTTTAAGTCCAATTACATAAGTATTCTCCTTAACATATACAGTTCACATTAATTTAATTAAAATCATTAAGTAACAAAGTTTCCAAAAAATCTATATATATTCACACTGTGCAGAGAGTGGATTTCATTTATATTTCCCGGTCTCAGTAGTCTGGAAATCAGAGAATGATATCCACACGATGTCCTGTGGTTTTGTTCAGCAAAGGGTTTACTTCCTTTCAATTCATATTGGTATGAATTGTAAGAGATTTTAGAGTGTAAAGGGGTACAGATAAAGTAGTTATTTACTATCTTGTACAGTATAAAAGCATCATTATATTTTCTGTATGATACCAGAGTACTGAGATTAGTATAATTGGCAATCTCAGTATCATCATGGGTAAAACGATCATTTGACAAATTAAATTTAAAATATACAAAAAATGTATGTTATACATTTTAGGAAATATCTTTGCAGCTTTTAGTTCTGCAGTAAATATTCCCATAGAAGATATCTTGTTTATATGTACTAGGTGTTCAATTAATTCATTTTGTAATTATTTAACCAGTTTTGTTAAATTCCTGCAGTATTATATTTTTATATATATTTGCCCAAAATACATTGTATCCTTTCCTTAAAAACTTTCATATCTGAAAATAAGTTATAGCAATCCATCAACAAGTTACCTGAAAATGCTGCGAATCTTGTCGAATCCAAGTAGGGCTAAGAGCTGATATCAGAGCTGTTCCCAAAAGTGACCCAACACCTTCCATGGCAGAAAACATTCCCATTGCCACCCCTTGGAGGGGGCGAGGAGCTGCAGAGTAGGCGAATTCAAGTCCTGTGTATTCATAAAAATAGATTTTAAGAAATATAAAATATATAATACACAAAATACTGTTATGACAACAAATTGAATCTGGGCTTGCCCAATTATATCATTCTGAAAGCTGTATAAGCCATGACTACAGTCAGAAAATCAAGGAAACAGTTGTGAGTGGTTTCAGAGTAAGGGAATGAATAAGTGTGGTAGTTTCCATGCAATACATGGCTTGTCAACATGAGATACTTCCACTTCATCTACAGAAAAACAGTTTGTTTCAAAGCTTTTGCTTACAACCACACGAGTGTAAGATTTTTCCCAACACAACAAAGCACATATCCCTCTCCACTCTTTTTTTATAAAGCATTAATAAATCAATGTTCTGCGCACAAACTGCACGTAGCATCAAAACATAAATCAAAAAGTAGCATACATATTTTTATTTGTATCTCAGATTTCAGCAAACCTCAGTTTGCTTCAACCCTGACTGAAAAGAGAGGCAGAAATCTTTTCCAAAAATATCATAGCTACTAAGATCAAAAGTACTGAACCACCATAGCCCATCAAAATAGATAGAAATCTTTTTATTGTATTAGCTATGAGAGCATATTGAGCAAAGATAAACACAATGTCCATTATAACTGTGTGCAATGGTGCTGTGAGTAAACCGGGATGGATTTATTTCAGTATTATTTTCACTAAATCTTCTCTCCATTTCTGATTCTGGCAAAATGTATACAAGATATTCTCAGCAAATAATTGTTCTTTATGTCAGAATTGTTCATAAAAGTGAAGAATGGAGCTTTAGAATCTATTGCAAGACACAACAATAAAAATGTTATTTATATTCATAGAATATTAATGATTGTCTACACAAATTGTTTTGAAAGTAAACTGAACTTAACTTTGTAGTAAAAGTCAAGAAATAATTAACAGATGGGAGAAAGAACTGAACTACTACAGTATTTTATATTTGTTGTATTTCTTCAAAAGTTTTGGGGAATGGTATATGGAAGTGTTGCCCTAGGTATCATCTCTGAAGTGTTCAATAGTTGATTAGCTTTTTGTGCTTGACACAGTGTCAGGGCACTGCTGCCGAAACAGTGGGGGAAAGGGGAACTTTTCCTGAAGGTCCAAAGAATGGGTCAGTTACAGGACTTTCGATGCTGAAAATATAACAAATCAGTCTCAGATTTGGTTCAGAAGAAGGGTGTCACAATGATAAATCATTGTCGATAATTAATTATTAAAAAACAATTGTTGATTAAAAGTAAAATTACAGTAAGTGAAGAAAGATAAGATTTGTCTGAGTAATACAGAAAAATATTGATTGTTTAAATATTCTCATATTTACTTACTCATTAAGTATCTTAATGTTTATTTTATGAAGGAAGACAGACCTACTAAAAATTTAAGTTAAAAATGTATTGAAATATTTTATTGTTTATTTACTAAATAGGCCTACCAATATGGAAAAGGAGAAGAAGAGTTGGAAGAAGTAGGGGGAGGGACGTGGGGGTCCCAAATTCGGCCCCATGGCCACCTAAACTATCTTGGTAGTCCATAATTGACATTTTAAAATTATGTAGTGAATTTATGTTATACTAGCCGACCCTGTCCAGCTTTAGAAAGGAGATTTTATTAAAGATTATCTTCATGTTGTTGTTGTTGTTATTATTATTATTGTTATTATTATTATGTACATGTATGTGTGTATTGTTATGTATATATGTATGACGTAATCCAAGAGGTTACTCATTGGCTGTGACAGCAACCAAAAGACTTATTTACCACCAGCTTTCAAGGTCTTGTAAAGAGATGGGATAAGTGTCTGAATGTGGAGGGTGATTATGTCGAAAAGTGAAATAAATGTAGGGAAGGAGTAGAAAATTATGAAGAAATAGGACAAAATTGCTTGTCGGGTGGTTTATCAGTTATTGAAGCTATAGACCAAGGTGTTTTTCCTAGATCTGATGGATTAATGCTTCTTGAAGCAATACGCAAATCCAACAAGGTATGGGCAGAACGTGAAGAAGTATATACACGCATATGCACACCCATCAAAAAAGCAGTTGCAAACTGCATATGACTGTGTGGAGGATAATAAACTACATTACTCTCCAGAAACAAGCAAGGGACCTTCCCATCAATTCCAATCAAGGGCCCAAGGGCAGAGGCAGATTTAACACTTATTTTTTAAAAAAATTATTTAATAAATACGTACTGTTATCCATTTATTTTTCCAATATGAATCTTAGATTTAATGTGCAGCCAAAATTGGAGATTAATAATAACAAAAGTATTAAATGACATTCCCACCTATGGAAAATCTGTCACTACCCAGAAACTACGATCAACACTAATATCAGTCATTTTCACTTGAAAAAATTTGAAAAAACATTCATAAACATTTCACCCTTCATATAATATTTTTATAATCTTTGCTGCGATGGGGAACAAGATATTGTCAATTTATACTTGGGGAGAAAGCACGATGTATACTGAATATTCATACAGTTAAGCCAATTGAGTACAAAACCTAATAAATTGTTAATGTATTAAAACAGATATCTGATAACACTATTTAATGCTGCAACCATGTGCTAAGAATCTTTACGTAAACACAAGAACATATGAAATTTTTTATCTTTACCTGTAAATTTTGAAATTTAATCTCAAATTAATATTATTAATTGTAGTATCAAAAACTGTCTCAGGGAACATGTTCTGCAAGATAAGAGTTTTCGTGAACACTAGTCCCCCATCTGGCAGTTCATCTGAGCAATCTCACTGGTGTGTTTCGCATGCCCTTTGGGCTACACTCCAACATGCTCAAAGCATTTATCTTCCAGGCATCAACAATGAAGTGTTGATATTTACAACACATGCAATTTCTTGCGGGAAACAATTTTTATTAGTTTCTTTGTAATGAACACTATAAAATTGCATCATTACAAAGAAACACATCAATTGTATGCCATTTTATTAGTGAAAATTTCATGTATTAAAACTGAATTCAAAATTCAAATAAAATTCTTCTCTTCTTAAAAATACCTTGTAATATTGTTTCCCTCTACACTAGATTACCCACAAATGACAGGTACGCAGTTAAAAATTCATTTCCAAAATCAAAATGAAAAAGAAGAAATACAATTGCTCTCTCAGATTTGGCAAAGAGTTTCATTAGACATTTCATTTATATACTAAGGAAACAACAAAAAACAGTAATGAAATTAACTTATGAATAATGCGAGTTTAGAAGCAATAACTTAACACAGAAGGCTAAAAGGAATCAATACAATCTTCTCTTTAGGTTGTAATCCACTGTGTAACTTTTCATTAGAATTACATTTAACCAAATACATAAAAACAAATAATGAAACATCAATTTATAAACACATAAAATTTAAGCTGTTGTACCTGCAACTCCAGCAAACACTTCAGCTGTTCCTACAAGACAGTACTGAGGTACTTGCCAGAGAAGTGATATATCACTTGCATTGTAAGTAACATTATGGATAATTTGGGACACCTGATGTCTGAAAAGTACAAACGGGATATTAAAAAGATGTAGCAGAAAAAGAAAAAAAATAAATAAAGATTTACAAACCCCTGTTTCCACTGTCGAATTGAGAGAAATTCCAACATACCAGCTGCAATGGCTGCCATGAAACTAAAACTCATACCAAAAGCTGAAAGAAGAATGTAGATATCAGTCCTATTTACTTATTTCCAAAATTATGGAAACGCTCAATAAATTTCATGAAGACAGTTTTAAGAGGTATTGAAATTTGA
This sequence comes from Laupala kohalensis, assembly GCA_002313205.1. Lineage (NCBI taxonomy): Eukaryota > Metazoa > Arthropoda > Insecta > Orthoptera > Trigonidiidae > Laupala > Laupala kohalensis. The sequence continues at coordinate 25,456 of NNCF01132858.1, forward strand.
AATGTAGGAGGACAATCAAGACTGACAAAGTGATGATTTCTTTAATGTATCATTCAAAAAGGAGAATAAAAAAGGATCGACATACCTATCCTCGATAGAAGAGTAATTCTATATCCATGCTTATCTAGATAGGGATATATCACACTGTTCATCATGGGTATGAGGGCCAAGATGAAAATTTGGTCAAATAAACTCAGCCAAGCTGTTGGCATCTGAGAAAACAAAGCAAAAAAAAAAAAAAAATGTAACATAAAAGAAATTACCATTTTGTGTATTTTAAGATGCATACTAATTGAATACAAACATTGAAATTCTTCTCAAATCCAATTTTTAAATGTACACCTTGTTCCTGAAATCCGGTTTCAATCTGAAACAAATAAAAAAATTTATGTGAACAGAAAAAACTGTAGGATATTATTTTTTTGGGCATCAGTCTTCCATACTAGTATCTATGTATAAATGTATGCCATTTTGTTTTATTCTAATCCATTATAGTAACTCTTAGGCTATGTTCAAGTATTATACATAATTCTCCTTTTCATTAGATCATTCCCAAACAACCGTTAAGTGGCACGGCCAGTCTGATGTGTCTGGTGTAGTGTAGTGTTGTGTCTGGTGTAGTGTAGTGTTGTGTCTGGTGTAGTGTAGTGTTGTGTCTGGTGTAGTGGATTGAGAGAGTGTGGGAGCGAGCTTCTGATTGTGTTGGCTTTCTTATACTATTTAAGAGAGCTCCCAAACTGTCTCTTGTTAAAACAAAGGTGAAATTATTAGCATGCATTTTATTTATTTATTGTATAATGGTGAGGTCCGCTCTTCCATCTCACTGTGATGTGGATCAGGGAATTGGGAAGGGGAGGTGTTGGGTTAGTTTTATCTGATTATTTATGAAGAATTATGATTATTAGTGTCATAGGAAACAGGACAAGAATTGTCAAACAATTCAAGTCACATACCTGGAAGAAAACCAACCAATACGGTAGTAAACTAGTGAATAACAAAAGTACTATTCCCAATCTCTTCACATCTTCTACAGCTGCATCATGATGGGAACCCCCATATCGAATTTTTGCATAATCCAACCATGAAGGAGACGTGACTGGCCTTTGCGATCTACGCTCAATTAAAGGAGATCTACAAAGAAAGAAGTAATTATTTATTTACTTCATAAATTGGCATTCCCTCTCAGACAAAATAAAATGAATCCCGTTTGTTAGTGTGAGTGGTTTATAAACAAAGGTAATAAAAATACATAACTTTATATCAACACGATTGGATTAAATAGTCAAATTATAACTTACAAAAGAAAAATAAATTATAAAAACATTTTTCGAAAAATTTGTTTCTGGAAGATCCATACATATGCAAATATTTTTTGTTCAGAGGGTAACTGAAGTATAGCAACTACCTTTAAATCATATGGTTTGACCCCAGCCAATCAATGTGTTTGTAAAACAAAAGGGGCCAACTGTTTTCTCTGGGCTCTTCTTTTTATAAGCTTTTATTTAACTTCGCTTGTTAGTTCGTATGTTTGGGCCAAATCTTGCAACAGAATTTTAAACCAGTTCCCCTGAACTGATTGAACCGAAATTTGGCACACATATACAAACCCTCTGACAATGCAATATTATGATGTCTATTTCCAATAAAAATATTTAAAAAGGATTTTTCTTTATAACGATTTTATCCAGAGATAACTCGCAGTGAATTATTTCCAGGAAGATTCACCTGAAATACAATCAGTTTCTCTCATACAAGTAAGTACAACGCATTGCATGACCTACACTTTTCATTTTAACTTCTTATCTTATCATTACGATTGTTTCTCAAAAGATGTTTATGCTATCGGAAAGTGTATCTCATGGATGGTATACCATTTATGCTACTTATTTATATTAATACAAGTTTGTGTTTAAAAGGTATTTTGAGTATTACAAATAAACAAGCAAGATTAAGTATTATGACAAATAAAAAAACAAATTTGAATACTAAAAGGTATAAAATAAAAATAACAAATAAAAAACCTTTAAGCTTTTACATAAGCGATGTACTTTTACATAAGCGATGTACTTTAATAAATGAATAAGGTAAGGTTTTTATTAAAGTAATGCAAAGTCAAATGCCAATACCTCCATACATTTTTCACATTAGTGGATTTTAATAAAAATAATTGTACTTACTATCTTTATCGCTGAAAATGATTTAATATTTTATGTTGAATTATTTGTTTTCAAAAAGCTAGTTGCGTGAATCATAAATAAAATACATACTCTGACAAGTACTTACTTACCAACCCGTCACTTTCCAATTAAATTAATTGGTATCCACTTTTATAAACATTTCGCGCAACAAACAAGCAATGTTCCAAGGAAATTTATGGAGAAAACAGAATCAATTTATATGAATTATGTGAAATGATGCATCAAAAATAAAGAAATATATGAAAATTAATTAGTCTGAACAACCCAGCAGAATTGCATTCTTACCCTTGAATACTTGTCTGCCTACGTAAGTGACATCGCCCTGATACAGCTTCTCTCAGGATGCACAGAATATTCATAAGAACAGAACCAGAAGGGCGATGTACCAAATAATAAGGTCGGCCCAATGAAAACAGAAGTAATGCTACCACAAGACATCCACAGGTGCCTGAAAAGGCACGCAAAAACCCGTTCGGCATGTCAAGAGCAACATATGAAAGAGCTCCAACTCCCAAGAGACTGCCAATATTTACACACCAATAGTACCAGTTGAAAAATCGACGTAATGAGTCTGTTCCTCCATATTTCACCTGGAAACATTAGAGCTCAAGGATCAGGACAACACAGAAACTTTTTTTAATTACATAAAAAACATATAAAACATATTCACAGTTGTAGACAAGATTTTATTCATTGACTTACTTTTAAAATCATTGACTAAACTAAAGACATACACAATTAAAGAATGAAACATTACCTGCTCAGCTCCAAATGATGGGAAATTTGCTCTCACAGTTCCAGCTGCAAACCCAACACACACAATGATACCATACATTTCCCATAAGCAAAGTGGGCTCGTAGAATTAGAAGGACTACATAATACTCCAGCGGCAGCTGCAGTAAGTAGTGAGAATCCTATTACATATAAAGACAGTCCTGCAACTAGAGCCCAATATCGTCCTATCCACGCATCGGCCAACCAACCACCCCCAAGAGCTGAGAAATGAGCTACTCCCACTAGTAATAGAACTGCTGTCATGCCAGAATCAGGGGACCAATGTCCCAAACTTAGAAAAAGGAATAAATTTGCAACTAAAGCATAAAAGGCAAGCCGTTCTAAAGTTAATGTAATTAGAACAAAAATTCCAGCAATACAACTTCTTCGTGGATCCCATGGTAATTGACCAGTTTGAGGCCCCTGCTGAGACCTAATCATCAAGGGAGTTGTTTCATCCATTCTGCGGGCTGTTTGAATATCTGTAAATCACACGCATTATATAAATCACAATAATAGAAAAAGAAGTCCGTGCATAACAAAACAGACATAACCCACCTACCCAGAAATCAGGCAAAAAGTTTCACCAACTACACACAAGACTGATTTTGAATTAAAGTGTCATGTCAATTGAGGTCCATCTTAAATAATTATTCTACTTTCGGATAATTTTTCTGAGACGAGACATTTGTCTTGAGACAGATTTTGACAGTTTATATCAAAATTGAATGGAGTTTGGTTACCAACTTTAGGCAAATCAATCGGGGTGGCTGCACCTCCACATTTCCTCGCACTTCCACTCCATGAAAATAATGTTATTTATGTGAGTACTAGAACATTTACGAGTGGAGAAAAATGTAATGCTAGAAAAAGGCAGATGGCAGTGCCAATCGATTGAAAAGAAGTACTGTATGTAACTCCAGGAAGCAAGTCAGCTGACAGCATTTCAAAGTAAAAATATCGCTGTCCCGTCGCTGTCGATGCAGTCACGCCGGCGCGGCTGAGTTCGGTGGTTCGGACCACAGAAAGTTCGAACTTCGGTGTAGTTCGTGTTGCCGCTTGTCGAAATTAACCGAGAGCTGCCGAAACACACCGAAAGCTGATCCAGAGGATGGTGGAGGAACGCGACGATTTTGAAGACTGTTCAAGACGCATGGTAGCACACCGGTTGCGTATGGTAATTGGTATTGTGACTAGGGTTAGGATCGCTAGTTCAAGTTTAATATTTTCGTACGATGAACGAACATGGATGCATATGACATATTTAAAAAGTTGTCTGTCGGAGCAAAGTTTTCTCGACCGAAGCAGCAAGTGTTACCTGTGAAAACACATGTAGGTTAACATTGATAAAAGTGTAATAGTAAAAGACATGTTCTCGTGTCTCTCGTTTTGATATGATAACTGATGTGATTGCAGGTTATTAACCAGTCAACGAGCCAATCTTCAACCAATCCTTTAAAGTTGAAAAATATTGTTTTGAAGCCCGCGAATACTTCGCAAAGTGATAAGAATGTGGAAAAGCAAGTGAAAGATGACACTTCTGAATTGACTTTACTTGGAAACATTACTACCAAGGATGGTAGACTTGGAAAAATTTTAAAGAAGAAAAAGAAGAAACTGGGTACCAAGGAAAAAGCAGAATTTGAGGAACAAGAGAGGGTAATAAATAGCTTTCTTGTGCCATTTGAATGTGTGTTCTTGCATGATGATTAATTTAAGATTAAAATATCTTTTGGCAATGATTCCTCTGATGTAAATTTTGTACTTTTATTGAAATATTTCCAATAGTAGTAAATTAAATAGCAAGTGCAAGTCTGTCCAAATGTGCTTCTTCATTGGTACTTCTTACATGGTTCTTCGAAATTTTTAAAATTGAAAATGTTCATTCACCTGGCAGTTGGGGAAAATGACGTGTCTTGTTCTTTCATTGTATTGAATACTGTTGCATGAGTGACTTTTTGGTATATTTGTTTTGTTTTATCTCTGTTTCCACCATTAGCAATCTAAAACTTCCTATGTTATCACTTGTGTGCAGCAGATAAAATCCCCTGTCTTTACATCTTGATAAGTTTGTAGGAAGTAGACTTTCAAGGAGAAGGATTTCAGGAAAGTATTGTCTGAACCTTGCATTGATTTCTTAAATGATATTGTCTCCTACAGACAGTAAGACAGCACGTCTGTAATTTGGAATTTTCTTCTGGTATGTTGTCTCTAGAAGTATGGCATGTTGTCTCTAGTTGTCATGCTCTTGATATTGTTATTTCTACAAAGTTCTTCAGAAACTGGAAGAGAGTTTTTTAAGTTTCCAAAATGTCGGGCACAATATCCAATGCAGACTGTAGATCCTGCCTAGTACTTAGTCTTGGTGAGAAACCTTGTGCTAGGTTGCTCATTCATTTTGTTTATCAAGCATAACCTGCGTGGAATATGCCTAGTGTTGCAAGTTGTTTTAACCTTCGCAAATAATTCATATGCAGCATTAAAGTATTAATATTAGTGTAAGAGAGTTTAAGTGTATCACATTGCTACCCTTTAGTGAAAATGATTTACCTATTAGAACATTTGGTCATATGAGTAAGATGATTCCAGAAGATGGTGATACACAAGTGAAAAATGACATTAATATCATAGGAACTCGACAATTATCTTTTGTCTACAGTAAAAATTAAATTGGAACTCGAATTACACTTACATTTTAAAAGTTACAAACACAATATTAAGCACTATTCCATTGAGCTAACATTTTCTACTCAGTAACTTAAGTCAATGGCAGTGATTTCTAACACCGAATTTCACACATTCTCTAACTGCCTCATGCATGCATGTCTGTCTGTCCTTGTGAGGTGTTTTTTTCAACCATTGTTCACAATATTTTGAAGTTACATAACATTGCAAATTGCTGTGTCTATAAAAATCAGTGTGGAAGAGTAACAATTCAACAACAAGAGTAACAACAACAAGTATATTTACACACAGGGCAGAGTAATGTCAAATTTGCAGTGTTGAAGCACTTACTACAGTATTCGAAAACCTTGAAACAGGTCTTTTAGGCTCGGTGACATATGTAGCAGTCATGAAGAATAATAAAGATATGCAACATGGTTTTGCAATTTACTTGATGAAAAATCTCTTTAATCTACTTTCCATGAAATCAGTGGCATAACAATGTATTTGTTACAAAGAAAAACAACCTGCCCCATTGGTCTCAGCACACTCATGGGTCCTAAAAGAGAGAGAATTTAAACACACACTTTTGTCCTAACTTACTTTTAGTTCAAAACAAACTAAAGATTCTTCCTTTCTCCTGAAATGTCATAATGAACCACCTCTTCCTGTAGTTTTATTTTTCTGGTTCATTATTCAATAGTTAGTAGGTATGGGTACAGTTACAATCTTGAGTTTATTTAACTATTTGCACTTTTTGCATTACAAACCACAAATTACGTTCTTAGTGTTGCACTCATGTTTTGGATCCCACACTACAATTCTAAGTTAGTTTGAGTGTAGAGTTGTAAATTGCTTCTTGTTTATTAGTTACATGTAATTGATACTTTAAAAGACAATGACTGGTTCATCAAACTTTAATAAAGGAGTTTAGAATGAGAAGATATTATCAGTTCTTTATTAATATTAATTACAAAATGATGCAATACAGTTTTCAGTAAATCAATTATTTTTGCAGGTTGCTCGTTTGAGGAAGGAACATCGTATTACAGCTATCGGAAAAGATATCCCTGAGCCAGTTGTATCATTTGAACAACTTGTTTCAGAATATGGAATCTCCTCAGAAATAGTTCAGAGACTGCATGAATATGGCTATCAAGTTCCAACTCCTATACAAATGCAAGCTGTCCCTCTTATGCTGCAGGTTTGCTATTGAAAGCTTTAGTTGGTTTATTTAAATTTGGATCAATTTTTTACAGAATATTTGAAAAGCTGAAAATAAATGAAATGTATATTTGCTGCAAATGTGATTTCATAAGTCATTGTGCCCTTAATTTCTTTTGGGCAAAATTTACATACCACAGAAATATATTTTTCGTCTTGTTTTTCTCTAAAAATCTTTCCAAAATGAGCTTTCCTTCTTCCAGACATTTTCTATTGTAGGATTTTACTTTTATATATCAAGTAAAATACTTTTATATGATTGTTCAATATTCTTTGAGAAATTTAATAATAGATTTATGGAATTTGTTTAAACTAGTGTCTGTAACTATTGGCAAATTCTCTTTCGGGTCATTCCACATCAAATCATCCAATGATGTAACCCATTATCATAGATTTTGATGAAATTTTGTGTGTTTATTCTATCTATGGATATTAGATAATTTCCTAAATTTGATAGTATTTCATAGATATAAAACTGCGTGAAGTACAACAAATTTTTCTTGGCTCGTGAAAAATTAAGTTTTTTGCTCTAAAATATAAATGTTCCATTTATGTGACAGGATGGTTAGTGATTATCCATCTCAAAATTCTTTCCCTGACCCATGGATTAATATTCCCCGACTATTATATCACATTAACTTGCACACAAAAATTACTTAACACAGTTGAGAAACAATCAACGAGAAACAAAGCAGGTGATATCCTATAAAAATAAGGAAGTAAATTCATAAAAGAAAATAATCATTCATAAATCTTTCTTCAATAGTAAAGCATTGTCATTTACAAAATTATTTTTTAACATTTATCAGAAATAAAAAATGAAACAAAGCTTGGTATTGGACTGACTAAAGACTGATGAAAGTAGCCTTTAATTCTGCCATCATTGTAATGACGCTGAGGCAGTTTGAGAACGAATGGGTGGAGCTACTACCCTGTGTAGCGAACAAATGACAACACCATGTTTCACCTTATCTCATCACTACCATTTCCTTATTATTTTGTTACACTGAGTATAATAAAATAAATGCTAAAACTTTTTTTAAACCAGCTACATTTAACAAATATTGTCTACTGTCAACATATTAATAAGCAAAAAGCTTTTTCTCTTATCAAGCATAATCAGTGCTAAAAGCAAATATAATAGTACGGAATTAACATTTTAAAATACGTGAACATGAATGAAAAATTAAAAAGAAGGAAGGGGACTTCGAGTATGGTAAATGATAGTATTTGTGAAAGGAGGGATTAAATAATGGATTCTATGAAGGTTAAATATACAAGGGAAAGCATAGATCAGCAAACTGAAGCAACCTTTAACACACGATTTCGGTATATCTGTGCCGAAGGATGGAAGAACCCAGCTTAAAACAGTTAAGAGTTCTGAAGAATGTCAAAACATTGTGTGGTGAGCAAACTGAACAAACTTAAACGCATGTCCACATCTTGTCACAACTTTGACTCCTAACTTTCCAATTCATCTTTCCATCCCTGGGTCATTGCACATACTTTCTCATATACGTTTTTCAGTCTGCAGCATAGAGTGAGAAAAAATTTTATAGTGAGAGGGCCATTTCTGGCGTAGTTCTCTATATTTTGGTCGTCTTCCACTGCTCTATTCAAAGTCGCTAGATGAACTTATTACTGTCTTTTATTTGAAATTTGAAAGTAAAATAAATATTAAGTATATTATTTCTAAACATATAGCGACATATCAGTCTTATAAATAGCATCGAAGTGTTATGTAAATGTAATTTCGTTGTAGACAGAAATTGATGTATTTTCGTATCTGCAGAGCGTTAGCTGTCCTCTGTATTTTATCATATCATTCATTTTTAGCTTACGAAAAGTGTATTCTACGTCTGCTTGGTCCATTTACTCTGCTAAATATTATTCAAGCTTCTTCAAACACGAAACTAATGTGTAAGTTTTTTTATTGCGTCTATACCAAACTTTCAAGCGCAATACTGCTAATGCGGATGTAATGCTAATTCTAATTGTACTTTAGGTACCGAAAATTTAAGCAAAAAAGTTGGAGCCATTTTTGAGAAACATACAAAAGAGTACTTTGAGCTTCATGTAAAGTACCCTTTCTTTTAAGTAAAAAAATTAGAGCACATGCATCGACAAGTAAATTCTACCGTAAATACGAAATGCGAATTAAGTTGATTCATCCATTTACTCGGAATCGCTGCGGACGGACGGACGTTATGCCAAAGTCGGATATTTCCGTCGAAACCTCTTTCGAATTTTTTCACGATTACAATGTTTTTTATATACTACGTATATGAAAAAGTAAAAAGACGGGAAGTTGATGGAGCAATCCTGTATTCGGATGCAAGTGTCTAAATTCTTAAGCAGGGGTGTATCCAGCATTTTATTTCCTTGGGGATGTGTGTGATATATGAAACATATAAGTGTGTTGTTTGTATGAAATAATGTATATCAGTGTGTATATTATATATGTATGCTTTCTATACGTATGTTATTGTGTGTATACAAATAAAGGACGAATTTCTTTTAATTGCAATGGGTATTTATCCTCATATCCTCCCGTTATGCCCCTAACCATAACATAGGCTTAGTCTTTCGAAGACGCCATTTTTTGTGCTTGTGTTATTGGGAAATGTTTGCTGCTATCTGAAACCCATCACTGGACAAACATTTTCATTCTGATGTTAATGAGTGGCTGAATTCTGCAGACACGTGTGGATACCACGTTACCACTCGCGAAAACGATGCCAGTATGCTCCGGTTTGGCAAGACAGATATCGCTCCACAATTCTCGTTGCAACGACTTGTCGTGGATCCCAGTGGAAATGTTATAAGCCGCTCAACACTCAACATAACCCCCACTCTCGCCCAACAGCTGCTACTATCCTGCAAACTATGGTTGGGTCTGCTAATGGAGTGTGATGGTCGCACTTTCCATTGAAGCGTCTTCATCGCCCCTACGACGTACACTGTCCTTCGTACTTCGGTGGTCACTAGGGAAATCCAGAAGGTGTGCGCAGGATTAGTAGCACGTAAGCTTTGAATGACAAATGATTAGGAATTTCTCATTTTTCCGGAAAATAGATCGCGCAGTTTGTCATAGTCGTGTAAATCAGCTGTAGTCGATCACGTGATCGTGTCCCCTCCCTTTCTCCTTTCTCCACCAATAAAAAACGAGCGTCGAGTGACAGCTGGTGCCAAAGGGTCTATGAGAATTTGTGTATAGTAAATATAGCTTTATGAGAAATTACGTTTGAATTTAATATGTCGGAAACTAAAGAACTAGATTCTATCAAATTTTGGGAATTATCTTATATCCATGGATAGAATGAACACACAAAATTTCATCAAAACTGTGATGGAAGGTTACATCGTTGGATGATTTGACTTGGAATTGTCTTTTTATATTACGGCAGTAATTTGTCATAATATCCTTGTTTAGTGTGATGAAAATGTAACTTTACAGTATTGACAGAATGTTTATTTAATAAAACTTATTACTACAGAATAAATTTCTAAATTACTACTCTCTTAAGTCTTCAACTACTGACAGAAGGTAGTAATTGATGAACCTTCCAAGTCTAAAATTTTAACAACAATGTAATGGAACTCGATATAATCTATTTTCATGTTTACTATCAACAATCCACAGTTAGCCTTGAAGAAGAGATCAACCTATAACCTCGAAATGTGGGCAAAAAACAATACTGTAAATGTAATTAAATGAAGACTCTCATTTATGAAAGGATACTTCTCATAATTCTGCTTGAAAATTGATTGTCTAACTATTAAGACATGTAGTTGTTAGAAGAATTAATTAATTTAGAAGATTCAATAAGACTATCAGAAATTTTTCATTGTGAAAATTCTTGAGCCAATGTTGAAATGTTCCCTTTCCATCTATGCTGCTGTGAATTGAGAAGGTATTTTTCTGTTGTTTTTTTTTCTGAATATTTTATTTACCAAATGCTTATATTTTAGAACCGCCAGGTGCTGGCTTGTGCTCCTACGGGGTCGGGAAAGACAATCGCTTTTCTTCTTCCTATTATTCATTGCTTAAAAGGTCCTCGAAAACTAGGCTTCAGAGCTGTAGTGGTCAGTCCAACTCGAGAATTGGCAAAACAGACTTACAGGTAAAGTATATTAATGCATTTATCTGCCTGTGTTTTTTCTCATGTGTTTTATTTGATAGCAAAGATTTTTTAAATTCTTTTGTATAGAGAATGTTTAAGAATTGCTGATTGTTGCAAGCTAAAAGTGCACATAATTAGCAAAGTTAGTGCAGCGATGAACAAATTTGGCCAGGACTCCTCACAAAAATTTGGTAACAAATATTACTTAGATGAAATACAACTATCTAGTGTGATGGAATATGTTAAATAAATGAATAATAAATTTCAGATATATTAATTACAACACCGAATCGTTTAGTGTACATGCTGAATCAAGATCCACCTGTTCTCTCTCTTAGCAAGTAAGTATAATAAGTATAATTATTTGTATACCAATATTCACAAGACATTTAAATACGAAAATTAAATATCTGTTATATGTTATTCACACTTATTCAAGAGCTTTGTAAACTAGGTTTTATTGGGTCAGATCATTCATTTATTATAAAAATTTTGAAAAAGACAATTTAACGAATTTTTATTACTTATAGAGGTTTTAAGTAGGTTACTTGCATTATCGTATGTTTAAAATAATTTGTTTGGAAAACGTAGGTAGTTGTTTTTACATGCTTACTGTTTTCAGGTGAATAAAAATTTTAATAATTATTATTATTATTCATAATAAAAATTATTTTAATAATAATCATCACAATAATAAGAATAGTAACAACACCAATAACACCTCCATCAATACTACTACCACCTCCCACAATACTAACTCCAACTCCCTGCCAACAATACTAACAACAACACCAACTGTACTAACAACAAAGTATTGAGAAAGATCAGACCAGGGAAGTCCAATAATTTATGTGGCTTGAAAGAGAAAGAGTGAAACCAGAATCGGATGCTGTCATAATAGCAGCCCTACATCAGCCGTTGAGAACGCGACATTATAAGGTGGTTTTCAAAATTACTCGGAATTATAAATGCTGACTGTGCCGAGGTCAAACTATTCTTGCCCATTTTTTGCCAAGTAGGATTATCTGCAAAGCTATAATAGTTTGCTGCTACTTGCATTGACATATGCACAGCGCTTTAAGTCTCAAACTTAAAAAAGTCCAAAGTGGTATAAATATACACCGAGACCGCTGACTTCTATTGGAGGATTCTGTACGTGTATGATCAGCAAATCTACACTGATCGCTCGGTAGTGACATAAACCGGACATTGTCGTCAGAAATATGGGTAACAAGTCATGTGAAATTGTAGACGTCGCTATTCTGTTTTATTATATCATTTCCAAGTCTCTAAAATAGAAGAATTTGACAATTTAGGTTGGACGGATTTGGGATGTAAATACAGCAGTCATAGCAATTGTAATTGGAGCCTTGGGTGCAATTCTTAAAAAATGAAAGAAGAACTTGTCGAAATGGCCTGGCAATACAAAAGACTGGCAAGTTCAAGATATAGCACTTGGGAAGTGCCCACATTCTGAGAAAGGTAACACCATTTTTCAGACTTTAGAAAACTGGGTACAACATGGAATGGGTTTACAAGGTAACCAACTAAACCAACATTAAGTCGTGAAGAGTAACGAATAATAATCACCATAATAATAAACGTAAAAATCATAATATGTGTAGAAGGGCCGTACCGAGTGACGACATAGGAGAGTGCTCCTAAAAAGCAAGTTTTTCTCCGTCAAAATTGGACCTGGACGTCTTGCCAATGGTCTCGTATCTCCACAACTCCTAAAAGTCAAAGGAGGAGAAACTGAGTTAGAATCACAGACAGGAGGCCATAGATTGTACATGATGGCCGGCTGTGGCACCAGTTCAAAGCACGTGGAGAACTCAAACGTCAGAAATTGCTTCTTGAACTTCCTATGTAAAAGAAAACTGGACAGAATTTCCTTCGTCTCTGTAGGTTACATTTCCGTGGGAAACAGCATGGCATAGATCAGATACGTTTACACTGTGAAATACTGGATTCACCTGTAGCCAGAGGCCGTATTACGTAATGTTATCAGTTTCGGGGAAGGAGGAAATTAATAAGACTAGGTTTAAAATGCAAGAAACTTGAGAAAAAGGTAGAACTGGTTGATGACATTCTCCAGAATATTACGGTGGTCAGTAGTGATATGCTCAAAAATTCACCGTTAGTGATGGAGTCACTGATAAAGACCCTTGAAGAAGTGGACATAATAAAAGTAAATAGCGTGTTATTAATGAAGAAAGGAGTGAAATGTACGGCTCGCAGGAAATACTAAAATATATTGGTAGAGGGGAAAGCTGCACAAGCCAAGAAAGCGGTTGCGGTAAGTACACTCCACTGGCACCCAACCGAGCAAGATCCGTCTAGCCCTGCCGACGTCAGAAGGGAGACAAGAAGACTAAGAAGAAAAAGCGGACGAGAGACAAGCTCCCAAAACAACGCAGGAAAGAAAGAAATAAGGAGAGGAAACAACCAAGGAGTGATAGCGCAGGAGAATGGAAAAAGAATTTCCAATGACGCCATTGTCATTGGAAGGAAGTGTGAGCAAAGGAAGGAGTTTCTTATGCATACGTCAAGAAGATGAAGGAAGTCATGGACCACAAGCAGCACAACAACAACATTGTAGCTATTAAAAGGACAAAAGCAAGAAATCATTATAGTAATTTATAAGATCTCCAGCAAGCCATAGAAACAAAACCGTAAGCAAAGCCATTGGTGACAAGGTGGAAGTCATCCCCCTGTCGCCAAAAACACCGGTGGAAATCAGGGACATAGGTGAAACAATGACTATCGAGGAAGTGTAAGATGCGATGATGAATACCACTGGTGTGGAAGAACACTTAAGCAGCTGCCAACTCGAAGGGATACAGGAGTGTGCAGAAGGCAACGATCACGTTGCCACTGGATTTAACCCTAAACATGAGTGCCTGGACAACGGACACATCTCAACTACCTGCAAGGGAACCGACCGCAGCTACAAGTGCGGAAAGAACGCATGGCTAAAAACTGAAACGGGAGAATTGAATTTGTAATCGGTTTCAACTTGACCACATTCTGCAAGTGTGCCTCCCTCCCCGTGGAGTTAAACAAGTAGTCTAGAAGTGGCTTAAGTTTCAACTAGTTAAATTGGCGAAGAGTCGACGGACGTTAGACATGCTTACGTAGGTAGCCCTGGTAAAGAAGGTTTGTGAACAAGTGAAGAACAGTTTTATATTACCAAGGCTGCATGAAAAGAGCTAGCGTGATCATACTCAAGTATGTTTGAAGTTCTAGCGTCGTCGCATGTCGCGCTAGTGTCGCTGACGCTCACTTAGGACAGACTCTAACTACAAGCGTGTTACAATCTTGTCGCTTGAAGTTGTCGCTCGCGTTTTTCGCCCACGCAGGACACGGTCTAATCAACGTTGCCGTTTTCCTACAGACCCCAACAACGCCAATGCTACTAGCATAAAACTCTAGCGCGGTAGCCCGACTGCATTCGAACAGCTGAAAAACGCAGCATAGCAGCATTAGCGGGGAAAAAAGTTAAATTTGCTTACGCTGCCTATACGGCTAGAGATATATGACAACGATGTGCGGCAATATTGTTTGCCTCCAAGAGTTCTACAAAAATGTCAGCTCCAAAAATTAACCTATATTATCGATAAAACGTCATTAAAAATAGTGTTAAAATGCTTCAATTTAAGAGTTATTTAAGAAGGAAAGAATCAATCATCATCAAATTCAATGAATTATTTGTTTTATGCATTTAACAAAGATATAAAATGTCTTCAAACCGTAAAATTTCGACGCATAATTTAGATTTTACAAGAATTTTAGTGAAGTGGTGCAACCGCGTCAGGCCTCGGAACCGTAAATTCTACTGGCATGAATAGTGTTGTATGTACAATCAAGTTTTGTATTAAATTTGTATTATTATGAAGTTGAAGAAAATAGGATACTGAACATGTTTTTGAAAACCAGAAGTAAAAGTATTTTGATCGTACAAAACATAGATTTTATTTTGTCCCGAGAAAAAATAAAATTAGTCTTAGAAAAATCAAGGCAACGCCGGGTAGTAGTGTAATAATATCGTTTTAAATAGTGTAATGGTTTGACTTTGTTAGATATACACCGTGTGTAACTTTTTTCAAAAATAAATTTGTTCAAAATTTGCTTTTTGTATGACCCACTTTGTTACCTCAATGTAAGACTACGTTTCTCAGCAGGTGTAGTTGGAGACTACTGTTAGATGGATGAACTGTAAGGATTCTTGGATGAGGTTTCACGGGAGATTCTAAAATATGATTTAAATCGTTCTTCCTCGTCCACCAAAAGTTTGGTAATCAACAATTTGAAAGCTCCTTTGTCTTTTCTTTCTTTACACATTCTTTTTCCACTCTTTATTTTCGTCCACTCACGAAGCGCGACTTCCTTCTCTTCACCCTCAATATCTTGAGCAAGTAATATTAACATTGCCAATTCTTTTTTGCTGACCCCCGAGACGTCAACAGTATCTACATAGTGACACGACTGAGAACGCTCGGTACAATACACAGACCACGACGCGGCTGAAGAACGCTTGCTAGGAAAACACTTCTACTGAACACAGTGCGCTGCGCGGGAACGCAGCGTGACAGGCGAGCGCACAATGCACCGCGCGATAATTAAGGTGTAAGAAAACTGTCCTTTATGGGGGAAAAAGCATGCTCCTGAAAGAATGGCAGGAAAAATGGGTCCAGGGTACCGAAGGCAGATGGACCCACCTGATGATTCCTTGCTGGGAAGGATAGATGAAGAGAGAACATGGAGAAGTCAACTACTACTTGTCCCAGGCTCTAACTGGACATGGCTGTTTCAATAAATACCTGTGCGACTTTAAGATTGTAGGTATTCCAAATTGTGACTACTGTCCTTGTGAAGTAGACAACCCCATGCACTTATTATTTGAGTGTACAGCATGGGATACAGAGAAAGAGATAGTGAGAGCAAAACTGTGTAGATATATCCCCTGCAAATATGATACCATTGGTGTTTCACTCTGGAGAAAACTGGACGATATTAGAAACAATGGTGACTAATATTCTACAAAGGAATGATGTGAGTAATCAACTTAAAAGAAAGTAAGAGCACATGCTAAACACCAATCCTCTCCGCGAAGTAATGTCTAGTGACTGTATCCACGGAGAGAACTACGAGGAAATGGTTAGGCATAAGTTTAGGGTTTTAGTTGGTAAACCATGTTTGGGATATAACCAGTATCACTGGTATCCCTAGAAGATTTCCCCCCTCTAAAATGAATTTAATAATAAGAAGACATATATTATAATAATATATGTATATTAATAATAAATTTAATAATAATAATAAGGGCTCTAATGACCCTGATGTTGACAAGCCCCAAAGCTCCACAAACAAAATATAATAATAATAAATATAATAATTGATGATCGGGATGAAAGGGATTATGATAATGGGTGCACCAAAGTATGTACTAACCATCTGATTATTGATTGAAAATTGTAAAACAATGTTTGTGAAAATGAATTTTATTTTTTAGTGTAGAATGGCTCATTGTGGATGAGTCAGATAAGTTGTTTGAAGCTGGAGACAGAGGGTTCAGAGAACAGTTGGCTGTGATTTACAAGGCATGTAATTCAGAAAACGTCAAAAGAGCCATGTTCTCTGCCACGTACACACCTGTTGTAGCAAAGTGGGCTCGGAAGAATCTCAAACGGCTTGTTTCTATTACAATTGGTCACAGGTAAGTTAACTAGTCTGTAGTACTCCTTTTTCTTGTAATGTATGATTAGTATTTGCATGTGTGTATGTGCTTCCTTATTGAATCAGTTGGAAGACAGGGAAGAGAGACTAGATTATTTGTTGTTTTGCGTAGCTAATTACTATGTATTAGGTTTTCATGACCTCGTTCATTTTGGTACCAGCTGTAGACTTTAATTCACAGCTTCAGTAAATTAGTGCTCTTTGTTTAGTTTACCAAAAACTGTCCCTGTCCAGAAAATTGTGCCCTATTTAGTGAAGTACATATTTATTACGTAACACATTTTACTTGCAAAATTTAATATTTACACTTTTGACTTGCAAATGATCAACCAGATTCTCTGAAGTTAACTTGTCTCCAATTGTTAGTTACTTGGTGGTTTGATTGCATAGCATAATACCAGAATTATATGTAGTATAATTGGTATATTAAATACAAATATTGTTTATTAATATTATTAATTTTAATTATTTAATTAATCGTCGTTTATTTATTTAACATGTCAGGGCGTGGGTTCGCGGAAATTCCAACTTATTAGGCTCACACAAATCTAGATTCCCTATTTCATGGAATAAAAAAACTTAGCACATTGAATTTTACATTTATTAAATAAATAAATTAAAATCGAACACAAATATTCACAACTGTTTCCCCAATGCCTTCATACTAAAAACTACTTCAATTCCAAAAGTGTTAACAGGTCGCATAACACTCTTAATTGTCCTTGCGTCTTTTGACTGCTTTTCTGCGACGAAATTAAGTCAGTAGGCGATTACACACAAAACGATTTATCGGTCGATGAGAGCGATTTGTCGCTAGAGTTGTCGAATCATGGAGATAAATCGGACCACGTGGGATGCTCTCGCGAATCGAACGATATATGCGATTTATTAGCAGAAAAAGTATCTGCATATAAATTGGTCGGCTGACACACAGCAATTCCTAGACTTTTACCGGGAGATAAATGGGCGAAGCCGCGTCCCGTCAGACAATGGGGATGTCTGACAGAAAAGGGAACTACGAAGAGAAGAAAATAATTTTGTTTGATCTACTCAATATGAATTTCCAGAAAATGTACAGGCTCTGTAAACAAGATTCAATTACTTACAGATATCAAAACAAAGGGGCAAATTATATTATCAATACTTTTTGTCTTTCACGGGTGTTCTGTTCGTGTTGGTTGCTATTATTCGTGAATCCGTCCATGTATATTTGACTTTGCTTGTGCAATTATTTTGAGTTCTATGGATTTATGTACTAAAAGTATAATACTTTAATTGGTATGTTATGTGTAAAACAATTAAAACTTCGAAGTCTCAGTTCTATATATGTATCGTAAAGTGTCAATTCGTCTTTCTTCAGGAGGAATTAATTTTCGCAACACTATTTTTGTCAATTTGCTCCTCAGGAAACAACAGATTTGCAAAAATTGTATTGTCCATTTGTAATTCATTCGTTAAGTCAGTAAGGTTATTATCTTTCAAATGACGAATGTGGTAAAAATCTTTTCATAATTGGGTAGTGGTGGTGTATTCGGTTTTAACTTAAAATAGAAAATTATTGTCAACCAAAAAATGTTGCCGAAAGTCGCTTTAGCAAAATTAATATTTTTCTGTTAACAATAACTCTTTTATAAAAATCTTTTCTTAACGACAACTGATGGTCTCTTTCATTCTTCTCCATGTTATTTCTTTTCTCCGTCTGTATCTCAACAACCCAATGGATAAAAGACTTGAACTGAGAATATTCGTTCACCATTACGGAAGCTGCCACCTTCAGCAAATGCTCTCAAAATAAGGGTAAACACGAGCTTTATATTCGCTCGATTGTACGGAATTCCGATAGATCATCGCTCACGGATAAATCACTCGAATTTAAGCGATCGATTGTTTGAAGCAATACACATGTGGAGATAAATTGCTCTGAACGATTTGTGTGTGTGGGAGGTCGGCACAATTTATCTCTTGAGCGATTTTGTTTTGCCAATAAATTGGTAACGATTTATCGTCAGCAATAAATCGCACGGCGTGTATCCGCCTATAGTCAAAGTCATGTTACTTTGCCTCCAGAAGTTCAACTTGAGAAGAAGAAAACATGAACGGAAACGCAATGTGTTTATTAATTTATTGTATATTAGTAGCATTAAATTACTTTATTGTCCTCAATGTGGTCATAGGCAGTTTGTAACAATAATAACAATGAATTATGTATTTATTTTTTTATTTGTCAGTCTAACTGGCTTGATGTTGGTACAGATCTAGTGTTCAATGTAGCCAACGCTTTCACTTCGACGTCTTCCATAAGAGTAATGATATTTGTACCTCGCGTTATGTTGGCTGGACATTCGAACTTCTCAAAACTCTTGAAGTCCATTGCCAATATGGACCTTCAATTCACTTGCCCTTGTGGCGCTATTCTGTTCTTTCTGCGTCGAGCGTGTGGAACGAATATTACCTCGTGCCTTAGCTTGTTGTGATATTAACTTGTATTTCTTTACCGCAAATACTTGCTGTAGTGACTACTATGAATATGTATTTGGATATTACTTAAATTCGAAGGTGTTGGCAATTTGTGTTAGGTAGCCATATTGCATAATTTGCGGCAAAGTTACATGACTTTCAGTATAATTTGTTCCTAACACGCTCATCTGATGTCACCGCTGAATGACAAGCTGTAATGCGTGATGGCTTCACAAACATGAAAAATTAGATGGATTTCATCATGCGTAATAATTGTTTCTGATGGTGAATGAGGCGACGAAATTTCTCGATGTCAGCTTGAGTCACGTTATAGCATGAACCTCAGCCGAAATGCTGCTCTGCGTTTGGTGTCAGAATAAGGCACCCAGTAAGTCTGTAGACACGGCGCGCACTATTACTCTCGCGGACTCGTAAATTGTTGACTCGTACTACCCACGTACGCATCTGTTAATTTATCATTTAATCGATGCGTTGAGTTATGATGAACGTACTGAGAAGTTTATTTACGTCGACTGGGATCTTTTATTATTCAGTCGCTCAATCACGTCAGAAACAAAGAAAGTGTTCGCGGTGTCCCATATCACGGAACACGGTGCTTCACGCAATCACTACGGGCAAGGTCTGTCCGGTAAGTGAGGCAAATGTTTTTTTTTCTGTGCTGCTACTGGTCGTAGCGCGTTTGGATTGGTTGGGTTAAGTGGGAAAGCTTCCGCTATCCAGCGTGCCAACGTCAGTATGCTCCGAGCTCTGGGAACGTATGGATCGTTGTTTTAGTGTACTCCAGTTTACTGCCTGTGTCACTTCGCGCTAAAGAATCGCTCGAACAATGGTACGCAATCAAATTTTGTGCCAAAAATCTAGCTGACACCAACGCAATGATTGAGGAATCATACGGGGACGCAGCTCTTTTGTATTCTCGAGTTTGGAGGTGCCCTCCCAGGGAACACCACCTTAACGAAGCACTGTCCGTGCGGGTGGCGAGGGTTTGCACGTACCAGCGAAGCTCAGAGCTATGCCGGCGGTAGTGTAACTACCAGCAGGGCCACCCAAGCCGGACAGGTCTCAGCTGAGGTACCAGACGAAGTGTGTTTCACAACGACCTATCTTCCCCAACAAATCCCGCTTCCTTACCACCTGCTGCCTTGTAGGAGGGGGAGGGATTCCCAAAGGCTAAGGGAAGGATACCCCGACAGAAAACCGCGTTTAGCCGGGAAACGTTGAGGGCCGTAGCCCATCCGACACCATGACGTAGGGTTAATCACCCACTCATGGGTTACATTAGATTCAGAGCCAAATATTTAGCCTCGGAAATCAATCGACAACTGAAAGACAACCGCGCATTCGAAATGGTACGAGAATAGGTATATGGAACATAACATCTTTAACAGACAAGGAAGTAGAAATAGTGGAAGAGATGGAAAAATACAAATTGAAGATATTGGGTATCAGCGAAACAAAAAAGAAAGGAAATGGGGAAGTAAAATTAGATAAGGGATATGTACTGAGATTCTCAGGAGTTGGAGAGAAAACAAGAGCGAAAGAGGGAGTAGGAATAATACTTGACCCAGATGTAAATGCTAGAGTGCTTTCTTGGGAACCCGTAAACTCGAGAATTATAAAACTGGATATACAACTTGAAGAAAGAGTGACTTTAATTAATATATATGCTCCACCTGATGACAAGGAAATACTAGAAAAAGAAGCATTCTATATGCAATTACAGAGAACCATAAACATTAGTAGAGAGAATAACAACCACATTATCATCATGGGGGATTGGAATGCTAGGATAGGCAACGATAGAAGAGTGGGGAAAGGAAGTATGGGAGAGCATGGAGCAGAAAGAATTAGAAACGAGAATGGAACACGCATGATAGAGATGTGTGTGGATAACCAGCTATTGATAGGCAACACTTGGTTTCCTCACAAATCAATACATAAATTTACATTCAAAACAGTAAAAAATCATGTAGAATACAAAAGTTTGATAGATTACTTCACATACACCAGAGCATTTAGATATGCAGTACAAGACATTAGAGTCTATAGGAGTGCGGAGCTTAGCACTGAACACAAGTTAGTTGTAATGAAAGTTAACATCAAGATCCAGAAATGTGTAAAAACTAAAAAGTACTCAAAAATAAAGGTCGAGGAACTACGGGGAACAGAGAAAAGAAAGGTATATCAAGAAAAACTACGTATCAAGTTACTTAAGTATGGCAACGTAGAAGAGTGGGACCTGGAAAGAAAATGGTGTACCTTCAAAACAGCTATAATTGAAACGGCAACGGAGGTATGCGGTTCAAAAACAGTAAATACGAGATTCAAAAGAACTAAATGGTGGAATGAAAGGGTTAAAGAACTGGTTAAAATCAAAAAGAAGGCTTATCTTAAATATCTACAGACCAAAAGACATGAGGATTGGGAACAATACAGGGAAGCTAGAAACAATGCAAAAATAGCGGTCAAACAGTCGAAACAGCAGACCTGGGAAGAATTTGGAAACGAAGTCGAAAAGAATTATAGAGCAAACAAGAGTCTGTACTGGCGAACCATTAATGGACTGAGAAGAAAATATAAAAAGCCAGTGAGAAATGTAATAAACAGTGATGGTGAGATGGAATCACATCCCGCGAGAATATTAGAAGTTTGGAGGAAGTATTACGCAGATCTTTTCGGAGGGGAGACAGAAAGAGTGTCGGAGGAAGTGTGTGAGAGACACGAACGAAGACGCCCAGAAGTGGAAAGCTCTGTGGAAGGTTCTGTGGAGGCTTTTGTGGAGGAGGGGGAAATGTGTGAGAGGCATGGACCCAGCGCGGCGGACGAGGAAGGAATAGTCTTTAGGGATGTTGAAGAAGCTCTACTAAAACTGAACATAGGAAAAGCAGCAGGCCCTGACGGCATCGCACCAGAGATGCTTAAATATGGTGGTGATAAGGCTACAGATTGGCTTGTAGCTATTTTCAAAAATATATGGGAAAAAGAAGAAATACCAAAAGAGTGGGAAAATAATATAATTATACCCATCCATAAGAAAGGTAGCACATTGAGATGTGAAAACTACAGAGCCATATCTCTGGCTTCCTGTGTGAGCAAAGTCTTCTCCAGAATAATTGAAAACAAACTAAGAAGATTTGTTGAACAGGAATTTGAGGAAGAACAAGCCGCATTCCGACCTTTTAGACAGACCCAAGACCATATCCACATAATCAGAACGCTCATAGATAAAGCTCTAAGTCGAGGAAAGGATATGTATATTGCATACATAGACCTCAAATCAGCCTTTGACATGGTTCCAAAAAAGGAACTATGGAAAGCTTTAGAGAAGATGCCAGTGCCAAAGAAACTCATTAGAGTTATAAAATGTATGTATAAAGATGTATACGGACAGGTTAGATTAGATGGACAGAAGAGTGGCCAATTTAGAATGGAAAAGGGAATTAAACAGGGAGATTCTTTAAGCCCACTACTATTTATAATTTTCATGGACCAAATCATAAAACAAACAAAAAGGAGAACTAAGAAATATAAAGTAGGAAATTGGAGGATGCAACCGGTTTGGATACAGTCCTTGGTATATGCAGATGATATAGTTTTAATCGCTGGTAATGAAGAGGAGATGAAGGTAGCAATACAGGAATGGGGAAGTGCATTACAGGATAGAGGAATGAAGATTAACACCAACAAAAGTAAAGTTATGCACATAGGTAGGGACAGAAAAGAAATCAATGTTTCCTGGGCGGGAAGGGTATTAGAACAAGTAGCGACATATGAATATCTAGGTATAGTGATCTCAGAGGATGGCAGGCAAGATGCCGAAATAAATAATAGAATTGAAAAGGCCAATAAAATTTACTATCAAGTATACAATAACGTACTGAACATGGGAATAGGAAACAAACCAAAACTACAAATATTTAACACAGTCTATAAGAAATCATTAACTTATGCTACAGAAAGCTTACCTATGAATAAGAAAATGGAAAGCAGACTAACTGCAGCAGAAATGAAATTTCTTCGGAAAATAGCGGGCAAAACCAAGAGAGACTGTATAAGAAACACACAAATAAGAGAAGAGCTTAAGCAAACTCCATTAGTACACACGATGGAAGAAAATAGTTTAAAATGGTTTGGTCACGTGATAAGAATGGAAAGTCACAGAAAAACCAAGGCAATATGGAATGCAAGGCCAGAGGGGAAAAGAGCAGTGGGCAGACCTCGAGGAACGTGGGATCAGAGCATTGAAGAGATATGTAGAAAGAGAGGAGCAACCGTGCAGGAGGTTCAGCGCAAGGCTGCAGATAAGAAGGGATATCTGAAATGGCTAACCCGACGCGGAAAGGCAAAAGGGAGAGACGAAGAAGAAGAAGAAGAAGAGGAGTTTGGAGGTGGTTGAAGATGTTGAAAGATGCCGGGAAGAGGTAACCGATGAACCCCGCTCTGGACATCCTTGGTCAACGAAAAGTGGCCCACGTGCGAAATTTGTTGAGCACGGATCGTCGATTGAGTGTCCTGATGATGGTGGAAAGTTGAAACCTTCAGAAAACTACACTAATGTACGGGAGAGATTGAGAAAAATGATCATCCGCACGAGAAGGGAGATCGCTGCCATGCACGCTCCACCAACACAACGCTCCCAGCCACACTCCTCTGCGCGTTCGGGTATTCCTGGCTAAGAATAATTTTGCAACACTGCCGCAGCCCCCGTACAGTCTGGACCCAGTTGACATATTTTTATTCCTCGGGATCTAAAGTGCCCGAAGAAATACTGTTTTGGGACGATTGAAAAGATCCAAACCGCCGTGACGAAGGCCCTTGACGAGGTTCCCGAAGACTCCTTCCAGGGCGCGTACCGTGCATGGCAGAGTCGCTGGAAAAAGTGTGTAGATGCCCGAGGGAACTATTTTCAAGAGTTTTAAAAGTTTTACCTTTATGTTGCGTAAATTTGTCTAAAAAATATATTTGCCTTACTTGCCGGAGAGACCTTGTAGTGTTTCGCGCACATGGTGTGTATGTGCGTGTGGGCGCGCGCGCACGTGGATGTTTGTGTGTGTTTGATTATATATATCGCTAATGATTGTAATATAGTAACCTTAATTCTTTAATTAATTGTTATGTCAGGTTGGATTCGGAATACCTAATTCGAATCAGGAACCACATGATGTGCACAAATTCATCATAAAAATTTGGTTTATTAACTTAGAACAACAATACATGATAACATAAAATTCAAGACATCAAACACATCAAATAAATTTAACACTAGCATTCCTAATAACCCTTATTGTGCCCCTCATTAAATTATGAAGTATCCCTACAAGACTATTTTTATCAGAAATTACATATCACAATAAATCTTAACATTTCATAATTCCCTATAATTTACCCCGTTCCAAAATATTTATGATCTAAGGCATAATTTTCACATTGTGTGTGCTGCTTTATGTAATGTTTCAGAGTTCAGTTATGCAGTCTTTCTTTTGATTCTACCTGCCAATAAGGCAAGTTACATTTTGTAGTTCTTTGAGTTCTCATGTATGATGAATCTCAAGGAAGGGAGAATGTCTGGACATCTAGGAGGTTGTAGCAAGAGAAAGGAATCTAAAAATTGTCAGAGAGGCAACCCCTCATGTTGCAAACAATGTCTTGATACTTTTCTCTTTTTGGAACGTGTCGTCGGTTGCTGTTTTTGATGTTCTGTGTTGTCAAAACTTAACATAGATTAAATATTATTTTAAAACTTTTTGTTGTAAATAAATGGATTTTTATGCCATTTTCCAATGCGAATTATTATTTGATTTGATTATTGATATTCTAAAATTGTTATTGGACCAAAAGTTAAATTGATGGGAAGAATTTGGAATTTTGTTAATCAACTAATTAATTCATACATCAAAAGTTTCTATATGTACAAGGTTAATATTTAATTAACTTGACATTCATATAAAAAGAATCATTTATTCATTTCTTCGTCTTGCTTATGATCTTTTTATGCTTCAATCTGTGTAATGAAAAATGGCCTTTAATTGTCTGCTTTTCATTTGAATTATACAATGAAAATAAACTATTCCTTTTGAATTCATAAAACTATTTAATGGTAAATAATTTCATTTTCCACATATTTTGTAACAACTCTCTTGCATCTTGATAGTATGTTGTTAGATGTTACTTAAATATAATGAGAAGTGGAAGAACAGACAGTTTTATTTGACTATTTTCGTGGAAATACACAAATGATGTAAACCATCTAGTGTTGACACAATTTCTGGTGAAAGTACCTAATAACCCGACATACACCTGCTCAATATCCTTAACATTATTAACAGCTAAAATGAAATGCAATTATTCTTAATCACTTACTTGGAAATCCTAAAATTTCTGGCCAATTACCTGCCTCAACACTGTTCACTATATCTTTTCATCGTTAGTGACACAGATGTGTGGCAATGAAATATGAGTGAACATATGTGATAATTCCATGATGAAAACAATGTATTACAATTACACTAAAAATATGAGAAAGGTATGAGTGTTTGCAATGTTCATAGACCACTTTTTCTCTCTTCCTGTTATGAGCAATTATGCTGTTTCATGGTCATCATCCGAGACACAATCTTAGTTTCTTTTGACAGATTTTATTCCAGATCATTGTAGATTAAGTCCCACAAGAATCAAGCTCTTTCTTTAATACTGTCTATATATTTTAATTTTTACTGAGACGGTTTGCAACCATTTCTCTTTGATAATGTGGCACAATGATGTAATAAAATATTTATAATGTGTTCTAGTTGTGGAATAATCTGTAACACAATATACCTCTCGTAGCAGCCCAAAACCTGTCCACTCTTAACCGGAAGTCTTAAGAGGAGGTCTGCAAGTGACTTCAGTACAAAGCGTAGTGCTGCTTTGTGGAACTCTTTTTATAATCTTGTATTGTGGGCTTATCTTGTATATAATTATTAGAATTATTTTACTTAAATTGTCAGTAATTGTCTTCCCAATACATTCGATGATCTTAAAGTTGCTCAATGCATTCAGAAAGCAGCTCCAACTTGCCAATGTAAGTTCATGGTATTAAAAGGTCTGATGATATAGTATTCCTTGTGTTCCTCTCCCCAATCAAGTACTCTGTATGTTTCTTACTATGATTTTACTATGTCGTCATCTCTGTGTACCATATTCCCACTTAACGAAATTTGCTGTTTGGAAGAGTGCCCGTTTTCTGTTTGTTTTCAGCTGGTTGCAAATATTCTGCAATATCCTTCATGCTGCATGTTAAAAACATATCTTTTGGCACAACTATGGGTCACTCAGTGTTTTCCTCTTGGGAAGATGTATGAATTACAGTTGGGCCCATCTGCTGTGGGATGTCTTTTCACGCAGACGTGCACCTCAATGAAGAATTCTGAATGTCTCCTGATAGCAATATCTGAAAGCTGATCAATTTTACCATATAACAATTAATTCTTAATCCAACAATAATTTATTTATTTGAATTATTATTATAAAAATATTTTATATGTTAACAATTTTGTCATCGAAGAGCCACAATGACCTGATGTAGTTAGTCAATTGGTAGTGAACAAATGAGAGCAATGATGGGTATCTGATGTATTTTTCCACATTTTCATGATGTGTATGCGTGTTAGTATCCATGCATTAAATATTGGTAGGTAGGTGCATATTTCTATATTCATTGCAGTATCACATTAATATTTTGATTCTGTGACAGATTTGCAAGCACTTGTGAGAATACCCTTTAATAGTTATGATATGTGCTTTACGACAGCTTTTTTGATAGAACCATTTTTGATAGCGACTTTTAGGCTATAGTTGAAAAATGGTAATAAGTTACAATTTTTATTTATGTAATTGGAATAGATTTTCTGACACATACTCAGGAATTGATAGAAAATGTTGCAAAAGCTCGATAGTATTTACTTTGAAATTGGGAGAGCATAACTTCATTTGAATATGACTGATTTAAATTCATTTAAAAAAATCTGTTCTGTTTTTGCTAATATATGATTTATATATTTTTTAATACTTTTGTCAAACTGTTCCACAACAGACCCTGAAGTTGCCCAAGGGGTTCATAGAGTGTAGAGCTCCACAATTTCTAGACCTCGGTACTTGGAGGAGATGTGGCTGTCACCTCCCTCCAGCCAGTTTGACCTGAGGATAGAACCAGTACTTTTACAGGAGGCTGAGTAAGCCTGGGAGTCATTCTGAATGTTGAGGTGTGAGGAAAAATCCCCCACCCCACCTAGGATGAAACCCCGGCTCCCTTCTCACTGAGCCACACTGACCCCAATATTTTTATATTAATAGTGTTTATTAGTAGTGTTAAACAGAAAAGAGTATTTCTATTGTTTAGTAATGCTATGGAGGTATAATTATCAATTCTATCTTAAAGTATTGTTATAGTTTGTCAGTAACACATTCCATTTACTTTTTTAAACACAAACTAGTTTCGGTAGCTGTTGCTTCCACTCTCAGCATCTGCTGTGTAAGTAGTGGTGGATAGGAGGATGAATTTTAAACTCAAATTTTCAAACTGAACTTCGCAATAAAACAATCTGTTCTTGAACAGCTGAATGAACAGTGTTTCCCAAACCAACCGTTCAAAATGCCCACCAACATTCATCCATCTTACATTTTTATCAAGTTTGTGTTTTTGTCCAAAAATGTTCCACTTCTGCTGACTTTTCAATTTGTCCAAATTTGATGTGTTGAAAATGTTCATTTTTTCTCATTTTAAAAATTTATTTTTGTTTGTCCAATACAAACTTTGTCACAATTCTTGCAATTAATTTTGTAAATTCCTGATCTGTTAGGAGGTACTTAATCCTTATAATTAGCTCTATTTAGGGACTTAATATGGAAGATATTTTGTGAAGCCAAAGTGAACTCGTTTGAAATTTTTTGGGAACTTCTGATGTCAGCCAATGATGAGTAAATTTCCAGTAAACTGTTATCTTCTTTTTCATTTTTTGGTGACTCTACTGCGAATTTCTGAAGAAATTCACATCTATCTTAATGCTTTCAAGTTGTTTTAAAAGGTGCTTTAAATTTACCAAAAAATTGCAGGTATAGATAAATTATAAATAATCTTAAAAAATTATCATATTGAAATTGTTTAAAAGTTAGATAAATAAACATTTTTAATTTGGTGCCCAGAGTTCAGTAGATAATATCTGCAATTATCAGCAATTTTAATAATCATTGAGGTGTGTTAAGAACATTATAAAATTAGTTATGAAAGTAATTTTGAAATTCAAAATGTTCTGGGCATAAAAGGTTTGCTTAAGGATTTTTTGTTTGTATTTCTGTGAATTGATTTTATATTTTTGAAAAGTGAGTTACTAGGTGGAGTACTTAATAATTAATCCTCCCCCCATACATGAGTTCATTTGAAGATACATTTCTTACCATTGTAAAAATATTTTTAGCATTCCAAGAAATTACATGTTCTATAGCATGCAAATTTATTTTTTATTCTCACTGTTTTCAGGAATGCAGCTGCAGAAATGGTTGAGCAAGAGCTTATGTTTGTGGGAAGTGAACATGGGAAATTGATTGCATTTAGAGATCTTGTAAAGAAGGTAATTGAACTTCTCATGTATTTCCATATTTACTATATGAATGTCATAGAAAATTTTCTTAAAGTTAAAATTTTGGCGCTCCCTCTCCCTATTAATTTATGGCTGTAGCTTGTGGCATTAGTCATTCACTTGATACTTTCATAAAATACACAAATATTTCATTAAATACATTAAATTTCAACAAAACAAATATTACATGATCATACATTATAATCACATAGAAAGAAAGGTTCATAAAAACAGGAAAACATTATTACTTGGCTAGAAACAAATCACAGTATTGGGTTGAGCAAATCCAGCCATTGAACAGCACTCACCGTGGCTACAGAGAGCTTGTTTTTGGTGCTAGGGAATGCTCTTTATGGACACTTGTATGTTATATGCTGAATAGTATGGAGGGCGGCAACCTAATCTCACTGGGGCTTCTGTTGCAACCCCCAATTGTGGAGCATACCCAGACCCAGGTTGTGCGAGGGAGATTTGATCCTTGATGTGGTTTTAAGATTAAACTGAGTGTGTCATACTGGGTTGAATTTTGCTTGCCATTGTGTGACTCATTCGATTCTGTTATTAAAGTCCTAATTTGTTAGTTGTTGTGCTGTTTTAACTGCAGGGTTCCTCGATTTGAGTCTGTTATAAACTATAATATAGTGGATTGGAAGGTCTGGGTTTTCTTTTATCTTCTTATATTTATTAAGGAAGATCTTTTTCCTACAAAGTTGAGGGGGTTCTATATGGGCCAACACTGGTAGTCATTTGATGGGTGTTATGCAACCGGATTCTCTGAACTCTCATTCTCTGATTCAGGACACTGTCGACTTTACAGACATGGCAGTTGTTGGGCCACATTGATGAGCAGTATTCCGTGCGTAACTGAGAATTCAGATGCGTAAAGTAATAGGGCCTGTCCCCCAGGTTGAGCCCACCAGTTTATAGAGTGTTATTGCATGGCCTTAATTTTGTTCTCAAGTTAGATGTTTATTATAGGAGAGTGGTCCAAAGTCACACCTAAACACTTTGGATGGGGATTATGCTGTAGGGCTATGCCATCACTTATTATACTTAGTCATTTGAGCCATACTATTATTTAGGTTAGGTGGAAGAGACATGATTTGGTTTTAGTAGTACTGAGAATCAGCTGCCATTGCCTAAAGTATTCTGTGAGTGTGTTAAGGTCAGTGGATAGAGTATCTTCAATGAAACTTGTGTCACTAAGCTGGACTGTGAGGGTCAGGTCATCCACATACCTAAACTTATGAATAAATAAATGTGCTCAGGATGTAAGAGATGAAGAGATAAAAAAGGAGTAATGCCAGTACTGAGCCTTGAGGGAGACTATTATTCAATAGTATTGGTTTGCTCATTTTATTATCTATTATTATTTGGAACAGTCTGTCTGATATGTTTTGTACAAGCATTGTTATTTTCTTGCTCTTAGTGACCTTCAGTAGTTTGTACAACAATAGTTTGTACTTGTTGCTAGGCTCATTCCTTTCTCTTTCCTGACCTTCCTTGGTTACCTCTTGTTCTTTTTGATCCCGACACTAGTAGGTTGCGAGGGCTAGGGTATCTTTCATTTTCCTCATTGTAATGTTTTGATGTAATGATATATGTTTTGATATGTTGTAATTCAGGAGGGTTTTTAGTGGGTATGGTTGAGTTATTCGACGAGTCTCACATGCGGGGAGAGTCATGTTGGCTCTCCTTAGTACGTAACTGCATTTTCCCTATCTGTACAGAATTTTTGGGCTCTCATGACCTTAATGTTGACGAGCCGTGAAGCCACACACAAAAAAAAGTACAACAGTCCCTTTCTCCACACCATATGCTGCAGTGAGGTCTATAAATACTATTAGTTTTCTTCCTCTCTTCCTATCCTCTCTCATTGTGCATGGTTAAGGCCAACACTTGATCCTGGCAGCTGCAATTTGGCCGGAAGTCAGCTTGCTCTATTAGTAGGGCATTCAGGACCAATGGACAGATACTATTATACATTAGGCATTCTCATAGTTTATAGGTAACACCTGGTAATGCAATTGGTCTGTAGCTCTCCAGGAGGTCAGCAGGTTTTCCTGATTTGAGAATGGTGTTTTTTTTCTTTTAATCTCCTTAGGTAGTCTTCAGAAATTAAGGATTTCAGAAAAAAATATAGTCAGCCAATGCCTTGTGTGCTTACCATAGTGTGTTAGGAACTCGGGGTGAATATTGTCAAAACCGGGTACCTTCCCATTTTTCATAGATAGCAGCTTTTATTTCCGTAATGGTGAATTTACCCAAACTTTCTACAGATGTGAAACTGCATTTCAAATTCGAAAGTTCTTTTAACCCTTGTGGTGTGTGTCTTGTTCTTCATAGCTCTGGACATGTCCACAATAAGTTAGCGATTTGGTCACCCTTGAAGTTAGGAGGGTTCCTGCTGGTATGTGAGTGTCCACCCACTAATTCTGTTTCTGTTAACAGAAACATAGACTAAGGAAAATTTCAGTTCGATTGACAATGGCTAGGCGACCCTCAAACGCCTTGGAACACACTACATATGCAACAATTTATACCATTCACAAGCAATATATACTTCCCTGCTTTGACCATTTACTTTTTTACTCTTA
The DNA here is from genome assembly GCA_002313205.1 of Laupala kohalensis. Lineage (NCBI taxonomy): Eukaryota > Metazoa > Arthropoda > Insecta > Orthoptera > Trigonidiidae > Laupala > Laupala kohalensis. The sequence continues at coordinate 56,869 of NNCF01132858.1, forward strand.
GAAATTTATTTGTTCAAATCTAGGCATTCCTAGAAATTGTTTAAAAACTACTGAATCAAATTTCCCAAAAGTTTATTTACTGGTTTGTAAACAACCATGGTAAACAGCTCTTCTTCTAATAAGTTGGGGTTTTGTGGTTTCCGAAGAATTAACCTTGCCTTGAAAAGTTGTTAGAACTATTAATACCAGTCTATCAATCATTTCAACACCTGTGAGTGAAATGATTGATCCATCTTTCATTCTCAGTTAATTCTTGGCAGTTGTTTAGGTTAAATTTGTGCTGAATTTCTGCGAGTTGTGAGTAGTGTTGAAAAGAAGTGTGATTTATAACTGGATTTCAATAATATACAGGTTATCATCAAATGCATCTGCAGCAGCCATTAATAAGTAAACCCCATTAATATAACTTATTTTGCATGTATCAAAACGTCCAGAGAAGGAGAACAAAATATTGAAGTGTACCGTGTGTTGTTGCAAGTATTGCTGTTGCTGTGGTTGTTGCTGTTTGTTGAACAACAACATAGGAATTTTCGCCATTGTCATCACCATTACCGCTGTGGGTACTTCATGTTGAATCATCAGATTTTGATCCAAAAAGCTATTGTTCTATGTCTTCATATGTCCTTTTTCCCAGACAGTTTCCATTGCAGTGCGCTTGAGTTCTCTTTCTTTCTTGTGTTTAAGTCTATGACTACACCAACCATGGAGTATGGTTGCTAAAGCATCAAGAATTTCCTATCTTCTTTGTTTTTCATGTTCCAAAATTTTTTCTATCAAACTTTTCAATTATCATTTACTTTGAGTAACTTATCAACACAATTGTCAGTTAAAGTATGGATTCGTGCTTGGAAGTAAGGAAAAACTGAGGTTTTGGTTTTTAGTTTTCCAATTAACAATGTTTGCATACAATGACTATTAACCAATGAACAATGTTTGCATAGAATGGCTTATCATTAATTTGTGTATTATAGCAAAAATGGGAAAAATTATAAATTATCCCAGTGTACCCCTTTTGTATTTTGAAATATGTCATTGTGAGCTTCTTTGATATAAGAGCATCATCCACTCTAAATTACAGTTACCTGCTGTAATAGTTTTTGTGTGGGTTATGAATGAGTCAGCCAGTCAGTAAATCACTGAACACACTAAGAGTCAGACAATACATAAAGCATTTTTACCCTTGGTGCCTGTTCAAAAAAATAGAAAAAGAAAAATATTTAAAGTATCAGAAGTAGTTTTTCCCTTCACATCCCTTTAAAAGGGAAGACAAAAAAGATGAAGGGGTATCTGCTGACTGCTGTACAGTGCAGATTACATGAATAATACTCCAGGTTGACACCATATTGCAGTTTACTGTTACATTTCATTGGTGAATAATTCTTGAAGATTCTACAGTTTTGTTTGACTGAATATGGACATATAATTGAGCTGGACCATCACAAATTAGACTAGAGATCCCACTTCTCCCTAGGGTTGCTACTCCTACTCCTTAAGGGACTAAAATGGACTTGAACAGTATTGGAGGTGTCCCTAGTCATCACAGCAACCCTGGAAACTGGATTCAGTTCTAATATTGGTATTTTCAATTAACTTTACATTGCACCATTGCATAAGCTCTTGCTCCCATAGGAGCTCAATATTGACATATATAGACATGGAACTGGCTATTAACCCCATCAACCCCCAGAACTTGGGATTTGACACTAATATTACTTGTTAGCTATTGTTTTTACAGATCTCTCCCTTCCCACTCCACCCCTGGGTGTCTTATGCTTGTCTTACTTGTTCATCTAAGCAACACCTGAAAGCTAGTGTGGACTTGACACTAACTAGTCTTTTATATTATTTTTACCTCTCCCACTTTGCACACCTTGTTACACTGTAGGGCTCTAATGAATTGCATCAGGTAATTTGTCTTCAAATTTTTTTGATGTATTAGCCTAAAATATGTGTTTAGGTGCAGTATTAAAATTAAAATGCAGACACAAATTGTTTTCTTTAGTATTACTGAGATAACTTTTGTATTACTTGGTCTTGTCCCACTGGAAAATTTCAAAAGATTAATTTAACATTGAAGATATACTGAGAAGACTGGATTATAAAACATTGAAATGCTATTTATTTTAAAACATGGGTGTGGAATTTTATTGCACTCAATGTTGTTATATATTGATCCTCTTTCTTTTTTAGGGTCTTTCTCCCCCTGTTTTGGTGTTTGTCCAGACCAAGGAACGAGCTAAAGAACTATTTAAGGAACTTATATATGATGGCATTAATGTAGAAATTATACATGCTGATAGAACACAGTTACAAGTAATGTTTCTTCATTATTAAATTATGAACTAAAATTATCATACCATTAGAAATAATGTATTTACTCACTTATGCATCCCCAATTTTCTGGATTTTTTAGTTTTCACGGGTTTTATCTCTATGCCAAGTGATTGGGAGCCTATAGCTCTGGCAGTTTCAGACATCGCTTGAAATTCAGACACGATAAATACACGTGTCTTTGATGTCTGAGCTGTGAGTCTATTCACTAGAAAGAATGGGCCACCCCAGGCAGCTACAGAACTTCCATTCTGACAGCGCGAGTACATATTTTACCAGAAAATACTGTTTAGTAGTTTAATGATTTTGTCTTTGTATAATTTTCACACCCCAATATTAAGACCCATTTTTTATCAAAAAAAAATTTAAAAAATGCACGAGTAAATACATAATTCTTGTGGTTTACTCATTTTCTATGATTAATTATATTATTTATATCAATTCCTTAATTTGGGGGAATTTTAACAGAGAGACAACGTAGTTAGAAGTTTCAGGGAAGGCAACATATGGGTGCTAATTTGCACTGAGCTTATGGGAAGAGGCATTGATTTCAAAGGAGTAAATCTTGTCATCAACTATGATTTTCCACCTAGTGCAATATCTTATGTTCATCGTATTGGTAAGTTCAAAATATATACAGTTCTCAATACATTGTTCATTACATTTCTTTTTGTTCAATGTGACTTTTTCTGTATTTCTTAAATGAAAAATTATTTATGTATGATATGATATGAGATTGATAGTGTCCCTATATACAGATATTATTTGGGAAAATAAATAGGGCAGAGATAGAAAGAAAGCATTAATTTTTTTTTGTACTTTAAGAAATCAGATATTGTACCATTTGTGTAACTTTTTAGGATTTGAGTCGGTTCTGTTCTGTTCAGTTCAGTTTTCTTTTTTAAATTACACTTCATTTTTATTCATAAGGAATTGTAAATAATTAAGTCTTAATGATATTTTTTTTTACTTTTACATATAAAAATTTGAGAAGGAACAAAATTCTATTTTCTTGTTTTAGTTATTTAATTTCTATTTTTTTCATTTTTGAAATTGATCTCAATAAATAATTTCATTATCTAGGGAAACAAGATTTTCATCTTCTCATGTTCTGTGTTTTCTTGAATTGTAACCCATCTCTTTCTCCCACTCTCCCTAATCATGTGGTTATTTGAAGGAGCATGTAAATAATTAAAAAGTTGCTTCTAACCATGTTGTTGGTACCAGAATAAAGGAGTTCAATAGCGGTACTCATAAAAAAAATTTTTTTTAAAACTGTTATATGCATTTAGGTGTATTTTCCGATTTTTAGTGGATTAGATCTAGCAGTTGACAGATAATCTTTCCCGTTGATCATTTAACTGCTAGAAGATAATTTTTGTGTGTATTTATCAGTGTTCATATAGTAAGTGTGTGTTCTTGCACATGTTAAAGAAATTTGCCTCATTGTGTTATACTGGGAATGTGCTACTACTGTTAATTCTTCAATACAAACAATTTTTGATTATACAATAAGTTAAAATTTATTCCACTTGTTTAGTCAGATCTATATTTTGTGCTTTTAGAAAACTAGTATTTTCACAGAGTTTGTTTCCACTTACATTCTTACATTTCCTCATTTCCTTTTTAGGAAGGACAGGTAGAGCTGGAAGACCTGGTAAAGCAATTACATTTTTTACAGAAGATGATAGAGTTGCATTAAGGAGGTTTGTATTAATATCCATTTTTTCATTCTATGGTATAAAAGAATTTGGTGGTTAAATAAGTTAATGTTTCAGCATTGTCCATGTAATGAGAGATTCAGGATGTCGGGTACCAGAGTATTTAATTAATTTAAAAAAATCCAGTAAACGAGCTCGTAAACAGTTTGAACAAAAAGCACCTAAGAGAGAACCTATTTATGTGAAGCCAAATTTTGCAAAAAATGGAAAATTTAAAGAAAGGTGAGTTGGCATGATCAAGCTTGTTTCTTCACAAACAACTTACTACAAGAGTTTTTTTTCTTAGCAATGGACCAACCAATAGGAAAAGAAGATTCAGTGTTGAGTCCAGTGGACCTATGAAGAAAAGAAAATCCCTCAAAAGTTCAGATGGAATTGGTACATTTTCATAGGTTTTAAGGTTAAATGAAATATGATGAAATAAATTCTTTTGTACTCCTTTTAAGTTCTTTTACAATAAAATTATGAGAGTATGATTCCCAGAACTTTTGTTTTTCTTCAACAAACAAGTTGCCATGGATAGTGTAAATAAATATTTTACTAGGATTTTGTTTTGTGCATCAAATGCATTGACATCAATATCTCAAGAGCCAGTAGTGGCAGTTGTGTGGTATGGATATTTATTTTATGAACAGAATATAAACTGCCCTTTTTCATTTATGCTCAGTAAATTCTTCAATTTTATTTAAATGACCATCTTAAGTATATTTAAAGCGCAACACGCAGATTAGTGGGTTACATGGGAAGAAAGCTTTGGAGAATAATGTCAGAATGTCTTGGCTACTCAAATCTTTTCTATATTTCGAAGTAGGATACGCACGACAGCAGCCTTGGTTTTTAACTTTCCTTGTAGTTTAAGGTTACGTCATCTTGCACATGTATCCTTCCGCTTACGTATTGACTACTATAAGTAGATACATAGTTACATTGATGGTACTTCCTATAACTTTTTCGTTTATGAATTTGTTTACTAGGTAGCGCTTTAAAACTTCGCTGCTGCCAACTGTCGGCGAAGGAAACATGCGTACTCGACTAGGGGCAGTGGTACCTCAAGATGCGAATTTCTACATTACAAGTATATGAATATGAATGAAGATAGTTTCAGGAAATCATTCCAAAAATAAGAAAACGTAAAAATTGTTAGGTTTATTCATTATTTTGTTGGCGTGCTGTTGCAAGTCTGTACATTGATACTACACACTAGGTAAACAACTGTCTATTCTAATAATAATCAATGGTGCCATCCTCGAGATAGACTGGCTGAAAGTTAAAATTTATTCAAGTGATACAATTAATATATACATAACTGTACTGTTGGTGGCTAACACAAGTACGAGAAGAGACTCTTCACATCTGTAACAACCTCTTTGGTTGGTTTACTAATTCTCTTTTAAGGCGGGTAATAATAAAATTAGCCAAAATTCCGGTCCCTACAAAGATCCGAGAAGGCGCCTACCCCGGCAGGAACGAGGAGGGCAAGATGAACAACAAACGAAAAACCCGCACCAATACTACAAGGTAGGATTTGTGTGGTAATGTGTTGTAAGTCGATAGATTAAATAAATGTGCCCTTTCATGACACTGCTGTTTCGGTTAGAAAACATCGTTAGGGACACTGACCTCCATTGCTATAGCTCTTCACTAGTGTGAACTTAAAACCATGCTGAAGTGATAACTTGAAATTATAGTGAAATGTCATCCAAAGTTTATATTGGTTTTGTTTTTACCACATTGAGTAATGTATATTTGGTCATTTATTCCTCTTTTGTGCAGATCCCCTCGGAACCGAGGGTCTGAGCGGAATGTAGCAGCGGATGGAGTTTACCAAAATCCTCATTTTATGCATGCAATTACTAGTCATGTTGGAAACATTGTTCAGGTATAGTACAGCAAAGTTCAGTATTATTCAGTTTTTCAAGTCTACTGTATTGTTAGTGGTCTGTGTAGTAGAATTATGCATTCAGGCAATGAATATGACCTGTTGTATGTTACATATTCTGCTATTAGTCAATTTAATTTGATACTTATTTATTTAATAAAGGCAGTCACCGTTAACGTATTTTGATAATCTTAACTATGTTTTTTACTAATGGGGTGTATGTGTCATTTTAATTATCAGTTGAATTTAATGAATGGCTTGAGATTTCTTTAAATTATGATATTGTTGGATGTTTACATTTGTGTGATATTATGGTATTTACCTTGAGCATTTTCAGTGAGTATGATTCATTTCATTATTAATATGGAATAATTTACAGGTGCTGACATTGAATGGATCCATATATGAAGGTGTATTCAGGACATTTTCAAGTCAGTTTGATGTGGTTTTAGAGATGGCTCACAAGGTAGAGCCTAACAATCCAGCAAAGATAAATGTTGATACAGTTGTAGATAAATTAATTTTTAAACCTGAGGATATTATTACTATTGAAGTTAGAGATGTTGATCTGGAATATGCTACTAGGGGTAAGATTTTTGTTCTGAAATATTCGCCATTTTTTCCTGCCTTTGATTTGTTTACTCCACCAATCCTTATTTATTTTGTAAATGCATTAGTCATTTTGTTCCCGCTAAATTATTCTAATTTTTCCTTATAGATACCTTTCAGACTGATACAGCCATTAGCAAATTTAATGGACAAGTAGGGGAGAGGGAGTTAGAACCATGGGAGGAACCGGGATGTAATGGTGGAGACGACCTTGAATTGGAAGCTAGTGCTGTAAGTATTGGAGAATATTATAATTTATGAAATATTGTGTTTGGTGGACAGTTTGTATTCTGATTGACCTTGTCTTCTGATAAATCTTTATTAACCACAGAATGGATGGGATCCAAATGAAATGTTTAGAAAGAATGAACAAGTGTATGGTGTACTTTCATGCTATGAACCTTCTATGGTGAGTTATACTACTCCGTTACAGAAGAAAGACACCAAGGAATACAAGTGAGTTGAAGTGAGGTGATTGTATTGGCTTTATTTTTAGAACAAAAACAGAAATAAGTTCATTGTTGGATAACTATCAGAAAGTTATTCTTTCCTACTAATGAATACCATTGTCATAATTCTCAAAAAGAATGTGGAAGAAATACCTTGTGAGTATTTTTGGCATCACAAAATTTAAAAATGAATCTTTTTCTTAAAGTTACATTCTTGAGGTATAATGATTGTTTAGGTGACACCAGTTAATTTTTTTAAGAAAGAAAAAACTTGGGTATTTGATTATGTCTTTTGATATACCAGTTTATATTAATTTTTGTATTATGGTTTAATAGGGATTGGGTTTCATATAATGTTACTTTCCATTATTGTGATGTATTTTGCAAGAAAGAGATGTAATATTACACATTATAAGATCATGAAATGCATGTTATCTCTAGGGGGATTCTTGACAAACACTTTGTTAGTTGATGTTGTAGCATTGTTTAATAACTTCTATTGCTATCAATGGTGACAATGTATTTTGTGATTTAATTGACAGTTGCTCTTTCTTATAATTTCCATTTAGTACTTAATAAGGTTTGGATTAGTTTAAACACACAGACTGGCACTTCAGACACATTGTGCTGCCTCATCAGATTCTGATTCTATTTCTCCACTGCAAAATACATTTTTAATTGGATGTCTTTAAAATATTTGTGTTAAGGTATGAAGTGAATTGTAGAATTTTACATGAATTTGTGCTTTAAGAGTAGTGTTACAGTGAAGTAGATAACTATATATTTTTGTGAAATTGTTCGTTTGTTTTTCCAGAATAGTTCTATTAACGTTAATATTGGAAGTGCAATTTTATTAAAGGATTTTTAATAAAAGTGTGATCTGACTTAACATCTAATTTTATTTTAAAATATGATAGGGGTAATTTGTGTTCATGTTTTATATCAAAGTTGTACTTAAGAATACTGTATTAGGTTTTAATAAATGTTTGGTTTTAAATCATTGTATGTATTCATAATGCTGATTTTGAGGATGGTTTATGGATTATTTTTGTCAAGTTCCTTTTGAGAGTGCTTTTTTAGTGTCTCATTAGGTTTTACGGGTAAGGTTTCTATGGGGACGCTTGATTTGACCATGACCTTGTAATTCAGCCTTAATTTTTTTAGAAGGTTTATATTGGCTGTTAAAGAATTTTAATTTTTCTCCCCCCTTGGGCATTAACGCAAACCGTATAAAATCTTGGGAACCCTTATACGAATTCAGAGATATTGAAATATCTAATTTGGGATCAAGATATCTTTATCGAATTTATTACCACACTATTACAAATTTATCTGGAAATTAAATGATCTGTAACAAAATGAAATATAGAATCTAAAGATTCCTAAATTTATGAGTTTATCTGTGTGATAAGTGCACAGAAAGAAAACCGGTGGAAGTAGCACATGAACTTTTCAGCCAAAATTCATCAAAGTATTTGCATATGGATTACTAATCTTCATTTGAAAGCTGAAACAGTGCTTTGCTTCAAATATTAAAAGTGCAGGATATTCTGCATATTCAAAAGCATAGAGTATTAAAATGAAGTTCAGAAACAATATACAATGGAAGTTGCTATTTTATTTATTAATTTTTTGGTGTCAAAAAACAAGAAGCTGAAGTTTCATGAATATTATTCTCTGTTACCAACATCATCATGATAAAACATGTATTTTAAATAAATCATGAATTTTTAATTTAAAAATTTTAATTTGATAATTTAAATAAAACAGAATTTTTTTATTACATTATGTAGGTATACTTTAAGTATTTTTATCTACATTTTATTAAAAAAATAAATGGTTAATCATTTGACTTGTGTCCCAAGCAATCATTCTACTTAGAAATATTCTACAAAAGTTATTGGACTTAAGTTTGAGCCTAGAAACACAGATTTATTATGAAATTTGTTTTGTATCAAGCTATGTTGCTTCAGGATGTTTTACTGTTACATGATGTTTTTACACCTAAGACCATGGATGCCTTCTTAGTGGTTAATGATTGGAGAATGGTTTAAAAATTTTATTCTTGCTTATTTAAAGATAATCTCAATTATTTGTAAGTTGAACTGAAGAAATCATTTTTTTTATTGTGGTCCTGTCATAGAGAGCAGCAGAATGAAAATGGTGAGCAGGCCTTTGGAGGTTCCGAGTCAAGTATTGTGATGACCTCAAGCTGCGAGTCAAAATAACATGTTCTGAATAATTTTATAGACACCTTTCTGTTATCTTGCAAAATGAAACAGCATATTAATTTTTTTACTTATTCCAATTGTTTCCCCTATTACTATTTTACAACTTTTTGTGTTTAATACTATTTGTAGATTTGCTGTCCATTATTTTTCAGATGTTTTTTAACTTATTTGATAACCAATAATCAGTGAAAGTATTTGAAAAATGAAAAAGATAAAATAAAAGTAAAAATTCTGTTTTTCAAGTAGAAGTCATTTTATTTAGCACTTATTTTAGATGCTAAAAAAACTCTCAACTACAAAATTATGCCAGTTAAAGGTGCTTTATTTTGAGATTAAAATCAATTAATTATTTAGTTTTGTTCACGCTACAAACTAGTGTGGTTTTTGTTAGTTGGATTATTTATCATTAATAATTCAAAATCTTTTTCACATGTTTTTTGTGTATTTATAGTATTGTTGATTGTCCATGTTGTGGAATGGTTGGAATAATCAAAAGTCACTTTATTATGTGCAGGCTCCTCATCAATGTTCATAGAAAAAAATAATAATTTGAGAGAAAATGATTACCTTTAGTTTATCGAATAAGATACGATCAGTTCTCTTGTGCTGACTGGTCATTATATGCTCTGAGAATGGCAACATGAACTTCGATACTTTTTTCTGTGATACTATTTCAGATAATTTGAACTATTGGATTACTGTTCGGATTGATCCTACTGAAAAAAATTTAGTGATAAAATTTAACGTGTACTATTTATTTCCTCAAAACAAATAGTGCTGATAGAATTATTCTTCTAGGTTTGAAAATTTATTAGGATTTTCATTTCATGAATTAGTAGTACAATTTTTCTGGTTCTTTTCTGACATTCATACATACATAATTATACTGTAAGTACATAAGCTTCCTACAACAGTGATTTTATTGCTGTATATGCTGTGCCATCTACAATTTGATGACAAGACCTATGCGAAAACACTCCGTGCAGACAACAAACATTATATTGTCAGAATATAAAGGACAAATAAAAATTTTTAATCACATTGTAGACAAAAATATTAATGTTTCCTCCACCAGTTTGGAAGACAGGTGACTTAAAAACTATTCAGTAGTCTTGTGTTTTTGACCCACAGAATTAGGTCCCAACAATGGGACACTCTGAACCCCCCCCCCTCCCCCCAGGGGCAAACTCAACATTCTTATTCCACTCTCTCCATAGTCCATTTTACCTTATAATAAGTTTTTCTTCAAAAATATTTTTTTCATTGTTCATTTATGGATTTTATAACTGTCAAGTTTGGAAACCATGAAACCTTTTTAAGATGTTGATCAGTGTTGATTGTGTAATGTACATTTTTACATCTTTTCTGAATGAACATGGTGTATAAGCTAATGCATAAGCTAAATGTTGTGTCATATTATTTCCCTAGTTTTGCACTCTTCAATAGAAGAAATTAATGTCATTTAATTTGAATATTTAGAACAACATAATATATAAATGAAGGGACATGTTCAATTGGGAAAGTTTCCGACAACTAATTTTTTGCCTACTATTCAGGGTTCAAAACTTGTACTGCTTGGAGGTAGGTTTGACCTATTGAGAATGCAGTTTGTTCATTTTCTGGTATTGCTAATTATATTCACATAATAAGCACATTGAGTGTACATTGTAAGGTTTATTAATGGATATAATATAGATTTTGTAATTTTAAAATTAGTTGAAGAAAGTGTTATTTCACTAGTGATTGTTTTTTTTTAAATTAGAGATGCTGAAGCAAAGGCAGCCAAAATTGCCAGTGAAATAGAATCGAATCCAATGTACTTGCAACGACTACAGTTGGAAAATGGAGATGAAGAAGAGCGATTTGCTGCAGTGGCTCGATCAACTGGAGGATCCAGCCCAGTAGAAGGGCATGGAGATGGCAAATATGTTCCACCACCTAAGAGAAAAAACTCTCAGGTATTAACTTTCAACACCAATAAATAAATGCAATTCTGTTTTTTTTTGAGAAAGCATTTTCTAATTTTTTAGATGAAAATATTATTTGGTGACATAACGTATTTTTTTGCCTTATTTAATGGTTTGACAAATTTCTATTTCCGGAACTATTTGATTTAACTTTACCATCTTTGTTTCCCCTTCTTGCAGATGGTTTTAATTTTTGTCATTGTTTTTATATTGCAGTATCCTTGTTTGATAGAATTTAGATAATGAGACTACTTTAAGAACTTGGTTTTTAATAATTACCATGATGTGAACTAAAATTTCCAGGCTGGAAAGTTGGTTCGATCTACTCCACCCCCGCAGAGTCAACCACCACATGCTGCTACACCTGTACCAATGCAGCCACAACAGCAGTCACCAGTCCCTTCTCAACAAGGACCTGCACCCACACAACCATCTTCTTCGATACCTCAAACCCTTCCTCCTCCTTCTGGACCCAAAGGATACGCTGGAGGCAGTGGCGGTACAAGCTACCACCATCCTCCTCCTTTTTCGCCCATATCGTCCTCCCCACAGACCCAGCAACCACCACTGCAGCAACAGACACAATCGCAGCAGCAACCACCACTTCAACAACTTCCTCAACAGCCAGCTCCCTCTTCCACAGTTAATGCGCCAGTTCCTGCTCAGATAGTCCCTCCCCAACCTGCTTCTGTTGTACCTGTCCAGGCTGCCATCTCCGCTGGACCTGCTGGTACTATAACAGTTCCTGTGAATCAAACTCCCATGCCACATGTGGTGTCAGCAGCTCCCACAACCATCTATTCTACCCATCCTGCACCACTGCCTCCTCGTGAACCAAAAGTAAATGGGCTGGAGGCAAAACCCCAGCGTCCACAGCAGCTCAGACCAAGTGAGTGAATGCCCTGTTGGGATACTGCAAACAGAAATGTGATTAATGTTTTTACTCCATAATTTATTATATTGATTTTGACAGTTCACTTCGTCTACCTTCTTCTCCCCAGTACCCTTCTACGTCAACCCTCAAAGATTCTTCTCCTATTTATTTATATGTTGATGTGTGCTTCTGGTTCTGTATTGCAAAGGCACCATTCAAGTAAAAATTTTCCATATTTATTTTCCTTTGTAAATTACAATCATAGATTCCACCTATCTTAAACCCCCTTCATTTTTATTTTTCAATCTCTTTATTCTTTACTCTGATTATATAAAGGCCATGGTAACATTCTTCTTGGAGAACTATCTATTTCCATTACAAATTTGTTTTGCAATGGACAGTAATCATTTCCCTCCTTTGTGGCTTATCTTTCGTTCAATACTGCTTTGAATTGCATTCCAAGTGTCAAAATCTAATTCAGTTTTTTTCAAACATGATTAATTTGTGAGATTTAGCTCATGTTCAGGGTCACAAAAATATCAAGAAGCATTTCTTGAAAATGGGAACAACATAGATTTTTTTGTGGGGCTGTAGGGCTCGTCAATGGCAATACAACATAGAAAAAAGAATAGTTACTATTTTAAATTTGATATTGTGAAGCGTCACAAAGAAGCAAAGTATGGAGTACAAATAGTGTTTAATTGATTCTACACCATTGTTGTCCAATTATTTCTCAAAATCAGGAGAGAACACTGAAACAAAATTAATTAAGAGTAATTTGTTGTGAACTCTATTTTAAAAATGTATGTGCTTGCTAATTCACCTGTTACAATATAAGTTTTCCACACGTGTCTGCTCAGGTATAATAATGAAGAAGGAGAATCTAACAAATAAAAAATAATGTTGATAGTTTGATCTTACAATAATTAAATGATAAAATAATAATAATAAATTTATTGTCAAAAAACGGTACAAACTGCGTATGACCACGTGGAGGACAATAAACTAATTTACTCTCCGGAAGCAAGCAAGGGACCATCCCATCAATTCCGATCAAGGGCCCTAAGGCAGAGGCGGATTAAAAAATTTCAGCAAAAATTCCTAGATAAGATAAAAAGTTAGCTGCGAGTTATAATACTAATAGAATGTCAATATGTTTGTAATTTTAAGCAAAAAATTACATGTACAAGTTATTATCAAACTATAGATTATTCTGAGTATAGTGTTTAAAAATCATAAGAATTGAAAAAAAACCCACTAAATTCATGATTTGTTACTATTAACATGCCCCTAGACAAAGCCTAGAGAACCTGTATAATAAATCCGCCTCTACCCGAAGGAAAAACGGAGAGAAACCCAGGCCAGGATGGGATATCTTCTATCACTTCTGAGAATAGCATTTTAAAAAATTCATGGCTTAAAAACACACGTATAGTACAAAAATGCAGATTCCAGTATGCTGCTCTAGGTCCAGTTCTATACGATCTACACCCAGTGTATATTTTTGCCATTCTGCTTCGGTGAACTTTGAATTGAAAAAAGTTGTGGTAGAACTCGATTTCTTGTTTCAAAAGTGTGTCCCTTGTTGCTGCCATTGTCGCTCGATGTTCAAAACATGGCATTAGAAAGTATTTGTACACTAACTCGCATCAATAGGTACCCACCATATCATAAAATGTATCAATTCAGTTCGATAGGACTACTCTTTCATCTGTAAATGCTTGTCACTAATAATTTGGTATCTCACAGTGAACTAGGTTAAATATTATAGAGCTGGGGTTAAATATTATGGTATTCTTTGTGTTTCCAGTTTTTACTAATTTACTGTAAAGATTAACTGGTAGTTTAAAATGATACCAAACAAACTTGTGAATTCAATATTCTGGTTTCAGGAAGTGCTGAGTGAGGTTACTTTTTCCCAGAAAAAAGAGACTTCTTAGACCTATAAACACAGCTACTTACACTATATCATCTTAAACTAAAACAGTTTCCATCTGATACACAAAGGAATTAATTTTATATATGATTAAAAAGAATACTTCAATTATTGTTCTGTATTTATTTGCTTATTTACTTACATAACAAGTAAAATTTTTAATCTTAACACTAAGTACAAAATAATCTCCAGAGGAAAATGGTGTTTCCTGAATGCAGTCTGATTTCCCTTAATCCCAAAATAATACAGTACTATCATAATAAAACACTTACACATACATTTCTAAAAATTATAAGTGTCACATTATCTTTTTTTATTCATTTTATATGTTATTCATAGGTCTCTGATAACAGCAATAAATACATTCATGTGTTTAAATTAAAATGGTAAATTTTTTTTTGTACTTGAAGTACATTAGGTTCTTCATTTAAAATGCCTATTGCATTAATGTAGCTATTTTTGCTACTTATTGGCTTGTTTCGTTTTGGTAATCATACATTTTTCTTCTTACAAAAGTAATTTTTAATGGCAAATAATATAACTTATAAGCAAGTAATGAATTGAAGACTAGTCTTGGAAAAAGCATATGTTAAAAATTTATTGAAATAGTAGATTTTGGAACTTAAAGTAGACAAAAATTTTCTTTTAGTCATTTAATAAAATTTAGTTGAATTGTAAACCATAATATTGTACGTATAGTAGTCATATTGTTTCCTGTTTCTTTGAATTGTTTAACATAATGTCAAATTCATTTCTTTTTTTATTCTTTCTATTATCAAATATTTATTGAATTCTTTGTATCTACTTATACAGGTTGGCAAGTGACCGAGAAAAGTCATGGAATTTTATGTTTCTGAAGAAGTCAGGAAAAAGTCTGGGAATTTGCTCACTGACCAGGGGAAAAAATTAAAAAACCATTACAATCATTGCTGAATTAAAAAGTCCACTGTGAATTCTTTCCTTCGATTAGATTTAAGGCGACTTACTCAACCCAATGACCCTTCAGTGAGTTTTTCTCATGGAATGTGTGGAAGTGCTGTCTGACTAATAGCGAAAGTAACCGGTATCTAACTTCTTGTTTAGTGCCATTGCAACAAAATGACAGCAAGACGGTTCCAAGTGGAACTAGATTGAGGTTGGAGTGGTAACAGCTCCAGGGGCAGTTCTAGTTGATACTACTTGCGAATAGGGTTGCCACCCGTCCGGATTTATCCTAATTTCAAGGGCGCCTGGGCAAGGTTTTCTTCTCCGTTCAGGTTTTTTAAACAAACCATACTAACTGTCGTGATTATTCAAAATTTGCACATTGCGAACATGTTGCGTTACATTATTACACGAGTTAAAATTACAATTGCTTCTTAATTGAGTAATTCTAAGATTATTATTTTTGTAACTAGGGTCATCTTGTGTTCTGCACAACACAAGATAACACAATGTCAACTACAGTCTTAATACTTCAGTTCTTTATTGTTGTTTTTTATGTGAAATGTAAAACTAGAATTTCAGTTCTTGAATTGAACTTAATTCGTGATTTTCATTTTCTTCCAAAACAGGATGTAACTATTGAATTCTGTTTAAAAGCCACTGTTTCTTACTGTGAATGCATGTCTTTATTTATTATTCTTAATGGTATGTAATAAGTTAAACTTTATATATCATTACGAAGGGTAGAAATAATTGTTCATAGTAACATCTGGGTTTTAGTTCCAAAATCTGGAGTTTTCAGTCTCGCTTGTCCTAGATGTCAACCCTACATTCAAGGACTGTTGGAGCGTGGAACAGTGGTCAGCGACTCCAGTCCTACTCCTTATTTCCTCCTTTTAGCAGATATGATTCACTGACCCCAAATGTCATGATTGCATCATAACTTAGATGACCCTAACATTCTGGAAGAACATTATACGTGTATTATTGTACACGGAATAGTGAAAGAATAGAAATGACATTGTGTGTGTGTGTGTGAAGCATTTAAATCACTCTCACGTGACTCTTTCCTAACAATCTATAAGACATACATCTTACCAATACTTGAATTCGGGAGCTGTATTTGAAACCCATTTTTTACTAAACGACATCTCTACTCTCGAGGAAGTCCAACACAAGGTCATGAAGATACTGCCTGACCTAAGACACCTGTCCTATGAGCTGCGCCTAAACGTACTCTGACTACCATGTCTCACAAACAGGAGAAGTCGCATGGACATGATAGAAACATACAAAATAATACACTGTCTATATAACTCTCCTGAACGTATTGACATGTTTACTCATTCCACAAACCCACATCTCCAAGGCCATAGCTATAAACTATCCAAAACCAGACATAAATGTCTCCAGAAAGAGAATTTCTTATCAAATGAAGTCGTCGAACAGTGGAACAGTCTGTCTGAACAACTTGTCTCAGCCCCATCTCTAACGAACTTCAAAACTCTCCTGGATCGACTGAATCAACGCTGACATTCGAGGCACAACTGTCTAGATTTGGTTCATATATTTCTTGCCTGTAACTGTGTATCGTATATCAGCTGATTCCCCATAACCTTATTAAGTTCATTTGCTGACCCTATGTAACAGTTGGGATAGTATTCATTACATTATATCCATTATTTGTTTATAACAAATTTGCTGTATTCTATGTTGTATTTTTGATTAACTGATCCATATCATCTATACATAGTGCACCCGGACCCATAACACCTGGTACAAGCATTAAGATTTAGATATGTTATTGATCTTATTTCTTCTAATATATAAACATATAAACACGTTCTTCTAAAGTGACGCTCAAACTCTCACAGCCATGTTCATAAGATTATAAATCTTACTTTTACCAAATACTTATAAACATTTTAAAACTCTAACGCCTTCTTGAGTATATTACCAACTGATCCACAAATTTAACTTGTTTTGCTATCATATACAGATGACTATATCTGTTGTATTATCTTTTGCAAGTTATGTAAACATGTTTATATACAAGCATATATGGCCGTGAGCTAGCCTGATATATCTTTCCATCCAAAGCATTAAATCCTATTCGTTCATTTTACTATCACTGAAATAAAAATTACTAACTGACTTTTGTGCTCCTTTTGGTAACATTTCTTTATTGATTCATTTCACTCTATCCATTATATCCAGGTCTCATGACACCCTCACCAAACTTTGCACCAAACTCTTCTCTCCATGCTAGGTCTATCTGGTTCTAGTCTCGCCGTCAATTCCACTTGCAAAACAGTACTGACAGATCTACAATGAGTTTCATTCACTCCTATATTACTGTAGAAAACACAAATTCAGTAGAACTCTCACTAGTACTACTGCCAGTAGAGTTTCTAAGTAACCATTACCATAAATTATTGTACTAATTCCTTGGCCACACATCCCACTTACTTTTTTAAACACAAATTAGTTTTGGAAGCTGTAGCTTCCATCCTCAACTACTGCCGACTGAGAGGATGGAAGTAACAGCTTCCAAAACTAATTCATGTTTATAACAACTAAGCGGAGTGTGTGGCTGATGAATTATTACAGTAATTTATTGTAGTGAGTCCACTGTAAATTCCTGAACTAATTTATGTTCAGTTGAGTTGTACCAATTATTTCAAATGTAATATATACTTAAATATAAGGTTTTTGTGAGTGTTAATTTACCTAGGGTTTTGTTGTATCTCCATAACTTAAAACCAGTTTTCTTTTCAGGTGCAAGATCATATTCCTCTGGTGACGGCAGTGGTATGAGTGGCCGTTATGCATCTCAACCGGAACCTGGAAAACATATCCACCATGGTCCTCCATCTGGAATGCCTCCTGCTCCATTTCCCAATGCTGCTACTACACCTACTACTTCTCCACAAGTAAGTAAACTTTTTTAACCTTGTTCAGTGTGATGGTGTGTTGTATTTTATGTTCTTGGCAGTTGAACTTTTAACCATTTTTTTTTTTTGTTCTTTCCAATATAATTTTTCTTGATTTGCTCACAATAAATTTTTTAATAATTTCCAATTATTTTCTCCCATTAAAATTTTAATAAATCCTATTATTTTCTTCCATACTTCGAAATTTGAATAATTCCTATTTTATCATATTTTTTAAATTGACAGTACTTCATAAAATTGACAAGAAAATGTCATTATATTGAGGTAGGGGAGGAGGAGAATTTAAAAGAACCTCATAGTTTTTGTAATTATATATTTTATATATTTAATTCTGATTTACTATATATATATATAGGCTTTATTCCAGGTGTAAAGAATACAAAAATATTCAATACATAGAGGGAACCAATGTAAGTAATATTTTCCTACAGAGGATACTTAACATCTGTGCGTAGACTCAGAAAAACCAATGCTAATAACCAAAATCTGTCATTATACATTAAATGGGGAAGATTAAAATCATGATAATAAAAAAAGGAGGTAAAAACAAGAAAACAAACCAAACCATTATATTTATATTAACCTATTATTAACTTGTCTTATAATAAAAATTTCAAGACTACCTTATAACGATAGTTGAAATTAATGCTTAATTTAGACAATTATTACTGTCAGTCACAAGAGGTGGAATTATTTTTTCCCTTGTTTAGAATAAATGTAAGATGTCAAAGTTGGGAGGGGAGAAAATTCTTGGTTTATCCCTCTTCAATTCAAACCCTTATCGAGACAATACCTAATGTGTTAAATATACATAAATGAATAATAAGTTTATTGTCAAAAAACAGTACAAACTGCGTATGACCATGTGGAGGACAATAAACTAATTTACTCTCCGGAAGCAAACAAGGGACCATCCCATCAATTCCGATCAAGGGCCCTAAGGCAGAGGCGGATTCAAAAATTTCAGCAAAAGTTCCTTGATAAGATAAAATTAGCTGCGAGTTATAATACATATATAACGTCAATATGTTTGTAATTTAACGCAAATATGTTTGTAAATTTACATGTACAAGTTATTATCGAACTATAGATTATTCTGAGTATAGTGTTTAAAAATCATAAGAGTTGAAAAAACACTAAATTCACGATTTATTGTTACAATAAACACGCCCCTAGACAAAGCCTAGAGAACCTGTATAATAAATCCGCCTCTACCCGAAGGAAAAACGGAGAAAAACCCGGGCCAGGATGGGGCTACAGAATTTATGTACACAACCGTGCCAAAGTTGAGTACACATAAAACTAAATTAATATGAGCCATAAGACAACACAATCATGCAAGAAAATAGTTTTTGAAATTGTTATAAGTTATTTAAAAAGTACTACAGCAATGGCGTGATAAAGTACAAGACGAATTTAACTTTTATTAAAATCAATAAATTCTTTTACAGTGTAGAAGCACTGGTGCAGGAGGTAGTTTTTAACCGCGGATTTGAAGATATTCAATTTCATAATGTCTTTTATATTCTTGGGCAGGGAATTATATAGAACGATTCCCGAATGATGCGGTCCTTTTTGGCAAAGAGTGGTTGACACTCTAGGCCGATGAATATTATTACTATTGCGAGTATTGTGTTCGTCAACGAGACTGTTTCGTATAAAGCAAGGGTGGCACTTCAGTAATTCGGTCTTAACAAACAAGACCGTTTCATAAATATAAATGCAGGGAAGTGTTAAGATATTTAATTCCTTGAATAAAGGTTTACAAGAGTTTCGGGGGTGAGATTTACAAATTATCCGAACTATCCTCTTCTGAATTCTGAAAGTTTGAATACTCTGACCGGAATTACCCCAGAAGGTAATGCCGTAACGTAAATGGGAGTAAACGTTTGCAAAATATACGCAACGGGAAATACGTGGACTAACTGCGTTAACTAAGTTTCGGAATGCGTAACACAATTTGCTTAATTGGGAATTAAGATTGTCAACGTGACAATTCCATTTGAGGTTGTCTTGAATATGGAGACCTAAGAATTTTGTATTCGTAACAGTTTTTAATTGTGTTCCGTTTAAAGAAAGACAAACCTGGGGTAAAGATTTTGTATTACTATTGTGAAATGACATAGACACTGTTTTGTCAGTGTTTGCAATGAGACGATTTGCAAGGAACCAAGGCGAAAGGTTAGACAAAACTTTTTGAGCATTGGCGTGCTTACACAGTAAATTTGTGTCATCAGCAAAAAGAATCATTTTGCTATCTGATGTGGATGATGACATGTCGTTCACATACAAGGGGCCGAGTATAGGGCCGAGAATTGATCCTTGGGGTACTCCGCAAGTAAGTGGCTTTGTTTCTGAAAGACAACGCTGAAGTATTTTATTTTTAGTATAGGATATTTCTACTTNTATTTCGACCTGTTTATATTTATCTTTTAAATAAGAAGTTAGTCATTGATGTGGAAGTCCACAAATGCCTAAAGAATGCAATTTGGAAAGGAGAATTCCGTGATCGATGACATCGAATGCCTTGTAAATTATTTTTTTTATTGTCTTTTGTATTGTATTGTCTATTACTGTAAATTGTCTTGACTCTCTACAACTGTGTGGAATACTGTGTATTCATTTGAATCAACTGAAATTCTTTTGAATTTTGTATGTTTCCTGCATTTTTCTCCAGGAGTTTTTTTTCCTATTTTGATATTTGTTGGATAACTAATTAGTTAATGTCTTTCAGTAATATGGATTAATTTTGAAATAATTTCCTAATTCTTGAATTAATATACTAAGAAGTACATATTTTTTCAAATTCTTGTAGGTAAGGGTTAGTAATCGTCAGTGTTCACCTCAAGTGATGGGACCACCTTCTGTGCCTGCTCCTATGGGCTCTGTATCTTCAGGACAATCATCTGCTCAGCCGGTTGATCTTTCTGCTTCCAAAGGGGCAGGCGAGCAGACACAAGCTATGCCTCTGACTACTGGCAATACACCGCTTCCTCAGCGCAAAGTAGCTGCTAGTCGCTGTGAGTGCCTACTTTTTACTATTATCAGCTCATGAAAATGTATTGCTTATTAATATATATTGTATTTGTCCCATGCATAGGTTCATTTTTTGCTTGATAGTGTTTCCAGGTTATCTTAATTAGTAAAAACAGTGTCTCTACCTAAATATATCTCAATAAAAATAAAAACCAGACTTGAAGATATTTGAGCTTAGGACTCGATGCTTCAAAATGAAATGTTTGTTTCATACAAGACCCAACCCGGACTCTGTGTGACTGGTCAACATCAGAAAGAACTGTTCTGGTTCCATATGTTCTTTCAAAGTGTTAGATCGACATTAATATGACTTCCTAATGCACCTTTTAACATCTCAGTCGAATAGCATTTTGTGGAAAATTCATTATTTTTGAGGAGTTGGAGAAATTATGTGAGTAAAATCCTTTTCAAAAGGTACATCAGGTGGAATGGAAATTTGTGTCTTGTTGGAAATGTGTTTTAACAAATTGAACTGAACTTAGCCTATTTAAATTGAATTAGGTGGCTGCAAAACATTCCCATGCTTATTACAATCATATTAAAAGATGTTTGTTGAATACAATAAATTAGGCATTTTTGCAGTTTCCATTAGCTCTTTTCTGTTGTGTTCAATGCACAGTTGTTGGGTTAGAATTTGTTATTAATTGTATCTTCCTTCTATATAATCTTACCTAACATGGAAATAGATCTATACAAGTTTTACTCCACAGCTCAGGATGTAACTCCATTCTTCTTGGCTACTCTAATTAAATTTAAGTCACTCCCAAAAGAAAATCTTTTCCTCATAGATGTCATATTTCTTGATGAATGTAGGTGGACAATAAGACTCTCGTTTATAACTCACACAAATACTAAATTTGGAGGAAATTAGCCTGGGGAAATATAAACTATGTTGCCACGATAAATGAAAGTAAATGAGTGTGTGATCAAAGCTGATACATGACTTACAGCGTACCAGATCCCATCCCTGTAATATATGTTGAAAAATTATACACGTTCTGCCAATTTCTCCATAGCAGACAAAACCCAGCATTTTCATAGGTTGTACTCATACAGATTTCCTAAATACACGTCCCAGCATCTCCAGTGTGGTTCTGTAGCACCAATGCTGACGCTACGCAGAAGTGTGTTGATGCCAATGTTGACACACACATGTAGCATCCATGGTAGTTTTTTTATAATTTTCGAGAAAAATTACCTTCTCTCTTACATAAGGGTAGGAATACTTTTTGGGGAGGTATGTTTTGTCCACTATAAGAAGGAAACCCTTATAACAGGGTCACTGTATTATCAATGGACATTCCATCATTAGTCTTTCGTCTTGTGAATTACAATTTCAGAGAATTTCTGAAAAGCAGGGGCAGGTTCATCAAGCATGAAAGCAACAGTTTTAATATAATTAAGTTAGGTCAAAAAGGTTAATATTGGAATGTCTTGCTTTTGGGTCAAAGACAATATTTTATATTAAATAGAATGGTTTAGGTGTGGAAAGGTTCTCCAACTAAAATAGTAAACTTCACATCATTGCCTGTGTTTCAAAATAGAATCGAGAAACTGCTTGAACCATGTAACCTTAAAATGGAGAGATGAAATGTAACACATTGACTGAAAATATAATCAAAACAGAAAAGAAAATCAAAAGTTGTATGGAGTGTGATTAATACAGAGATGCAGAGATATCAATCCATAAACAAACTCCTATGCCTTGAAATATAAGGGAAAATGGAAGATAATTCTGCATTGATTGCTGACTCTTTTAATCATCACTTTTCTCAAGTAGCAAATTCTTCTCTAGAAAAAAATAAAAAAGTTTCAAAATATGGAAATAAACTGAAAATAATGTGTACACACAATGTAACCAACTACTCAAATTAACACCTACTGAATAAAAAGAAGTATAAGAAACTATAGATTTACTGAAACTAAAGTTGTCATGTGAAGTGGATGAAATTCCACCAAAAGCAGTGAAACATTCTCCAAAAGAGTTAGACTCCTGCCTCTTAAGTGTAATGAATAAATCCTTTAATAATGGACACTTTCCCTCATTTCTGAAAGTAGCTAAGATTTATAGGATAAGATGATATTTATTCAATCAAAAATTATCTGATATAAAATTTGAACAAAACCTGTTTTCTTTGAAACTTCAATACTTTAGAATTATAGCAGGTGGTATAGTATATATTAGGTAACTGCAGTAAAAATTATTATGTCTAAGCTGGTCTTGCGACTGGTGAAAAGGATGCCCCTTTCCCCAACTTTGTGTCAGTTTTCAAGGTCTCTTGCAACCCACCACTCCACTCCGCTTGAGATAACTTTTTACTCATAAAATAACAAGCCTCTGACAATATTTTAAAAGTTTTCATTTATTATTGTATATACATGCATGCAAATTCATTTTCAGAATTTATTGAACTTTTATTGGAATTCTTTTGCTCAAGATAATGTCTTATTCAATATTCTTCTTTTTCTTCTTCTGTGTCACAGTCATGTAGCTCCTGCACTCATAATAACCTATTTGAGCAAGTTCCCTTTCAGTTGCTACTGACAGCAGTGCATTATATTCCAGCCTTCCATCATCCTTATCTTAGCCCTATAAGCCAGATTTGCATTCCGAAGGCTGTAGAATACTACTAATTTTCTTATCTATCATTCTGCAGGGACTGTTACCACCACCATCGCCTCCATTTTGAACCGATTTCCCTTAAATGTAATTGCTGAGACTTGTTAACTTAACCGCCGATTGTGATCATTCTTAAACCATTCAGACACTTATATATATCTGCCACAAGCCAAATTGAAGTTATCATAACATAAATTAATATTGAAGCTGGTGTTGGAGAAAGGAAAATAGTGTGGAACAATTTTTGTACTGTAAATATCAGGAGGTCCAAACAAAATTTATATTTTCAGAAACCGTGATAATATTCTTAGTAAGATGGTGTTAAAGTCTTTTTAACTTTGTTTGGACAGTAATTGTTCACACCCTGCATTACTGGAACAGTTCTTGCAAAACCATTTCATGGTACGGTGATGTCTTCATCTTTATCTTATTTTTTTCCCACCTTCATTGACAGTTTCTTTTTCTCCTGCATTATTTTTCCGAGCATGGAAATGGAAAGTTCAATTATTGAACCACAAATCGCAATGTTTCGCTACACTCCTTCAAAATTCACAACTTCTTTAATGATATTAAATTTACCACCCATTGACAACATATTGAGCTTCAAAGTCAAACTTCGCAAAAAAAATATTTTCCTTTTATATTTTTCTTTTTGTGAAAATAAAGCAAAACAAGCCATCCAAAACATTTGAGATATCCCACTGACAAATGCATCCAAGCAATCACTATTAACGTACTGTAGCAATGTAGTGGGAATATAAACAGTTAATTCTGATCTGTTTGTTAGAGACAATCTATGAATTTTCATCAAAATATGTCATTTCTTGTATGTTGGTGGATATGTCACCGAGGGATCGTAACCAGATGCTTGCACAAAAATACCCATGAGATGAAACTTCGTGGAAACTTCCTTTGTTGTCTGTTACAAACTGGATGGAATGAAATAGGAAAAAATATTTTGTCTACTAATAGCGGGAATCTTTTATGAACGGGTCTCTTATAACTGATTATCACTGTTCTATTAGTAAACATATTGTTTACATGTAATTACTGCCTTAACATTCATTTTGAATGTGTTTCAGATGGTTGAAATTTTCCTAATTTTGTGTATGTCGTTGAATGTTAAACATGCTCTTCAAATTCCTCTATAGGATATGAAATTCTGATACATGTGTTATAAGCATAATATTTTACAATACGTTAATGTAAAACCACCATCTTTTTGTTTTATCTGGAGAAGGCCCTCCTCTCAATACGGTGAACATTGCACTCGGTCACCATGGCTGCAAAAAAGAAACTCTAAATGCCCTTTAGAGATGTCATAAAAACATCCATGAAGTATATCTGAGAAGGGGTGTACTTCTTGTGATATATAACATTTTGGAACTGTTTCTGTGTATTTAGCTCGAGAAGAACATTTCCAAGAATTCAAGAAGTTCACTCAAGATTTCAAACTAGCTGAAGGTGAACCAGCTGACAAAAAGCAGAACCCAGTTGCCTCCCTTCCAACTCCAAGCCAGCAGCAGCCACAACCGCCACAAGTACCTCAACAGCAGCCTCAACAATCGCAACCTGTGTCACAACAACCTGTGTCACAACAACCTGCACAACAGTCTCAACAGTCAGTGCAAGTGCAGCAACAAGCCCCTCAGCAGACAGATGAGGCTAAGGACTTGGTAGAGGGTGTGGACAAGGTGACAACTGCCTTGAAGAAATCAACTCTGAATCCCAATGCGAAAGAGTTTGTGTACAATCCAAATGCAAAGCCTTTTACTCCGGTGAGTGGTAATGCTCTTGTTGGTTCTGTTATATTTTTTGTTTTTGTTTAAAAAATATTGTTAAAGAGAAGTATAAAAGTATCGATGTGCATCTTAAAACAATAATATGAATTCATTTTAATAATATTTTTCTTAAATAGTATTTGTAATTATGTACATCAGATTGATACAGTTGTTCAGAAGCTGAGTCTATTCCAAAATGTAGACTTAAAATACTTCAGGAACTTACAATGGAGTTGCTAAGAAACATTGTAAATTGTTGATGTCTGCTACAAACTATATGGTTTTGGCACCCATCATTTTCTATTTCTTAGAACATGTCAGTTGTCAATAATTGTTGTTAGTAGGAACTCCCAAAATGTGTCCTAAGGTAGAAAACATTAGTGGAGTTTTTAACCAATATCAGTTAAATATTTTATTAAATTTCAAATTGCATAACATTCTTCCTTCCCAGTTCCATTTAATTTAAAAAATAATAATGAAAATATTTTATTGAAATAAATAAATCACAAGACAACTCATTGTTTGTGGTTGTGGTTGGACACACTCCACGTTCCATGTTTTCAAAGTATATAATAATTCTATTAAAATAAAAATTCCTTTTGGAGAGGAACATTTAGTCTCGTACCTGGCTACTGTTCATTGTGTTCATTATCTCTTTTTTATGTTTTTTGTAGAGGATGATAATTTTTTGGGTTCTTACAGCGCTCTGCTAGTACTCCAACTCCTTCAAGGCCTCATACTCCCCAGACTCCACAATACACACCTAGTGTGGCTGCAATGGTAATGCCGCCATACGTGGCAGTCGCCACCAGTCAGCCACCTTTTACTACTGCCAACCAAGGTGCTCGATTTCGTAAAAGTGAGTACAAGTATCTTGGTTTCAGGCTGTTCCTTTTGTAAATTGGTGTTGTAAATAACTCTGTAGTAATTTTGGCATTTCTTGCTTGTAATTCAAAAAAATTTATTGCTTAATATATCAATGTGTACAGAAGGAATATGGTTCTTTGAGGGGCAAGTATATTTTATTCCTGTGTTACATTTGTTCACATTATTTCATGTACTACTCTTTTTATCATACCTTGGTGAATTCTTTCTACACTTCTGACTTGTTTTACTTTGGTACCAAATGAAGAATCCTATGCATTATCTTGATTGTCCTGCATTTATTCTTCTGTGATGGTATGTGCGTGGACCATTTTAAATTCTGATACACAAATCAATTTTTGATGGGGCATTTAAGAGAACTACAGGTAGTCTTGATAATTTGCAATAATCAATGTACACCTTAAGGTAGTTATTTGGTGATATATTTAATAACCAATCATAAACTATTGAAGGTAATGCAGGTCACCCATAAAATAAGTTTGCTTTGGTGGGAGGTCCCATAAAGCGTTCATGTGAGCAATAAGCAATAAGTCATAGGTGAGAGTGGGGTCACAGATTTATACATTCATGGAGATTCATATTATATTATAGACATTCAAGGTCACAAAAAATTACAAAAATCAAATGTAATTTTTCATTAAGTTCATCTCAGGTGTGTGTGTGTGCGTGCATGCATGTGTGTGTTTTATTTATTTACACATAGACAGACTTTGTCCATTACAAGAAGTCTGTTTAAAACTAAAAATACAGATTAGATTGATTTTTCCTTACAACTAACGGCAGTAGAGACACCTAAATTAGAAAAATAAATATTTAATCATTATTTATAAACATCTTCATATTTTGGTATATTATCTTATCTAATTGGATTAAAGGACTTAAATCACTTAGTGTACTAAAAGAGAAACCTTAGTTTGCTTTGTTATTTTTTCTGTGTTCTTTGATCTTAGTTTCTATCCACCAGGAATCAAACCTATCTTCTTTTTTATTTCATGGCCTTGCCTGAATTATATGCTTGTTTTTTGCCAGTATTTATCGAATTGGTGGTGGCTGTCCTGAAACACCACTCGAGTCCACAATCTTTGTTCTTTTGGTGTCCAAACTCTCGATAACTTGAGTATAGTATTGGTCATTTTTGATTATTTGTACATTTACTCTTTCTCTCCTCCAACGCAATGACAGGTGTTTATTCCTTATAGGGGATGACATGTACTTATCTGGCAATGAGGGTGTCATTTGACTTAAGGGACCCCAAAAATAATTTATTTAACACTAATTTTTTTAAAAAATATGTTTACTTATCCTTCATTACTATCCCTACCCCAGGGATGTTAGGGGTATATTATCTGCAAAGTGGATTGATTGTTAACTTACAGAACACCAGGGATGCTCTTTTTCATCTCACCGGCACTGAAAAGTATGGTTTCGAATCTAATCAAGTATAAAATTAATTTTTATTTTTATAAATGATGCTGTAATGATGATGTAATTTCAGTACACAATAGATCGCTACCGAGTAAAAATTGCCTGCACTCACATTGCACATCTGTAGTAGCTGAGCCTGCATGGCGAAATACATGCATCTGAGCGAATGCATTAGACATTCAACAATACGAAGCTATTTAAAACTGCAGATATCAAAATTCTTTGGAAAGAAAGTTATGAATTGATGATTGAGGTCTGTGGTAATTTTTACCCAGTAGCACCTTCTGGTGGCTTAAAATAGTTGGCTTTCAACTTATTACTGCATACTTTTCTTCCATTATTATAGATTCTATACTTTGTTTTGTACACTTTCTATCAAGTTTTTTGTTTACAAAGTGTTTTGGAATCAGCTTTATTGAGTTTTTTGTGCTCATATTTGTTTTAAGCATAATTTATAAGTTTTTTAAATCTCTTTTCATATTCTAAAATCTGATTTCTGAGTATAATATTGTTGGGGACAGCTTTACTTTTCTAAGAATTGATTGTTTTTTCTATTATAAGATTCCATGAGTATCCTGGTAAAGCAGAGTTTCCATGGTGCGAATTTTTTGTTGTAATTAATAGCTGCCTTTTCACATAAGGATTGTATTTCTTTTATTAATTTTTTAATAGAATAATTAACATAATACATGTCAAGATCCAACCAAATTTCCTCTTTACACAACTTTTCTATAATTTTGTATTTTTTTTTTAGACCTCTTTATTTGTAGCACTAGGCTGAATCGCTATTAGTATCTGATAATGATCAGTAATTTTATGTACAAACTTACTAGCTACCATGTTAAGTTTGCTCTTGACCATTATATGGTCAATTCAAGTGCCCCTTTATTCAGGAGGTTTGTTACAGCATTGATGTAAGGGGTTTTAACTTAATTCTAAGAATTATCTAAGTATTTATTGCTTAACTCTTCGAATTTGAAAATCTTGTAGTTTTGAAAAAGCAAGATTTATACGAAATCTCATTGTTTCACAAAGTTTTTGATGCGCTGCAGCTACAGAGGCACTTTGTGATGTGTAAGCAGATGTGGTGTATGGTGTTCCAGCCATTCAAATGGCCATGCCACACCGTCCTGACATAGCATCACAAGCAATGCAGGTGGCCGCAGCTACTGGTCAGCCTCTTCTTGCTCCTGCTCCAATGCACACACAATTCACAGTTGCCTACAGTCCGCAAGGTCACATCACTCCACAGCCTTACCAACAGGTAAAATTAGATGAATTTAATTTAGTTCAAGTATATGGAGGAGTAAGTGTTATTCTCCCTAAATTCTGTAATCTCTATTAACTATTGTAGGTGTATCACAAGGAAAAAGTTATTGCATGATTCTTTTGTATCTTCCTTATTCAATAGGACTTGAGAAAAGTTTCAGTAATGAAATATATTTAGCCGATGAGGGTGATCATTGAACACAGTTTAAGACTCCATTTTGTTTAATATTTTGTGTCAAATACTTTTAATTGGGTTAAATGCGAGTCAAATAGTGTGGCAAAACCTCTCATTTTAGATTCAACAAGGCTTCTGACTGTACATGAAGTTACATAAGACTGTTGTCTTAATTGGTTCCATTGGTAAATAAATGAAACCAAAGAAAGTCATAAATGTTCCGATCATTGAACTAAAACATGTTTAAAAATTTAAATGTTTGTAAAATTGAAACATTTATCAAGCTGAAAATAATTTTTTTGTGTGTACACCAAATTAAACAATATTTGTTAAGATTTTTCTTGTTTTTATGAATTTATTTTCATTTTTTAGTTTCTAAGACTTTTTTTAGATTTATAGCTGATATACTAGCTGAGTTCCCGCAGCTTTGCTCACATAAATTTTGTAGAATGTCAGCAACTTGATTCTTTTTCACATTCCCATTGACATCCAGGGAGAATGTTATCCTTTAATATTTTTGGTTTGATAGTGTTGATGTCCATCCTGGCAGGGAACTTTGATTTCAGTGGAGAGCAGTGTTCCAGACAAACCATAATAGAACAAAGTGAAGTAGGTTCTGGTAAGTGGTGAAGTGCATAGCTTGTATCAGGATAAGGTATTGAATCATCAGTTACCCAGCGGCATTGATGCTTATTCAGTCCTTTTTTTGGAATCTGTTCATTGTTTAATTTGTCACCACAAGAATATTTAGGCAGAGGTGGTTTAAAAAAAGGCATATTTATGTGGTGGTGCTATTATTTTTACTAGGATTCTGGAGAAGAGACTCATAGTAGCACCCATTATGTGGGGCTCAGATGTACTTTTGAAGAGAGGAGAAGCAGGGGCTGTGTAGCACTACAATATGTTTTTGTACTATAAATTATGATGAATTTTCTTTCAATATTTTTATTATTGTTGATACCACAATCCAATAGCTGTTGCCAACCAATCTGAGTGGAGTTTGATTTTTTCCCAGATGGTGCGCATGGTAACTCAGCAAGGGACGGGAATGGTCCCACTGGGCGCAGTACCTACGTCCATGAGCTATCATCACGAGTCGCCTGGCCCCCAAGCACCACCTGGTGCACATCAGCTGCAGTATATGTCAGCAGCACCTGCGGCGGCAATGGGTCCTCCACATCCAGCACATCCCACGCACCCGGCCCATGCGGCTGCACATGCCCATTCGCATCCCGCCCATCCGCCGCCTCCGCCTCCCCAGACGGCGCCACCCGGTTCGCAGGGTGGCAGCGGGGGCGGGCCCGGCAGTGGGGGCCCTGCCGGTCCCGGCCCCTCTCCCGCACCTACTGGAGCAACGGGTCCCGCTGCGGGCCCCAACCCTCCTGGCCCACCACATACACCGGTGGGCGCGCCTGGTGGTGCAGGAAGCGCCGCTGCCGCAGCTGCTGCCGCCGCCGCTGCCGCCGCTGGCTACCACCATCACCACCATCATCACCACCAAGCAGCCGCTCACGCCGCTGCAGCCGCTGCCGCGCAGGGTGCCCATCCGCAGTCTCCGGCGGCCGGCGCAGCGGGCCCCGCGGCGGCGGCGGCCGCGGCCGCTGCCGCCGCCGCGGGCTACCAGCAGCCGCCGCCGCCGCAGGCCCACCCGCCCGGTGCGCCGCCACATACCTTCCCCATCATGTGTCCTATTTTGCCTGCTCAGCAGCTGCCCCCTCCCCACAACCCTCATCACATGATGGCACAAGGCAGCATGCAACCAACTATGCAGTACATACACCATCACCAACATCAAGGTAAGGTCTCTGCATGGATTTCAACTTGTTAGTGATAATTTTAATTCTTGAATATTACCATTTTTGTCTGTTCTGACCTGTATAGTTAGTTTTACATTTTTCTAATGACTTGTAATAAATTTTCTTTCAAGATAAAACAGAACATTCATGAGTATATATGGAAGGAGAAAGGTTGACTAATAAAACGTAAATGTAGACTTTCTTGGCCCAAGTCAATATGAACTTGTATGTCTTGGACAAACTGCGTCACAGAACCACCCACATTTCAGCCATCCTGCTGTGGCGTTTTCCAAGGAAATTCTGAGTCGTACAAACCTAAATGTTGCGGTTGTACTTGAAGTCCACAGCAGGTTGGTCAAAACATTGGTAGTTCTGTGTACTGAGACGTAGTTTGTACCGGGCATACAAGATACCTACAAATAAATTTAATTGACAAACACTTAAGTAAAAGTTTACAACAGCTGTTGCAAATGATGTCCATCCCTTGCTGTGTACTTGTCAATATGTTTGATAATGTTTCTGATTAATCATGTTAGCTTTACCGTTTCTATTTCTTGCATGACATTGGTAAAGTTTGTCGTCAATCACTGCAGGATGTTTAGGTTGTTCCTGTGCACTTTTTTTTTTTTAACCTCATAGAAAGAAGTCGAGACAAATCAGATCATGGTGCTCAGAACCCTTTTAAAAATTATTCTTGCACAAAAAAAATTGTTCATTCACTTAGTAGAGTGAGCTGTAAGTCAAACCGAGATGACCTGTTGTTTTTTCTAAAGTCTATATAGATCATGTACAGCGATTCCTGCTTCCATATAAAGTCCATTAATAACTTAGAAAGTTAGCTTATTACATTTCACAATTTATTAATTAACATCTTAAGATTGATACAGGCTGGATCACTCACTATTTGAAAACAATATTCTTCTTCATAGCTTTTTATATTTATATATGACATTTCCTGTCCTTACCTTATACCTTATTTTCTGTCCTTACCTTATATATTAACATGAACCATCAGTTATACTCATCCCACTGATCTCTATGATATGGATGGGACATACGTACTCACGTGATAGTCGTTTTCATGTGCTTTTCACAGCTTCTTATTTAAATGAACAAAATGGTTTTCCATTCTTTTTACTCAAATGAAACAAATAGCATAAATGGTCATTATTTCATAATTAAATTATTCAATGCAATTTTTTTTCTTGTGAGCTCTATGCAAAAATGATTTACTCATCTACAATATTAATGTTTACAAATATGCTGCAAGAAGTGAAAAGGATTTGCATTTTGAATAGTGCACTCACCAACAAATGAAAAGAAATCCATTTTCTTTTGATCTCTTTTAACCAAACCAACAAATCTCTTCGATGTTATAAAATGTAACAATTCTTTAAAACAATGTTATCCTTTGAAACCTTTATGTGATATTAATAATTACAATAATCATAAAATTAGTACATTTATTGATGCTTATAGAGAAATTTTCTCTCAGATCAGAAGTCTCAGTCTAGATAATGTACATAATAGTAATAACTACTTAATATTTTAATAATTTTTGATTAACCAAAAACAATATTCAAAGTTATTTCGTGTACTGCCTCAAATCTCTGGTCTGAGTTTGAAAGCTATCATTTCCATCACATTTTGCTTTTCATTTGAAGTATATGGTTTCTTTCCCTTAACATATGTTTTTTTCCTTAAAGTATATGGTTTTCTAATTTCACCTGAAATCTAAAAATAACTTGAAACATATGTTATGACATATTCTACTACATATTCAGTCTTTTAATTGGTATAGGAAGACAACTTATTCATGTTGCGTATTAAATTTAAACTTTTACAACATATTGTTGACAAAAAATGCAAATGAATCTATATTAATAAAAGGAATTGCTGTGACAGGGAAATCAGAAAAAATATTTGATAAAATAATTTGAAATTTCAAAGGGCTCTTCTTAAGGGTTAATCCAATCAAAATTCAAAGTATGGTTTATAAATTACAAGAGCAGAAAAACAATAAATATCAGTAGATATGCATCTTCACTCGCATGAGTGTTGACTGTGAAGCTTAATAATGTGTCTGCAAAAGTTGAATTGTTTCGTCAGGTGGACATTATAGTGAACTTGTAATCGTAGAAGCAAGTCTGTGAAGAACATTGTTTTCAAGTACATATTCTAAAAAAGATATATGAAAAAAGAATTCAGAGGTCTTAACTGTAAGCTTTGTTTATTTCTGTGTAAAGTGTATTTTCCTTTTTCCTGGATTTTAAAATAATTCATAATAATACATAGATATTAGAATACTATACCGAAAACCTTATGTATATTTCTAGTTTTTCTTTGTGGCATATTTAATTTTTGAAATCAACAAAAGTAAAATTTAATGTCACTTAAGGCAAGAAATGTGGAAACTAACATAATTTAGAATATTGTTTATGAACTCCAGGCAATGCCATGCAAAATGAGTTTTTTTAAATTCAGACCTGTTGACAGGTGTTTTAACACCCTCTTATATTAATTCGTAGTACCAATCTTTTACCAGTCCAAAAACAGAACTTAAAATTTAACCTTAAGGGTTCCAGAGTCTGCGCATTCACTCCTATAGGGCATTGCGAAACTAAATCCTGCCTTTCAGAAAGAAAAGGAAGTTATGTTCAAAACTCTTTTTAAAAATACATGTGTTAATTGTTGAAATACATAAACCAATTATTACGTTTTTGCAGGGAGATTAATGTTGTCTCTCAAGGAGTAACATAACTTTTTAATACATTTATAATGCCAATTGAATTATCAGAATTTACAATTACTAGCTCAGTGCATGTAGTCTACGCCCGATTTTTTTTTATTTTAATTTTTTAAGTTCAAAAGTCTTTCTTGATAATTTTTACAATAATTATACAATAAGAAGTTGGATGTACTACAAAGGACTCTATAATAATCTAAAGCAAGAAAACTACCACTCTTGGTAAAGTGTGGACTGCGGGAAGTCTTATATGAAAACTTTTTCTTTTAGCAATTGTCCACACTTACCGTCAAATTTGGGAGCACGCTAGGTAGAGGGGGATGTTTTTGTCAGCGAGAGAGCAACGAGTGGATCGGGAGAGTGGACCTGGACACCGGAGGGACAAGACGTCCCTTCCGTGGTGTACGATCAACCGTATTATAAAGGGAAGCATCTGTCTTCTCAGAGTTGTTTCGTTAGTTGAAGTACGCGACGTGGAATCGAGCTGAATATTTCGGTTTTCTCGCAAAGTAAGTCGGACGAACATCGTCATCGGACACCAACTTGTGGGTCTGTTGTGAGAAGTATTTTAGAAAGCTGTTTCTCGACGCGGGACATTCGCCGGCCATCGAGTCCGCGAAATATTGAATTGTCCTGATGATACCGTCCGCGAAGCTCTTCTAGAGAAGTTCACGCCAGCTAAGGTCGGGAGTGAAGAAAAGGTCAACAATCGGAGGCCGAACCTAGGTCAACTCATCTCCTGACGTCTGTCTAACGAGATCGGACATATATCTTACAAGAGTGATAGTTTTTTTGCTTTATAATATGCCCTTAGTGGTACTCCCATCTTGTTATTGTGAAAGTCTTGTAAAAATGATCAAGAAAGACTTTTGAACTGCAAAAAATAAATCTGGTGTAGACTACATGCGCAGCTAAAATTGTAAATTCTGGTTATTGAATTGGCAGTATACAAAGTTAGAATGCTTGTTAAGATACAACATTCTCCCTGTCAAAAAGGAATTATTAGTATTTATGTATTTCAATAATTAATAAATGTGTTTTTTATTGTATAATTTTAAAAAGGTTCCTGGAAAAGACAGGAAAAGGGTCTAGCAGGAAAAGATGGTAAAAAGTCCCTTTTCATAAGACATGAATCAGTCGATTTGTCATCAAAAATAATTCTGATGAAATTTTTGACTCATAAAACCACCCCCAGCATCACTAGGGCAATAATTGATTTTTTTGTAATTTCTCAATATCTTTGCTCCATCTAAAGTTAGAGACTTGTCTATAAAAATAATGGAAAGAACATAAATTTTAAGAAGTGTGGTGAAATATTCTATTTTTTTCAACACTTTTAAATCTTCAAGTGCACTTACAAAAATCTTTTTGGGTGGGTGCAAAAAAAAACATTTTCCTCATTTTAAAGTACTGTTGATGCTCTATCAGACTATGCATTTTTTTTTAATTCCGGGAGGGACAACGTACCGAAGTTTTCTAAAAGATGTATTGTCTCTTGTTCAATTTTTTATGAAATGTACAGTTCTGTTACATATCTCAGGAAAATATTCTACTTAGTAAAAAAAAATTCAAAAGTAAAATGTCCTTTTTAATGTTATTGTCAAATAAGTATTTGTTTATTTATTATTATTTTTTCATAGAATTAATATTTTAGCTGAACACAAGAGCATATTCAGTCACTAGCATCATACAAATGTATGGTCTGTGGATCAATGATAACTATATGGCTCAAACTCGACGATAACTATATATGCCCTGTGTTACAGAAAAATTCTGGTCAGTGTGCTAGAGTCAGAACCTGGCATCACTCGATAATATTAATCACATTGGTGAAAGTTTTTGACAAGCTTAATCACGTTTTAATTGAGTGGGTGTCCTATTCTTGTCTCTGGTAGTATTGCATCCTTATCCCTAACTCCTTAACTTTACATACAATATACTCACACACATTATACTCTTTGCTAATATAAGCTCTATAAAGAGCCAGCTAGAGTTAAAAATTGATTTTTATTTGTGCAGTGGTATCATAAATCTTTTACTTTCTCATATATATAGTATATAGAAAGTATTGTAATCATGAAAGTAAAGCGAGATTTTGACAGAAATATCCGTTTTGGCGATCCCTGATTCTGAAAACGTGGTTTTTGGCATAACGTCCATCCGTCTAGGCGCAGTGATTCTGAGTAAATGGTTGAATCAATTTCTTTCACATTTCGTATTTACAGTAGAATTTACTTGTTGTCGATGCACATGCTCTAATTTTTTTAATCTTAAAAGAAGGGGTACTTCACATGTAGGTCAAAGTACTCTTTTGAATTTTTCTGAAAAACGGCTTCAACGATTTTGCTTAAATTTTCTGTAAATAAAGTACAATTAGTATGCATTACATCCGCATTAGCGGTATTTTGCTTGTAAGTTTGGTATAGACATAGTAAAATAATTTCTGTCTGCTACACTTACACTTAGTTTAATCTTTCAGAAATTAGTTCTTCCATGGTCTGTTTACAGTTAGATAGTTCTAGACTGCTGGTCTCAGCACTGAACAGAGATAGAACATATCTTCATAAAGTTCACTTTCATCATGCAATAAAGTGTCATGTAACATGTATACTTTGTCCTCACACACATTAGTTATTTTCTGTCCATGGGCTGATTATTCTCATTTTTGTATGTGGTTAAGTTTTAGGATATTCCAAAGTTTTTGAAGTTTTATTAATTTTTTTCCTCTGTGTGTATGTGTGTGTTTTTTTTTCTTTTTTAAGGAAATTCACATTGTTTGGTGAATCTCAATTATTAAACTAAAATGCTTTTTGTACTCACAGACAGTAGCTAATGATTATGAATTCACTCTACAATTCAGTCTTAAATATTAACTTCTGATTGGGCCAAAGCTGTTATATAAACTATCCTTTTCTGATGTGTATAACTCAACGAATGGTACTCCCTTTCCTTCTATTTTTCAAAACTACATTGTTGAAATTGATTTGTGGAAACTTCGTGAGCATATTTTCAGACTACACACAGCACTTTAAACTAAAAGACAGACATGCTCAACTCGTATCATTCACAGAGTTATTTCTTAATTTTCAACTGGACCTAGAGAAAGAAACACACATTATAAGTTTTGTGGAGTTATGGTGTAATAATAATAGTTCTTATTTCAATTAACATGCAAGATGCATAGAATGGACTATCACAGGACATATTTTGCGACCTCTATGACTCCCTGCTGTAACATTTCGACTTATATGTTCGCCAGCATGGCAGCATCATACCAAATCTAACCCTGATATCTTGGAAAAAATTGCATCTAAAAATTTAATCAAATTGTTTGTTGGAATTCTCTTCTTGTCCCCTCCAAAAATGATAATAATTCGTGTCATCCTTCTAAGAGCTGTATATTGTTTTAAGATGAATGGTTTTGAAGTTGTCTTGTTTTTCTTCCCTATTGTTTTGCCCTGGTTTTCCAAAGTAAGAAGAATGTGTGTTTCTGCTTGTAAACAAAAGTGTTGTAAACAAATTCAGTCAAAAAATCAACTCTCATGTAAAAATTTCGACTGAAATTTGATTGAATTGATTGAGAGTTGATTTTTTGACAATTTGTTTACAACACACTTTATAAGCAGAAACTTTATAAGTAGTTCATTATTTGTTAGTACAAAACTTGACCTACATTACAACGAAAATTTAAAATTGATTAGATGTCACCAAGCTCTTTTAAAATAAATTATCCTTTCAGCACTCCAGTCTAGCTTAAGCGAGTGTTATGCCCACTTCGGCTTCCTCTCTGTTTAGCTTTTAGTACTACATGTTTTACCTAGTATGTTTAGTTCATTTCTATTGTAATATTTGGAGCCTTCTTCCTATCAGAACCAAATTTGGTATGTTCGCACAAAATACTTGAAAAAAATTTCTGAAGCAGAGTTTTTCTGTGAGTTGCATTTAGTCAATGAAAATCCAATAATATCAATTTTGGGAAAAAATTGACATAAAGCACTGATAGATACTTCCCAAGGATCATTTTCACAAAAGTCTCTAAGAATCACCCTGGAGCTAACATCCCCAGCCCTCCTCAAAGTTGTAAAATGTGAACATTTATGAAAAATTCATTATCTCTGTTACTAAAGGTCAGAACGAGTTCAAATATTTTTTAAAAAAATTTATTATTACATAGGCTACAATATTAATCATCTGCATATTTGTGATAAAACGAATAGTTTTCCATCAATTATAGAAAATCTATGAAAACACGACTTTTCACATCAGCATTTTTGGTTTTTGTGAAATATGTTTTATATGTTAAATTATATGAAAAAAATCTTGGTCAATAGGGTTCCGATGTTGGAAGTGACCAAGTATTGTTCTTTCCACTATAGAAGGTTCAAAAATCAAATTTATGAAAAATAGATCAAAACTGTTCAAAACGTGTTCAAATGTAATTCTGACTTCTGATTTTTTCTTGGCTAACAAAAATTGTGTGGAAACGATTCCAATATCTTTCCTGTAGCTTGAAAATTACCATGTAAATTTTGGAAAACCACCCCTAATGGGGTTTTCTATGGGTCAGATCGCTTAAATTTGTCCAAAGACTAGTTGTACCAAAGGACAAACTTGTATCACAATATGCCATTTATTTTCAGTTGCAGCATGCACTATAACTGTACGTATTGACTAGACGACCATGATGAATGCTACATCTTCTTGCTTACATCCCTCTCCCTGACGTCAGTATCTCACATAAATACATAAAAACTGGTATCAGTATATTAACAAAGCCATGTGCTATAACTTTTACACAAAGATTTTTTTTGTATAATTTCACAAATAAGACATATTTTACAAAAACCAAAAATGTCGATGTGAAAAATGGTTTATTTCCAAAGATTTTCTATAATTTATGGCAAGCTATTCATTTTATCGCTAATATGAAGATAATTAATATTGTGGCTTATGTAATAATAAATAAAACAAAACAAAATATTTGAACTCGTTCTGATATAGTAACAGAGATAATGAATTTTTCATAAATGTTCACATTTTACAACTTTGAGGAGGGCTGGGGATGTTAGCTCCAGGGGGATTCTTAGAGACTTTTGTGTAAATGATCCTTGGGAAGTGGGGAAAAATTCAGCTTTACGCCAATTTTTCCCCGTTCAAAATCTTTATTGACTGGACTAAAAGTTCCTCTTTTTAAATTGAAAAATAAATTGGCAGAAGAATAAATGAAAGAAGTGGTATTGTCTACTGGTACAACTTTTATTCTTGTGATAGTATTTTTGCCAACTTAGTTGGCATCATCGGTCTAAAATAAAATACTATACAATACAATAATATAAATGATCTGTTAAGGATATAAAGCAGAAAAAATAATTGTTAAGATATTGAATTACTTGATTGGAAACACATACAAGTGGGAGTATAATTTCCTTATTCCTTGTCTGGACAAATTACCAACACTCGTTTGTTCTTTGGGTTATAAAACATTTTTCAAACCACAATTCTATCCAAAACAAAATCTTACTCCCAACAAACACCACCCCCACCCTCGAGTGGAGTATACCTCCTATGTGCAACGATTGTGATGTCAAATATGTGGGAATGAATGGTAGAAAATTTAAAATCTGAATCGAAAAACACATTCAAGTCTTACACAACAATAGCAACCAATCAAGGGCTCTAATGACCTTGATGTTGATAAGTCCTAAAACCCTACAAAAAAAAGCAACCAATCACACTTTCCCAACCACCTTTTTACCTTTTCCTTCAACTTTGATCAAGATATCTACATCCTGAAATAGAAAATACATTAATTTTGGAGAATTTCCACGTACATAAATTGTTAAAACAGAACATCCCTCTGAATAAATAGGCAACCTTTCTCTTTTATCCCCCCTCTTGGAATAACCAATTACTTCTGGGACTTTCCCAGTCAGGACTCTAACTGAAACCGTCCCCCTATCCATACTTCTTCTTAATAGCGTCCCCTCGAACCCTCTGCATAATTGCCCCTGATACTTGGCATTGTCAGGTTTGTTCATCTTACTTATTTATGTTTTAGTTTTAGTTTTTTATATATATTATCATTGTTCATTAATTCTGTTGCTCTGTTTTCAATACATTTTAAAAACTTTGTTATATTCCTACTTGTATTTAATTTCATATTAAGTAATTTGATAAACTGAACAATTAATTTTTCTGCTTTACATCCTTAACACATTGTTTATATTATTGTATTTTATTTTGTTTTACACTGATGATGCAAGTTAGTGAGAGTGCTATCATAAGAATAAAGGTGGAACTGATAGACAACACCACACTTTCATTTGTTCTTCTTAAAATTAATACTAGTATCACCTCACCAATTTCCTTCCAAATAAGTGGCAATCTTTAACTGAAAATTTGGGTAGTAAATTCAAACAATATTTGAAATCCACGAAGTTTTGAAAATTAATAAACCTGCTTCAATAAGTTGTCCAATTGCTTGAAACTCAACTGTTTCAAATAGAAACATGTGTTAAAGACTTATATTGTAACTTTTCAAGAATTTATATATTTTACAGACTCCCAGCAAACAATTTAACCGTGAAATATAATTATTAACAATTTCCATTGTATTCAACTATGTACATTAACAGTTTTTTTGGAATGCAATAGTATTTCAAATTCGCTAATTTTAAGAATTTGTGTGTGAACAGTTCATGAGAAAAAAATTTTTGCCTGTCTTCTTAATCTCATTTAGAATCTTTGATGTACAAATAACGATGTATCTTATCTGTCAGGGATGACTTTTTGTGCTACTTTTAAAAAACAACTAAAGTAAAGGAATGAAGATTCTGTTATTTTCTAAAAGTGAATTTGATGCTCATTTCGGCACAGTATTTTATGATGATTCTTTGATATTTTCATTAAACTTTTATCTTAGTAGTTTAAATAAAATATGTAAATTTTCATAAATGTAATATTTTTGCTTGTTTTTCTTGATATAAGTATTTGGTTTTCACAATATTTTGAGAAAATACCCAATGAAATTTTAACTGCAACTTTTAATGAAAATGTGCATCTCCTGAGTCAAAATTGATTCCACTCACTACATTGTTTTGTGCATGATGTTTCTACCGCTCAGTCTGATTTTTTTGTAGTTGAAATATTTATTTTTCAAACTTTTTAATGTTACCCTACAATGCTAGTATGTAAATATATAAAAAGTCTACTAGCTTATATACTTCTTTTTGGAACTTGAATCTATGGAATTTTATTGCACCATTTATTAAAAGATCCTTGTGATTATTGTAAAATTATCGTATTGAAAAAATAATAATGTTGTGTTGGAATTAGGTATATCACAAGTTGGCAGAATAAAACAACGATTGGTACTAGGTAACATTTCAGAGCATTGATTGCTCCATCTTGAGAGCTGTAGATAGTATAATAATACAAACGATAGCACAACTATTGTATACATCAAATGTAGGCAGAAATTATCTAGTCCCAAAGTGGTACTATTAATATAACATCAAATAATTAAAACCTTCCATTTAAAGAAAAAGTATCATATACACAAAGTTAAAATATAGCTAAAAATAGCCATCTGGAGAGTGATGCTCTGTATGTCATTATCATAGAACACTTGACAGAATCAATGTCATAAGCCAATACAACTCCAAGTAGCAGAGATTCTGAGTACCAAGAACAAGCGGTGTCATAGCAATGGATGTAAAAAGTTGTACACAAACAACATAATAGTGAACATTGCAACAAAAACCAAACATTAATGTACAATGATGTAACATGGAATCCGGCAATGAATACATGTAGTTAATTACAATAAAGAGTTATGCATAACACAAGAATATATGTAAAAGTAATCTATTTGAATTATTAAGAATATCTTAAATTACTTGAACAAATTGAAATGCTTACATCCAAGAGGAGGGAACAATGAAAGAAGTACTTAGATCACTGCTTAAAATAACCAAATTAACTACCATTGTTGGTAACTGATCTACCTACATTTTATGTATACAATTGTTGTTGTATCGTATGTGCTATTATTCTATCCACACTATTTGCAGCTCTGAAGATAGAGCAATAAATACTCCGCAACATTAGCTAGAACCAATCGTTGTTTTATTCTGCCAACTCATGATATTACCAATTCCAGCATACCAACATGGATGAAAACCAGCAACTTAATAAAATTGTCTGTGCGTTCATGTTCATGTAAGGATATGTAAATTTAAACTTAATGAATGTTACTTATCCTTTCAAGTCCCCAACTTTTCAAGTAAGTAATATAATTGTTAATTATCTTTAGTGAAAATTAGAGAACTCCAAGTCAAACAATACCTCTTTTTGAGTTAAACATTGTTAAACTTGGAATTGCGTTTAATGTTTGGTGAAGTCTTCAAAGGAGCATGTAAAGTAAAATTATAATTATGTTTTTATTTTTCCTCCACAAAAAATCTAATTTACCCAGTGTTACCAAATCGTCTAATAATGTACATTATGCAATGTCTTTCATAATAAATTTTTGTACCTTTCATTAGTACCTTTGTTTTATTAATCTCAAATTTTTACTGCACAAATATCCACTATTTTCTTTGGAATAATAAATAGATAACAATAAGTATTTATTAAATAATTTATTTTATAAATACTAAATCTGCCACTGCCCATGGGCCCTTGATCGGGATTGATGGGATGGTCCGTTGCTTGTTTCCAGAGAGTAACTTAGTTTATTGCACACACACACGTGGTCATATGCAGTTTGCAACTGCTTTTTCTGACAATAAAGTTTGTATTTATTTATTTATTTATTTATTTACTTCCTTTTTTTAAAAAAATAAATTACACATTTTTAAAGAAAAAATTGAATTGCAATTACTAGAACCAATAGATAGCGTAATGAAAACTTCAGTTGCTTTTTTTCCTTCACCATTACTACAAGTATTTTTGTGTTGAAGAGGCACCTTGTTAGAAAATTTGACTTTCTTTTGACAGGACCATTAATATCTAACTGTAGGTTGGACAAATAATTTTGATGAAAAAGTGTTTTGCTGAAAAACTTTTATTGATTGTATTGATATACTGTAACATGTACTCCATTTGATAAAATTATAGAACTTTATAGTAATACTAGTACTATTTACTATTTTTGTTTCAACATTTTAGGTACTAAGAATTTTTGCTTAACCAAATTGGAAAGTAGGTTAGGTGAGTGCCATGTCAAGTTTTCTTCTTGACTTATACACATCTGATAGTATTTCTTTTATTTTATTTTTAATGGAATTCAACTTTATTAACATTTTAAGTTTTGTTGAATCATTCAAAGTTTAAAGGAAATCACATTTTAGAGTGGTACATGCTGCAAGGAAGTTGATTGTCCCATTCTCTTTCTCCTTTTTCTTTCATGTTAACTGAATTTTTTCTGTGTACTTAAGGATTTTTTTAAAAATTCCGCTCAATGATTACTAAGGGGTTGCAATACTGTGATTGTGAGAAAGAGGGATAGAAGTATGAAGTGATAGAACAAATTCTATTAATTGAAGTTCTAGTTTCAATTTTTTAGTCATTGACATAATTATTCTTAAATGCTTTATGTACACTGAAGCAATTGGTATACTATTTATTTTATATTGTATTTTGATTCATTTTGACTGATTTTTGATGCCACTTAATAGTAGCATTCACTTTTTTCATTCCTTGCCAAGTACATGTTGCTCAAATTGTAGTAGTTTTAATTGCATTTTTATAATTAATTTAATATTGTATGTTCGTTTTAATGTATTATGTTTCTTTTTTCTATTTCAGTTGGCAGTCAACCCCATCATATTCAAGTAATCCTGCCTCACAACCAATGATGTGCATGT
The DNA here is from genome assembly GCA_002313205.1 of Laupala kohalensis. Lineage (NCBI taxonomy): Eukaryota > Metazoa > Arthropoda > Insecta > Orthoptera > Trigonidiidae > Laupala > Laupala kohalensis. The sequence goes on from NNCF01132858.1 coordinate 100,346, forward strand.
GCTGTTTAGTAGAAAAGATTGCTAATTACATTTATAACCACATTTTAAGTCAGAAAGGTAAACAAGAAACCTTGCACTATAGGAGGGCAACTGCTTTGTGGGAAGGCAGGTTTCTTGTTAGGTGTTGGGAGGAAAGATGGTGATTTAAAAGAAGGCAAGCCAGGCTTGCTAGTTCCCTATCTTCCTCAGAGGTTTTCTCCTGGTTTATCCTGTGGGTTTTTATTCAAGAGTCATTGATAATGTCCTTCAGAAAGTCCTTTCAACTATTAGAGAAATGTCAGCACAGAAATGGAACACATCTGTGCTAGAATTCTTCACCCTAAACAAAATATTGCGCCTAGCAATCTTTCTATTGGCCCAATTGTTTAGAATCCTCTGTTCATATAAGTATGCTGTTGATTTTGTAATTCTGTTATTTATTGGCAGTAGCGAGAAGTGACCACAGCTCCCTATAGAGCCTGTGTACAAAGTTGTAACGCAATTGGCAGAAAGCCTTTGCTACTGATATTGATAATATGTTTCAATTGGTCAAATGAGGCCTTAGTGTTCGGTAGTGTAATATATAAATGGCCTCTTAGTGAACAGCAAGTATAAAGTGTGTAGGAACTTATCAGATTCACAGCATGTAAAAAGAATACATTATCTGAGAAAGTAGCCATCATATTTCCTTTTGAGCCAGCTATTTTTTTATTGGTTGTTTCATTTTTTTTAGGCTTTTATAATCTATACACATGAGTATTATCGACTGATGTTGGAAGCATCATGATTGCCTCAAAACTTGACACTTGTAGTTCATCAGTCCCTCAGACTCCTCATGCATTTTAGAGCTCTAATAACCTAAGGGTTGTGGAGATACAAACAGTCTCCTGATAACTCTAGGGTATTATACCCTGTGAAGTGGTAGGACTGTTTGCACATACTTCAGCATGTATGCATTTCAATTGCTGTTTGTATGGCTGAAGAGAAAAGTTATCTAGATGAGAAGAATTGCTTTGGTTAACTTTCCAATGCATCACTTATTTCAACTTTCTCATCTTATAAATTTTGATATATTGTAAAGAAAGCAATAATATAAATAAGTTTATAAAAGACTACTTTGTTTTGCTAGCCGTCAAGTTCTGTGTATGCTTTCTGTAAGCACCTCACAATTGTTTGCAAATTTTCTAATGTCTAGCATTATTCATCTGTATGAATTTATAAGAAACAATATTCTGGACCTGTCTAAGAGCATAGCAACAACACATTAAATTATAACATAACTTGTTATATAATTTATAAAATTCTAGTTCTTAGAAAATACTATGTAGTCCTAAAAAATGACTGTTCAAAGAAACAAAAAAAAAAAAGAATATAATGAAACTTAAAGTTGTGTTTTTGAATGCTAGAAAATGTGAGAATGACATGTATGTAGAAGTTGAACAATGTTGGTTCTATGATGAGAAGTGTATGCAATGTACCTTGAGTGGAATAGTTTTGGTTGAATGTTATTGTTGAATCTGTTATACTTCTTTAAATTGTGGGTTGTTTGTAAGTGGGTAATAGTATGAATCTGTGAATGCTACATTTTTATTAATCTCTACAGTTTTTCATTTTGGAACACAGATAATGCTGAGAATTGGATTTTGTTTGAGTTATGTTGTGACTAATCAATCTGGTTCTCATTAATAGAAAGCAAAATATCTTTTTACCGTAAATTCAATTCTAATTTTTTTATTGATATTGGTGCTTCAAGATTCTTTTTTTTTTAATTCTCTGGTAGTTCACTTTCTTCCTGAGTGTGCAGACTTAAAGTAAAAGTATCATGACAATTTTTCATTATTTGTTGGTTGTTAAGGCATTTGTTGGTATTAAATAAGTATGTTCACATTATGGAAAATGTCATGATACTTCAAATGAATGTTGTTCAAATAATGGGTTGCTTGTTGTTCTGCAAATGTCTGAAAGATTTCAACATGCTGTAATTCTTGAATGTGAACTTGCAATGGAGTGAAGTCTGGTGATACATTGTCATTTTGTTTGTGACTGATAAAAAAATAAATGCAACACTGCCTTTCCTCAAAGCAAGAACTATTATGCCTGTTGGTTGTTCCAATTTTTGGCAATTTTCATCTGTGCCTGAAAAATAAAAGTTTGCCATGACATAGCTACTTACCTTCCACACACTTACACAAATTCTTGTCCCTTAAAACCTAATGAAATGACTAGCATTAAAACAAATAGTAGGATATGCCTTCAGTTGTGTTTATTTTTTGAAGTAAAACACATTTTTGAGAAGTGAAAAAATCCATTTCAGCACAAGAAAGACTATTTTTACATTTTCAGAATATACATGAAATGTATAATTAGACTATTGTTATAGTCAAAAAAGAAATTTGAAATCTTTTCAGATCTTAAGAAATCAAGTACATATTTCTTTCATTTTACTTTCACATCCATCTAGGGCAGTTCATTTGTAGGAGGCTAATGTAGTTGTTTGTAAGTTTCAAGGCTAGTTACTTACTACAATGTCTTTGAACAAAACCAAGTGAATGAAAATCATATTTTGTGGTATTTGGAAAGGATTCTCGATTATGCTGCGGAACTAATGGCTAGGCTCAATTGTTACTGGTGGGCCAGTTCAGGTCTTAAAGACAATGTTACATTTTAGGGTTTCATTCTCTTGATCTTATTTCTGGAAAATCAAGATTTGTTAAAAACAGATCATTGATCTAAATATGGAACTATGTCAACACTTGTCTTAAAGGATTAACCCATTAAGTCCTGAACTTTTTTTTTTAGTTAGAGGGAAATTTTTGATAAAATCGTATAATATTGCAGGACTTATATAGTGCGAGCATTTACTTAAATCATAGTTCACCTGTACGATGCATAATTATACTGTTAGGTTTCTACTCGGTTAACATCATTTGCAATAGTAAGTAAGAGTACAAAGAACAAAGGAACTGAAAATATATTACTACTTTTAAAATGTATAACGGTACACTTTTTCTTGTGATTTGGTCCACAAAAAACAACACATATGAGTCAATATTTAATTTATGACCTTGTTTTTGTGATTTCATATAACTGACATTTTGGCAGCATACTTTGACACTGTTTTCAGAATGAATAGATGTATTTCACAATATTGAATATCATATAATACAGAAGTATACATGGAAATAATATGAGCCATCATCATTGCTTGCCATGAATGACTGTGATAATTTGATTATCCTTGATTCATTTTATCAACACCTTACATGTTCTGATTGTGTTGAAAGATGACTGGGTATCTACAAGGGGGTCATGATCCCCGCTAAAATCCCTTTGGAGTTTCTAGTCGCGGAAAAGCTTTTATGATTTTCAAAGACGACGCATTTGAACGATTTTTAATTAATACAGTATATTTGCAGAAACGATTTAGCAATGCACAATGTGCCTGGTTGTGAGAGTGGGTGTCGTAAATGACATGATACGCTCGTGGGAAGAGAGTCGTCTTCGGAGGTCCGCGAGTTATGAATCGCCATTGTATTAGCCTGCTCGGCAACGCTTTGCGATACTGCAGCATATTAGTCATATTTTCACAGTCCCAGTCGTATACTATACTTGTACTTGATTTTTCAAAAAACCGCAGCTTCAGCGCCATCTTTCACCAGTAATTTTGTTTTTGTCCTTGAAAAATTAAATGTTTCTATACCTTAAAAAGCAGAATAAAATTTTTGCATGTTTAATCGCAATAAACTTTTGCGTGTCACTTTCCCCTGTCGCACAAACATTTTAAAATAATCTCGAAAGTAGGGCGTTCCTGTACCGAACCGCACATTAATTAACTCTTAGATCACCTAAACTTACAATTTACTTAAGTTTCATATTTTTTCTGAGGTTGAGATGTTTCCTGGAACGTACTATGCCCAAGACTATATTCTTTTGTTATGACCCCTCCCCCTAAAATATTAGTCTGTATCTGCCCCTGAGTATCTTATCAAGGAGACTATACACAGGAGATGGCACTGGTGGAGTGGAGGTATGTGCGAAAAGCGTCGTCAGCTCAAGCGGTATCATGAATCTTCAGCACCATCACACTCAGGTTATGTTTTTATCACGTACTTCTTCAAATAAACTATACATATTGTTTTTATCATGTTTATTGTCATTACTTGATCACCTAACGACGGCGAATGATAGTGAGTCATTCAAAGAAAATATAAATATATATTTAAAAAAACTTAATGGAAAATATAAATGAAAGTAAGTACAATTGTGGGTAAAACAAAGATGTATAAAACATTTATTTGCTTCTTTATAATCAGATGTTACATGTAGAATATTGATTTATTATTAAATTGTGTTAACAAATTGCGAATAAATTCGTACGAAAGCATCGTCGAAACCTGCCGGAAAATATTACTATTAAAACTTACTTTAGCTGAAACGTATAATGAAAAAGACTTACCTGATTCTTGCTTACGTAGCAGTTTTGTTGATTCTGTATTCACTTGATCACTGAAATTAAGAACCAAAAAAAAAAAAGGTAACTTAATTCTGGAACTAAATAATTCCAAATATTGATACATTTGTATTGCAACTTATGTCTTGATCCCTACATTGAAGTTTTAGTTTCAGGTTTCTTTTATTTTTTTATCCCTTTTCATTTTAGCTTCAGAACACGTGTATTTTGATAGGGTCCTTTAAAATTAACCAGTTCAAATATATTAATTTAGTTTTTTCTTTGATATAAAAATGTTTTACTAAAATTAGAGCACTTTAAACAATAGTAAATACAGAAGTACTTTCAGATCGCAAAAAAATGGTATCTTTGTTTTCAATTAATTTAATTACTAATTTATATAAAAATCGAAATAATTTCAAGTTTTTAAAAAATTGTTGAAGGTAAATACATTTGGTAATTTGAAAAATGAAATTTTGTGAGTCTTAGATCTTGTACTCTTATTGGCACAACTTTTGACACAACACGTGTCATTTTTTGAAATTTACTGTATCACAAGATATGAAAATTAAATAGCTTAACAATGTTATAAAAGAATATTTGAACAAATATAAAACCACTAATTTTTATTAATTATTTATTTAATGAACTTTGAATAATATTTTCTTTGAATGGCTCACTGCCATTCGCCGTCGTTAAGTGATCAAGTAATTACAAATGACAATAAACATAACAGGACAAATGAACATGATAAAAACAGAATGCGATATATCAGAGGTCGGCAACCATTTTTGGCCGCGGGTCAAAATCAACGAAAATGTGAGTATTAAAGAGACGTTTGGGTCAGAGATATTTTCGTATTAAAACAGTCTTGTAGTAAATAATATATATTTTATTAAGAAAATAATTACAAACATAGTTGAATGAACTTTATTTATAAACGTTCTCTTCGATATCAATGGCAAACCTGATGTTGAACCTGTGACGTCAATTTAGTCAAGTAGTTTTAAGACGAATACAAGCATCTGAATTTTCTGTAGTTAACCTGTTCCTGTTCTTGCTTAATAAATTTCATTTGTGCAAATATTTGCTCACATTTATAAGTTGAACCGGATGTGGACAAAATGGCAAAGTCTATTTTTTTTAGATGAAAACTTCGTAGGAAGTGATGCCCAACATGTTGATATCATAAGATGATTATCTTCGGTTTTTCTCAAATCTTCACGCAATTTCTTAAATGCATCCGTCCATAACGTTGAACTTTTAAAATCAATCATTTCTAAACTAAAGTAGTCAATTTTTAGACATTGAAAATATTGCAAATTTAAAACATTTTCTTCGATTTCCTCGGACTTTATTATAAATGTAAATATTTCTCCATGCTTCTTAAAACTTTGAAACCGACTTTCATATTCACTTTTAATGACGAAAATCCAACTGTCGAACATTCACTAGCTTTCATCGATATTTTCTTTTTCATGTTCCCTTTTTAACACGGGAAAGAAATGAAATTTTTTAGTTTTTATGTCAGTTTCAAATAATTTTAATTTTGAAGTGAAACTCTTCCATTCCTCATACATCTTCAAAATTGTGTGGTTATTTCCTTGGAGTCGTACGTTGAAATCATTATAATGGTTCATTATGTCTGTTAAAAACAAAAGTCTTAAAAACCATTTTTTATCATTGAGTTCGAGATCATTTTCACCGATTTCGTGAAGAAATATTTGTATACCATGAAAACACTCTACAAATCTATTAAGAACTTTGCCTCGACTTAACCATCGTATTTCAGAACGTAACAACAAATCTCCATATTTCGATTAAATTTCCTCCACAAAAAAAGCTTTAAAGCGCCCGTGTATAAATGCAGATCGCGCTATTATCATGTTTACGATCTTAACAACCTTTTTCATTACATCCTTAAGTTGTAGTGTTAACGCCTTTGCAAATAAATTTTCTTCATGTATGATACAATGAAACGATAAAAGTGAGCGGCCAAATTCATTTTTGTTGTGTCCCGATAAGGGAAGTAATGAGATGGAGTAAACTTAACAACAAGTCTTTATTCAGTGGTAGATACAACAGATGGTTAAGTCTGCGTAGTGGCAATGTACCGAAATCGTAGCGGAGTCGTCGTCAAAAGGTTCCAGCGTCCCGTTGTTCCACAATCCAAGAGGAAGAATCCGTGGTCGTATGCAGGGTGTCGTCGTTCAATGGTTCCGTGCGGGGCGTTGTTCCGTAGATTCGTAGAGGCGTCCGGGTAGAGAGCGAAGTGGCAGAGTAGATGCGTGAAGACTAGACGGCGGAGAGTAGCGTACTTCTTCTGGCTCGCTCCCTGCTCGCTCCAGATCCTCTTCGACTTTAGGGCTGCGCGGCGGCCCTTATATACCTGTCGCCTAGGAGGCGGCGATGGCGGAGCTTCCCGCCAGTCGAGGCAGCGGTGGCGGCGGCCCTGCGCGGCGCGCTACCGCGCCGGTAGCGTGGTGGGGACAAGAGGGGCTTCTCTCTTGCCCGTTCCGCTTGCGCGCGTTTGGCGCGACGCTTGCCGGTGCGGCCCGAGCTGCCCCGATGGTGGCCGTAACCGCGGCAAATATGAATGTGGCGGTGCGCATGCCACATCCTCCCCTCCTATTTTCCGTGGTGCGGCCGGTGTCTGTGCCGGATCCTGGTACTCCGTCTGAGTACCCGTTCCTGCGTTGGTTGTTCTGCGAACACCTGCTGTGGTGGGGGTGGCAGGCTTGGTGTCTGCTCCCCGGACGCAAGGGCTGGAGGCCGGCTGGTTGGCTCCTGTGACGTAGATGGCTGTGGTTCTGGCATGGAAGATTCCTGAAAAGAGGGTGAAGATATTAATGCGCCCAGAGCTCTCAGAGTATGTCTTGCGGAAGCTGGGCGTGGTCCACTTCGTGGTCGGCGGATCTTATTCTGATCTGGTCTTGGTGACGTCGAATTATCTTGTAGACGGTGCGTATGAGATAGACCTTTGACCCTATTCTGCCCGTTACCACCCCGGGTGCCCATCTGGGATTGTCTTTAAAAGTTTTGAAGTACACTCTGCTCCCTATTGCGTACTTTCCTGTAGATTCGTAAGGC
>NNCF01132861.1:0-28333 GCA_002313205.1 Laupala kohalensis
GAGTGTGTGTAAACTATGTATATTATGCCTGTAAATAAATAAATTCATAGATTTTTTTGCATTAAAGTAAATCAAAATTCTTAAAAAAATGAGTTTTCAAAATGTGGCAACTAATTTGTAATAAAAGATGTATGTACACCTACAGGTAAACAAATTGCGAAAGGACGTTGTAGGAAGAAATCAAATGTAAATGTATACATTTCAAGTGAAACGCGAAAATGCATTTTCTGTTATTTATTAGCAAATTTTAATTTGCCTTTTCCGCACGAAATATTTCTATTATTTAAACGATATTTGCTAGAACCCTGTATATTAATTAGACCCTACGCTGCTTATTAGATTTCATCAATCAGAATGCCTTTAGAATCGAATACATGTAAATCAACAGTATTTAGACTGTTTGTATAATAAAATTAAGCAGTAGAAAGGGAAATTGCAGTACTTCACTAATTGTAAAGAAAGTATGCGAAGGAAAGGCGAAATCTGTTTAACTTAAAATAAACAATAATGACTTTCTTTAATTGATGCTTAAAATTCCCGACACATATTTGAAATTCACCGACTTTCCCAAACTCGATAACACCAAAATCATGCAAATCGCAATTCACAGTGCACATCAATCCACTTGTAACCATTCTTACCTTCGCAAGATTACAATTCCGAGATTGCGAGACCTCATCTACATCTGTCTGGCCGTGGCCGAAGGAAAACTAGGCCAATACGGTAAGTCTCCGAGCCGCAAATTTTTGTGAGAGCATTCGACTGAAATCCGTCCTTGCGACTGCTACCACCGCTTGTCGTAGCGGCTTCAAAGGTCGCTGAGCCGTCGTTGCCCAAGCATCGAGCACTTGGGCTGCGATTGAGACGGTTACTGCAACAGGTGGCAACTGCAAACCCGGGTCACAGCACAGCAAGCATGTCACTCGTTTTCTTTTAAAGATTGGAAGCCAAAGAATTTGCGCTGACCTTCAAGATGTTGAGTTATCATAGATTATTACGGACCGAAGCGATGACTATCTTCGGGACATTGCGACAAAACGGTTATGAACATGTGAGAACTTTCGACCAAGTGAAAATAGCGACGAGCCGGGAATCGAATCTGGGACTCCTGCTTTGATCGCGAGGTTGTTGACCAATAAACCATTTCCATGTGCACTTAAGTAGCGGTTTCACGTGTACCTATGAGTCAAGGTTGGTTAAGTGCACACAGCATAATGTACCACCTGGTTCACTTATCTTCTGTATGGGGATGTGTCTGAGGTCTTCCGGGGTTAAGTCTCCGTGGTGAACAGTTGAGAAAGACCAACGGGTGGTGTAGTGACCAACACCTCTATAATCACAGCATAATATAGTCTGTTTCGATTCCCGGCTCGTTCACCTGGTCCACGTGTAGGTACACGGAAAAAATATCTGCATAGTTAAGAACATATCGACGAGTTCAATGTATCGTTGTTCCTTACATCTCAACAGCATAAAAAGAATATTCTAGAACCACGCTATTCCCCAACCATCATTAATATTTGATGACTACATGCACTATTTCCTTTGCCAGAACGACCTTCCGAGTACCGCGAATTACGCAGCGTCACTACGTGAAGGCGTGTCAACATTGACGTCATTGCGAAGGGGATAATTGCGACGATACCAAGAGGAAAAGACGAAGAAAAAGAAGAGAGAAAAAAGGTTGGCGATGCAACACGCGAGCGTAATCAAACAAATGCCGCGCGGCAACACGCCATTCACGACGCAGAATCCGGGATCCTCACGCCTCTGCTTCCTCGCGCTTTTAAAGCTCTTGCTTCAAGTCTTCCGCAACTCCGCCACCCCGACGCCTCCAGCAGAGCGGAGTTTCGGTCTCCACGCGACAGACAACTAGGTATTAACACTAAGAGCTGTGAGACTCCCTAGTCGCCCCGGGTCCCGACGATTAAATGCAGCATCCGGGACGACGAACACACGAAAGGGGAATATATACTCTTCAACCTGTGCCATCGCGACTCGAACGTTCAGAGTCCCATTACACTACGCCACTAGTGACCGATAGTGGTTGAGGTCGTCTAATAATTGTCTATTTAGGAGTCTACGCCATCGATCTTGGAGTTACCGAGCACTCACTAGTAGTCGTAATGAAATAGACTCATACACAGGCTGATCCCGAACTCATGGCACAAACTTTAAGGGTTGGTACTTTTTTTGTGGAGATTTACGGCTCGTCGACATCTCGGTCATTAGAGCCCTAAAATTCTGTACAGGTAGGGAAAATGCAGTTACACACTAAGGAGAGCTAACATGACACTTCCCGCGTGTGGGACTCGTCGAATGACTCAACCATACCCACCAAAAACCCTCCTGAATTACAACTTAAAACTCAAATATCAACATCTCAAAACATTAGACACATTACAAAAATAAAATTAAAAAAAGAAGAAAGATGAAAATGAAAGATACACTAGCCCTTGTGAAGTGAGGAATGTATGGTGAGGAAAAGAAATTGGAGATGAAAAGAAATACAAAGTGTTTATTGACAGAGTCGCTGAAAAGTCCAATGTCCAATGACTTTTTAACCAGAAGATAACGACAGCGGTGGTGTAGTGGTAACGTCTTCGCTTCCACGATCCCGCTGAGAGGTAGAGAGCGGATTCAAACCCTGCCGAACTAGGTGAGATTTTCAGCTGGGATTTCCCTCTCCTACTCCAGACAAATGTCTCTTCGGTACCATACGTTCCCAGGCAACCCAACATCTCTCCTTCCCAATTCTCTTGCCCAAGTCCAACGGTTAGGTGGAAGAGCAGGACTCATGGTCTGGACCTCGCCAAAAGGCATTAAATAAAAAAATGCATAAATGTTTAAATAACTGTTCAAAATTGCGTCCGCCAACAGCGATGCATGCTTGACAGTGTCGGTGGAGCGATTGGGGTACGCATTCGAAGATGCCAGGTTTTTCACGTCCACGTGCAGCAGCTTCGGATATTCGAGCAAACGAGATCCCCATCTGAGTCAAGTGGAGTCGCTTAAACAAGGCGCATCACCGCGTCACTTGCGCCCATACATTCCTATACAAAATGATTGTTACAGTAGTGTTTGCACAATGTTATAAAAGGGTCACGAGAAAAGAAGTGCAGGGTCATAAGTGGTACCACACAGAAAAATAAATCAATGGTGAGAAAGAGAAGAGGCAGTAACCAATATCCTAATGCCACAAACAAACCAAGTCAATTCTGAAATAATCTGTCACCTTTCTGAAGCTAACAAGACGGATTAATTGGAAGAGTTATCTTTCACGAGACATAACAGCAGCTAATCCGGATTTACTTTTGTTTTCTATCTACAACACGTCAATATAACACATGGAACTCATAAATAAACATTAATTCCGTTGGAAAGTTTCGTCATAAGCGAAGTTTCAAAACAAATGCTGACTATGTTCGAATGAATATGCAAGATTCTTAATTCATTTACAATGATCGGTAAGTGATAAAACGATTAAAGTTGCGCGAGATTTATCAGCGCCTAAATCATCTCGATGAGACGTGCCAACACTCTTCAAAATAAAGGTGATTCAAACAAAGATTATGTGCGCGGAAATACGTAAGGAATAACAAAACTATAACACTATTTCAAAAGTGTTTTCGATTTGATTTTGATTTTCATTATCAATCAGGAAAATGTTCACGTCTTTATACTTTGTAAGATGGCCTTCGCGTATGTACCCTTTCTATTATCCACTCACAATTTCCTTCACGCAATACATCAGAACCTTGCAACAAGAGAATGCGAAAGAATGAAAGAAAAAAAATCACTGTAAACAATGCGAAAGGTGGTTGCTACCAGTTATACGAAGCATGTTCTTCCTGTTACGCGATCCATCATCGATCTCCGATACTTGTATCATCGATCCCTACAAGGTCGTACGCGATGTGGACGACGCAACAGATCTGCAATCGACCGACAGTCGATTAGTGACTCAGGGGCATGAGTAGGCAGCATCGTCCGCCTCGTTAGGAGCGCGGAAGTAAACGGAGTTTGGCAAATCCTCTCGCGCGGGGAAAGTACCTACGGCGAAGGCGGCGTTCAGGTCCACAGTTACGCAAAAGTATATCAATAGTACTCCTCTCCGGAGCAACGAAGAACGCTATCTCCCTTTGAAATAATTCCCGGGCGAAATTAATGAACTTTTTTGGAAGGATTATTACAATGGATGCCTTTTATTCTGCGCACATGTTCATGACAATGCACAATATAAAAACGAGTACCGATTTTCTTAGCTTTCGACATTTGTTGCAGTGAATGAGAAGACCAGCCTAACGTATTTTCATACAATGTGAGGTATTGCAGTACAAATTTTAAGCAACATTCAGATAAAATAAATTTCTTGAGTTTAATTTTTACAGCAAACTTGTCTGAATGAGATATGAACGTAAAACTAGAAATTCAATTAGTACCTACTTTTCCATTTGGAGCGCTTCCAAAAATTTTGATTACAACTTAAAACTTAATTTGGCTCTAAAAATATACTGTTTCCCTAAACTCAAACCCAATAAAAAACAACGAACATTCAATGCGATAATGAGGGCAATTCGATAACAGACTCTTTAAAAGTTATCTCAAAAATGAAACAAATAAGGAAACAGAAAATGATGGAAAGGTAAAGTAGAAACCCCTTAAAGGATTATGGGAGAAACATAAGTACTCCTTTCGCAGAACGCACCATTCTAGTCTTCAAATGAAGCGAAGCTCACTCAAAATAATAATAACGCGATATTTACGATGCAGCCACATACATGCACATTTTCAGTTTTATCAGGCATTAAGCAAATGAAATGAACTCTAAATAAAATATTATGATTGACTCTGAACAAAGATTATGTGTTCCTCGTAACTGTGCTAAACATTAAACTAGGATGAACAGGGTTAATGACGCAAACGTTGAAACATGTACTACTTTCATTTTATGAGAGACGACACAATGGCTGTCGTTAGTGAAATACTACGATTAAACTGCGCACAGAAAACATGTTTCCGGAAAAATATAATGCACAAAAAGTAACCACCCTGGCCCGGGTTTTTTTCCAGTGTTCCTTCGAGTAGTGATTTTTTATATAGGTTCTCCAGGCTCAGGTATAGGAGTGGCGTTCTGTTAAAATAATTCTAAATTCGAGATTCTTACAATAGTTACGATATATAAACAATATAATCTGAATAATCTATAATAATACTTGTGAACAGCTTTATTAAATACTAATTTGTTGGTATTACGTAAATATTATAACCACAGAGAACTCTTTTTATTCTTATCTTAGGAGTGTACTGAATGTTAAATCTTCCTCTGCCTTAGGATCTTTAATTGGAATTGATCGGATGGTCCCTTGCCTGTTTCCGGAGAGTAGATTAGAGTATTGTCCTTCACATGGTCATACGCAGTTTGCAACTATTTTTAACAATAAATTTATTGTCCGACATATAAGAAATTATGCCCAACGCTCCAGCGACTACGTGTCATGTGCAGTTAACACGTTATTTCCTAGCTTACCTTACAACCTTACGTAGGGGAGTTAGATTGCTTAACTCCAGTAATTCATGGTGTGCACAACTACTTAATTCACCAATGCTATTTTAGAGAAAAAGACTGAGAGAAAATGCATTTGTCAATATATTTTAACAAGAAGGTCAAAAATATTTACTGAATCGCCCACTCGCCATGTTGTATAATTTTATTATTATAGGTATCTATATATTAAAACAAGAGATCACGGAAGCAAATCTTACTCCAGAGTATTTTATAATTTTTAAACCTATTTATAAAAAATGCTATTTTTCCTTTCTTTTTTAACTCTTTACTAACTCAACTTTATGGATAAGACCTATATTATTTCATTTTTTTTAATATCCCAAAGTGAAGGTTAGGACGAAATACAATATCACGTAATTACAGCACGGTCTATGTCTCGTAGTCACACGAGACACTGAATCCTCACAAAGTGAGATTTTTCAATCATATAAGGGCGGTCTTATTGTAAAACCTTTCGCAAACCAAAAGGTGGGTAAAATTAGCACGAGACAATTTTATTTCTGTAACATATTTCTTTCGTTATATATTAGTAAGAAATTAAAACCACCTTGAATTAGTTGCAATATAATTTCTTTGAATAACTTAATTTCAATATGTCCATACAGTACATACTATAAAAAGAATTGCACTTAATACTTCAGATGTAATTCTCAATATCCAAATAATCTGTCCGTGTGATTATAAATAAAGCGACATTATTATTATTCAAAAGTAGAATTCAAGAAATGAATCACTGAAGAAAAAATATCTTTCTGCGACAACTCCCTTTTCGATATCTGAACAAAATTTTTCTCTCAGCAAAGTAATTCATACCGCAATAATTTTTAATACTGCATCGATACATTTTCAAAATTCATTACATCAAACAAGAATTCTGTCCACATTGAACGTCCCCTCTCCTATAACTTCCGAAAACTACATCATAGCAGAGCTAACGGAGAGGCGTTTCTTCCTATGTGAAAGAACATTCAAGAAATTAATTTTCTTAACTGGAGCTAGAAAAAGAAGGATAAGTACTTAAAACTAAGAGGACCAACTGATAAAAAGGGTTATCACACGAATTTTCATTTCTATAAAGAAGTTTATTCATAATATAAAGTTATGTAGCAGCGGTAATTAGTGCACCAAAATATGACGGAATTTTACGATTATTGAAACCTTTTGTTTCTTTTCCCTAGAAATATCAATTCATCAATTTTTTCTAACGTCGAGAATTTCTGAAACAGACGTTTGTTTAAAGGAGTTAATCGCATAACTCTACTGAGTATTTTTAGTTCATTCAAATCTTGTACACATGTAGAATCGTAAAGCGATAAAGACAAGATAATTTAACAAAGCAAAACAATTCGAATCAAATATAGAAGAAACCGTATAGCAGGAAACAGAAATCTAGAAGAAGGGTGATGTATAGCAGGAACAAAGAAAATCGACCTTCACGAGTCTGAATTTCCCGCGCGTGAGTAATGTCATCTCTGAAGGGAAGCTATATTTGGTGGAAGACGTCAACGCACGACCACGCACCGAGCCGGGAGGGAACTCCTGGAAGCTCAGCGGCAGGGAGCTGGAGGTTGCTTGCACCCGCTGCACGCAGGACAGAGCCCAGTCAGTAGGCGGCGCGCGTGTGGCGGGGGACAGGACGCAACGCTGTCTGCTTTCCTTCTGGGAGAGCGTTCAGCCAGTCAGGCCGCGACCGCCGCGGCAGCGCCAACACGCGCGTCCGCTCCAGTGTCTGTCGATCGGTGGTCAGTGACTCAAGTGCAAGCGACGCCATCAAGTGAACAATGCGTTTCTTCAATTGAGTGATTTCTTCGCCGGATCCCTCCCTCGCCTTGGATATCGGACAGATCGGTGGTGCGATTTTTTTACAGTAAGTACAGTGAGACGAATCAGAAACATAATTTGACTAAGAACTGAGCTCTCGCTGGAAGCCATGGTAAGAATAAATGAAACAGTACTTATCTATACACACTACCTAATTTTGTAAATAAAAAAACCATTAGTACGTAGTACACGTGGAAATTATTCTTATCCGGAGAATTAAAAAAACTAAAAGATTTTGTAGTAACTCTCAATAATGTTTCACAATTCATTGGATGACAAAGTGTTTGACAACTTAACTATTCATACAATAGCGAACGAATTCAACCAAACGATATACATACGTACATACATCGAAACTTTTAAAGAACTTGATTACCTTACTTCATTTATATTCTAACTCAAAGAATACTCATTAAGAGAGGTAATTAAAAAAAGTCTTTCCTTCATAAAACGTACTCTAAAAAACAACTTTAGCATAAATGATTGTACAGAATGCATTATGGATATAAGCATACATGTGTTGTAAACATTAAGCATATTTTAAAATTATACTAATTAATGTTTCATTATGTCTCGTAAGCTTCTGGCTCTATAAATCACATCAATATATTACGATCGGCATATTACATTACCGGTAAGGGGATTCCCAACTTAAGACTCTCATGAAGATCACGATCTTTTGATACAGGTCTCAATACCTATTAAACCTCGAAATTACACCTCTAAATTAGTTAAGAATTTAGTAAAAAAAAAAGAGGATCTATTAAAAATAAAAAGACAAAAGAATATTAATAAAATTCTTATTCTTTTATATTATTCTTTAATAATAATTCTTTTATGAGTACAATTCGATTTTTAATTAATCTTTAGAAAATACTGAATAAAGTGACAAAAAATTGAAAAAAGTTTTAATCGCGAATGGTCGATTTATAATAAAATAACATTCTGGAAATTTGACGAGAAAGCGAAATACCGTCACAAATGTAAAATAATTACAAATAATTATTCGTAACGAGGGAAATTTCGTCCTAAATACATAAAGAAAAAACAATGAATAACGTAACAACATTAAGAGTGATATTTCTCGGAGAATTAAACACACGATTACAAGTTTCCAACAAATAAATGCAATTAGGTTTTTTTAAGCCATAAAAGAATTTCTCCGAAAAGAAAAACCAAGCGAATTCATCTATTTAAATGAGCGGACTAAACTTTTACTCCAGATTAATGGGGCGATTCGTCACACTTCAGACCTTTATAACTACAATCATCGTATTCATTGAAATAGTGCATACTAAACAGGCGAGTATCAGAAAAGAAAAGAGAAAGGAAAAAGTACGTAGAGAACGCCGAGTGACAGACGTAGCTGTGTTTCCATCGATTACAAAGACGAAATAGAAAATCAGCTTTTCTAATGCGGATGTCCGCGGCTCGATCTCTCTCGGGGCATGCGTTGCGTTGCGAAGGCGTCGGCTTCCAGCAGATACAGACGAAACGACCCACAATCCTCTCAAACAGAACCCAAATAGGACAACCAACATCAGTTAGTCACGAAAAGACAAGCGGATATGACTAAGGGACATAAAAAGTGACCATCATACGAGATATGGCATAACATGGTCGCTACCTGTGATTTCGAGCATCCATTAACTTGACCGCAACACATTCTGACAAGACACTAGAGACAATTTTCTAATACAGATCAATGTTCACAATCGTTCCTCAAGTAACATCCCCCCTTCCATCACGGTTTTGAAACTTCTTTGTTCTCCCCTCCGAGTTCTAATATTTCCTTTCTTCAGTATCATTTGATAAGGAATGGGTGAACTGCTATATAACTGTCGCAAAGAAAAAAACAACATTTTACAACATGTTCGTCTTGGATTGTCAGGAACACGGTGATTGCATTGTGAAGAAAATAATTTGTTGTAAGACCATACGACGAATTACAAGCCACTGGTTTGCTCTCGTGTTCTATACTTGCTACCATTATGAAATATTTGAACACACAACATCTTTGATCGCGTTATCAATTCTTGCATGAATAATGGAGAAAAATTATAGGAGTAGGACAAAATCACAATAAAAAGTATTTTGAATCGTAAATAATGAATTTAATTAAATACCAAATTTCTTACGAAATCATGTGTTAGGTATTATTTCTACAATAAACTTAAAGAGAGACAATTGACAAACTCTGCTGTTCCTCCTGAAACATTTCATGCTCCAATTACTTAATAATATCTGCGTATCCCCTTCCCTATCACAATTTTTGAGTTCTTGGTTCTCAATTTTGAAGAAACAAAAAAGGGGGGGGGTTATCGGTGGTGGGCATCACTTGAGTAAATACCAAATATTGAGTTAATTCTCGTCAACATTCCAACAACTCGTTCAACGATTGTATCTAAAACGGAGAATGAGACGTCAATGCGCGTGAAGTCGATAGCCGTAAAGACTTTGGGGCGGTCGGAATCTGTCTCGGAATGTATGAGGGCAGCAGCAGACGGGCTGCCTGCCTCCGGTCGGGGCGATGGCCGCTGCAGCCGCTGCTGCCGCTGCTGCCCTGAACCTGACCCGACCTTGCTCATCGCCGCGCAACCGGCCGGCGCCGCCCGCCACGAGCGTCCTTCTCTCTTCGGAGACGCGCTCCCCACGATAGGGATCCAGTGCTCTCTCAGTCACGACCTGCTCTTCTATCACAGGGCACATTCTGGTCCGGCTTTTTCTCTTCGGGTACAGGCGGACTTTATATAGAGGCTATGTAGACTCTTGCATGGAAGAGATGTTCTATTGTAATCATTAATCTCAAATAGGTTCTTTTTAATAGTTACGATTTATAAACAATATATTACCAATAATCTTGTTTGATAATACCTTCTTTCAATCAATCTTGTTTGTTTTATTAATTACAAATTTATTGGATGTGTTTCATATTATAACACGTAGTTAACTCTTCGCGTAGTTATCTAAGGAGTGTGCAGAAAGTTTCAATCCACCTCTGTTAGGGCCCGTGATCCCTTGCTTGCTTCACGAGAGTAAATTAGCTTATTGTCCTCCACGTCATCACACCCAGTTTGTAGCTGCTTTTTGGACAATAAATTTATTATTTATAACTACATTAATGAACAATCCCATTTATCTATGAATGGGATATTATCAGCCATTTCAAGTATTTGTTAATTCCATTTTTGAGATTAAGCTAATTCTATTAACTACATTGCCGACGTCGTTGTCCTTGTCCACTAATTCATAGCATGCACCACATGTGTACACTCAGTAACCACACATCACAACTTCTTCCCCATACGAAGAACATGTATAACAACACAAACTTACACTGGCATAACATACCGGCAGACTCGTACCCCAAACCATTTTTTTTTCTTTCAAGGATGGTATTCGAAGATTGTGAGTAATGAGGTTGCTGTGGCATCCACACACCGTGGGCAGACTTCACTGTAGAGTGTTTGACGAAAACCTCAACTCATTCCGACCGAACGGGGAACTGAACCCACGCCCTTCCAGTTGAAAGTAGGGAGCGAAGACGTTACTGCAATTCATTTCTCAGCGATCAACTCTCGTCCCGAAAGAGGAGAAACTCCGCTCCCGCACAAAGACTTCGTCCCACGCGCCACCCGGAACGTGCCCGTGAAAGAAATGTGCTTCGGGGGACACGGGCTACGCTAGATCGCGCCTCGTGTTTTTTAGTCACCTTGAGTTTCTAAAATGACCAAGGATTACAGCCGACGGCGAAGACTGTGACACGAATTACCATGTCTTTAAACGACGCTTTGTCGCCTACGTGTTATACAGTTATTTGACTGAACAGGCAATCGCCCAGTATACAGAAAATAGTTTGCATACGTTCGTCGCATAACGCGAAGACAAATTTTTGCGCATGCGTTACCCTGGATGGATCCAAGTGCACAATGAAGCGATATTTTATCGTTCTCGATCCCAATTTATTCACTATGAAGCGTTTCTCATAGAAAACGTTATGGCGCGTAGACTGCGAAAAGGACTAGAGCTTAGGAATTCGAGTTCCGCGTTCTCTAGTGGGCCGAAGTTCTTCGAGTGGCATCAAGAATTTTATTTCTCGAAATTCGATTTCGACTTCTTTATACATCAGTGGCAATATAGAAAGGGAAATTGTACAAAAATCTATATACTCTGTCGCTAGCAAAGCAGCGAAAGCTAGTATACAATGTTAGCTTAAGTACAAATCTGACCGACCAAAATTATTGCACTCTAATTTTGATAACTATATCCATTCATAAAACGAACAAAAGTCACAAAATAAAAATTTCGTAATTTTCGAACGGTTGCTATAAACATACAAACAAGGTTATTTCTCGTAAATGAATTACGACCTAGAAATGTAAGATTTGACAAAAAAACTGAAAATTGTTATTTCGATCGTTCGAAAATTGATATTTCGTCCAATAAATAATCAAAAATGTAAGTAACGCGTGCATGGTAGGAGGTCGCTGAAAACATTTCGCGGTGAAGAGACATCGCCTCTCGTCGGGGTCGTTGCAAACGTTACACGCCTGCGAAAAGCGCTTGAGAGAAAGGGAGTCTGTGGCGGGCGAAGCACAGTCGCCGGACGTTACGCCACGCGCGGCCGCCGCCGTCGTCGTCGCCAGCGTCAGCTCGACGACCGGGGACAAAGCGCGCCGAGTTCCCACCGCCTTTCGTTGTCCGGTGCGAACGCGGCAACACGCGGGTAAAGCGCTGTAACCAAATGTCAAGACCAGCGCTGGCCATTAAGGCTGGACGGAGAGAAATACCGACCATTGCCAAAAATTCCGAAGCGGTCGACACGAGGTTTAACAGTCCCCGGTGTTCTACACGCGATTTAAATTAGCTTAGGAGTGAAAAGAATCACATCGAAATCAGAGATGCGTTAGAGATAGCGCTCGAAACTACTACGATTCAATGCCAGTTACACTTCGACGGAACACCGCTCCTAATCTGGGGAAAGATACGCTACCAAAAATAAAGTGTTAATTCAAACTTCGGTGTAACAACACACAAGCGCCAATCTAATTCACACTCGATGTGCGAAAATCTCGAGTCCAGGTAGGTCCACGCCACAGCAGACTCGTTACAATGGCGCTCGTTATTTCCCGCCACCCGGCGTGCCAGTGCAGCGTCGCGTGACCATCCAAGGACGCCGGCACGCGCAGAGCGTTCGCCCGCCGCCCGGCCGCCAACGGCTTGCGACAACCGCGACGGACTTCGCCACAGCTCCCAACCCGACGCGAGACCTCAACTGCTCGGCTGTTTCCGAATCGGACGAAGGAAAGGAGGCTCCTCCCGAAGTGTATCTCGCCCATTCGGTGGCTCAGGTGGTAGTGTTGTCACCGAGTCATCCCGAGTTCGATTCCCGATGGAGCTAGAAAATTTGTAGCTTTTCACAAGAATGTCCCAGTTCATATAGCTGTGACTTCTGAAAAGCAAACCTGCTAGTGTCAATAACTCTCACTATTACCAACTATTTCTAATCCCTCCACATGGGCCAAGATGTTGGTAAACCTAGCAAAGCGAACCACCTATACTCATACCATTCTACCCACCTACTGACAATGACCTACCTCTCATATACCATGTAGATAAGCTTCAATAGCGCGCTATATTTCCAATTTACAAATACAACAATAGAGAGACGCGTCGGACCCCTCAGCGCAGCAAAAGCAGCTCGAGCACATATCGATTCCAGGGCCGAGGACTGATGTTACAATCTCCGTCACGCCGCTAATCGGTTTCCAACGAGCCTCGTGGAGTGAGGCAACCGTGCAAATCGAGCAGTTAACTAGTTCATTTAAACACTCAGAAATGCAACGCTACTTTTCCTTTCCGTTTCCCCATTCACAGCATAATTGACTCTATATCTTTTCACTGTCGGGGAAGAAATCAGAAAAAAATAAAATATTAATTCGGTAATTCCAAACAGGACTTGCACCAAATCTTTTCGCACGTCCTTCACAATTTCGTGAAATTAAACAAAAATAATCAATTATATTTATATTATTAAACCGACCTCTTTCGTAGACAATTATTTATTAAATGCCACTAAAAAGGTAGGTTTAATAATATAAATTTAATTATCATTGTAGATATGAAACTAATCAATCGCCCCATTTTTTAACAAATGTATCGTCATCTAAATTGAGTCAAATCCCCGAAAGCTAAACACGAATCCTTCACTACACATTAGTAGTAGCCCGCAAGCGAAAACCCGTTTGAGTGAAACAACACTACTTAGCGAAGTTAATTATGTCGTAACGAGTCGAATGCCTGCCACCCGTCAAACATGCGCGTCGCACGGGTGGCCTAGGCGCAGGCTGTCCCTGGGGCTCTTCCGCGCGTGGCGACCTCTCGACCCTGGCACGCGCCACCTTTGCACCGACGCCCCCGCGCAAAAAACGAGTTGGCCAGCGGCGGCAACCGACTTTGTGGGCACGCGCCGAAGGACTGTCGACAATTTATGACGGGGGGTCCAAAAGGGGTACGAGACAAATCGTGGTTCATTATCACAGTAATTGTGAAACTACAATTATGTGAAGGGGTTGGTTGCAAAAATTCGGTAAAGAAATGGTAGTTCCATCTTATATCACACGAGTCCGGATCGAAAAAAAAATCTGCGTTAAAATCATCGAATGTATTTATAATGAGCAATCGAGAAAATATTTTTATTTATTTATTTAATACATCCGACTAGGTTCGGGCCATTTGCCCCGCTCTTCCACCTAACCCTAACTTAGGGACGGGAATTGGGAAGAAAAGATGTTGGGTTGCCAGGGAACTTATGGTACCGAATCGACATTTGATGAGGGAACCCCCATCTGAAAACCTCACCTAGTTCGGGTGAGCAGGGATTGAACCCGCGCTCTACCAATCAGCAGTACCGTGAAAGCGAACACGCTACCACTACACCACCGCTGTTGGTGTAGAATGTACACTTACGGAAAAGGCAAAGCGGGTCAAGAGACACAAACTATAAACAGATATAAAACTAGACACATTTCGCATCAATTAGTAACTTCTTGATACCAACAAATTAGAGCAAACGGAATAAAAAGAGAGACAAAGTCTTTATTTCGAAAAATATTTAGCAAGNGAGACAAAGCCTTTATTTCGAAAAATATTTAGCAAGAGCGTACGATTAATTTTTATGCGTAATGTATATATTGAACGCCAATTGTTCAGTACAGAGAGTAATTTACTGCAACATAAAAGCTTTTGACGACCGGCACTTACAGAACTGTTCAGTCACAACGTAGTATGTCCAGTAATGGTCGCCTACATACCGGACGTATTAGTAATGTTTGCTTTTCTTTTCCTACCTCTAGAATAACAAAAGACAAAAACAAACATGACTCATAGTGAGCAGAATTTAAGAAGCAAGTCTTTAGTTCTACAGCATCATAAATGTGGAAGATAGTCATTCATTTTTCAGTTGTTTCTCCAAAATTATAAGTATGGAAATCCCCAATGTACAGATCACATATCATACGAAATCTAAAATTAGTATTCAGTCAACCTGTGGGAATTTTTGGTCACCAAGCCTACACTACGGATCTTAAAATACGCCTGGAGCATAGGATATGAAATTAGTATCATTTCAACCGATGTGAAAAAATGAAAGGGGTTGACTTTTCTCTAACACAAATTTTCAAATGTTCTAAGAAGGATTCTACGCAAATGTAGATACACTTTGTTTTCTCTTACTATTGTATTTGTGAATGGGAAATGTAGCGTGCTATTGAAGCTTATCTACATGGAGCGGTAGGAGGTAGGAGGTGGAAACTAGGACTATTTTTACTAGGTGGACCGGTTAGCTAGCCGTATACCAACAACTTGGCCCCCGTGAAGTAGTTTGTAATAGAGTTATTGATACTAGGAGCAGGAGGAGGAGGATAGAGCAAGGAGGGTTCGCATTTCTTTAATCACAGCTATATGAACTGGGACATTCACGTGAAAAGCTACAAAAGAAATTTCTGGCTGCACCGGGATGACTTCGTGATGAGCATAACGCTAACACCTGAGCCACCGCATGGGCTAGATACACTTCGGGAGGAACCTCCTTTCCATCGAGACTCGGCATTCCGATTCGGAAAGTGGGGCACGTACATTCCTTTACGGGTTGGGGAGGAAAAGATACTTGGTTCTGATATTCTCGCCGCCGCAGCGCAAACACCTGCCACACATTCCGCACTGACGCAACCTCTTCCCGCGCACCTAATGGGTCTCCATAACATGTGATCGGAGACCGAACACGAAGTTAAGTGACTCGTTAACTATGAATATAAACTAGTTCCGTTTTCTCAAAGTCACAAATAATGTGAGTCCACTACCCGACTCATTAAATTGGACTATCTTATGACATTCACGAATCCGGGAAACACAAATTCAGGTGTGTGTACTGTATTAAGTGGTAGCCTCAGCATCACTTCACTGAACACACTGAAAGCTATTTCATCATAAACCTATCAATTTTCGCAATGTATCAAACATTCCCCTTCGAGTTCTAGCTGCCAAACATTACCCTTACTCAAATTGCTGTTAATACATTTAATTAAAGAAACTTCGCAAAGGCAATGGAAAACAGAACGACAATTCGCTTCGATAATGAACAGAACAGAATTACGAAATTGGAACAACGGACTACTCTTGTTTCCTCTTCCCATTAAGATTTTCGATCAAGCGACAGTATTTTGGATACATGGACCAATAAGAAAAAGGTACGTCATTTAAAATATTTGGCAAATGAGTAAAACAAATAATTATTAAGATGCCCAGGACACAATCAGGAATGAACGTTTGGAAGAACACAATTTCATCGTGGTGAATCAAGGAGCCACAAAGCACAAACTCAACCTATACTACGCTACCCAAGGCGTGACTACAAGTCATGCGATACGCATTCAGCCAAGAACGGAAGTGTCTGCCTCATGATCTGCACCCCATTTGATTAACATGAACATTCATAACATGACACGAAATACTCGACCGCACACACATGGCACATTGAACAAAGTATCAACTGTTATCTGTGCAGATAGTAGTAGTGTTTTATAATACACAGAATTCATATTTTCCCTCCTGCTTTCTGAAATGCACTTATTCTTTTCCTCTGGAAATTGATACAATTGTACGTGGTACCTCCGAGAGAGAAAAGAAATAATTAATTAAACACACACTTCCTTTCTCTGTCTTTATACTTTACACAAGGAAAATAAAATTTAGTGTGATATCATAGGCAATCAACTATTAATGTCTGTTATTTATTCACTAACAATCACTTCATTATCAATGTCAATATCAATTTGTACGTATTATATACTGTCTGGAATATTTTAAAATACGATGTGTTGGTTCTCACGAAAACCTTTTACTTGCATAATAGATGTGAGTATTTGATACACTTCGTATTAATTTAATTAATGATTATCATTATAGTTTAAATTATAAGATGTATAAGAATAAGAGATATCCGAAGAGGAAGGTTGGTTTGGACCTTAAAACGTCGTCGTTCATCCAATTCCAAAAAATATATAATACGTACAAAATGATATTGACATTGATAATCAAGTATTGTTAGTGAATAAATAACAGATATTAATAATTGATTGTCTATAATATCGCACTAAATTTTATTTTCCTTGTGTAAAAAATAATTATTTAAAAAATTCCATCATGAGCAATTTAAAATATACGTTTTTCTCAAATCCATTGTTATACGATAAGTTTTGGGTGTGTTATGTTCTGACAATACCCTACAATACCCCCATCATTTGAAAAACATTCGACCATACATGTACATATGCATAAAAGTAAGCTCCGTAATTGTTGAGGAAGCGAGCTGCTCCAGCGCTGAGCTGAGCCTTGCTTGCTGTCGGCGGGCAGCCGCACCCAACAGCTCAACCAATTGACCTTGCTCCAATACGGGAACACGGCACAGTCAGAGTGAGTGCAAGCACGGAGACAGCAGTCGGGAGGTCGGTGGGTGGGCGGGCCGTACGGCGTCGCCTTAACCCTGTGACCCGCGCTTTCCTTTCCGGAGCCCCGGGGGGCGTAGGTCTGCCTGCCCCGCCTCCGCTAAACCCCCCACGTCTGTCTCCTGGTGCTGCAGGTTGTCGCGCCCTCCCTTCCGATCAATACAACTCATATGCACTATTCAATACATCACTCGCACTTGAAGGTCATAGCGACCAGGCTTAAGAACCCCCCCCCCCAAAAAAAAAAAGTTTTAAATTATAGTTTAAACCATTCTCCATCCAGTGTCGATGAATCTTCATACCCTTACAGCACAAAATTTTGAATTATTTGTCTTTAAATTACTATGGGCTTATACGGAGAAACTTTCGCCGGCTCTTGTTTTCTTGATATTCTGGCTAAAGTAACGTCTAAACATACCGAAAAAAATCCTACTAAATCACTGCAAATGGAAATAGGAACGCAATGATGGTATGATTTTCATATCTTACGGGGCATTTTCAAGAATAATTCACCAAACACTGGAAAATATTGTTCTAACGGAAATGGCAGCCGCGTCACGTGACTGAAGATAATGCGACCCTTGTCAAAGAAGGAGTCAAACGACAGTCTAAATTAATTTTCAGGTTTTAAAATCACAAAATTGAATTCTCATTCAATACAAAAAATCAGTAGAATGAATTATTAATTAATAAAAACTACTTTGGTGAATATTTCCAAGTTTTGTGAATAGTTAGCAACTTGACTTCAGGTTACGCGCACATAATACCTTAAAACATACTAGATTCTAATTTTCACAAACAATATTGTTTTTAGAATAAGTTTACACCATTAATCTTGAATGTGGCGAAACTAACAGAACCTGTCAAGAGTGCTTGCAAACTGTTGCAAGACAAGAAAAAAAGTGAATAGGTGGCTAGGAACACATTAAACAATTGTGCAACAGTTTTCAAGGTATGGGCGGTACCTGGCCCGTCAATCTATAGCAACGTTGCGCTTTAATCATCAACAGATGCAAAGAAAGGTACTCAGTTCGGATCTCTGCATTCTCTTACCATTAATGCAATGAACAGAATCAGATGCTTAAAAACAGAGTGCAATATAACGATGACGAATTTTCGCCAATAAAAGCAAAAGTTGCATCTGTTTTGGCAAATTTTAATATTTTATACAAACGAAATTTCACTCACTCATACAAAATCCCCTTCAATTATTTTACAGCTTCACTAGTACGCTCCATCCATATAAATACATTTATTGTCAAAAAATCAACACAAGCTGCGTATGACCACGTGGAGGACAAACTAATTCACGTCTACGCCTTTTGTCACAAATATTCTTCTGGTGTCTTTTTTAGGTATATCTAGCTATCATAATGAGACGCAAAATGAGACGAAATCAAATTAAAGTAATCATTAAACTAATCGTTCCAACTATGGTCACGTAGAAACTCGCGTTCTAAAAAGAACATACGGTTTATTTGGTATATTAATTCACCATGACACAATTCTCTTCTAAGCGTTACGTAAATAAAAACAAAAAAAAACTGAATAATTGTTTATTTTCATGCAAATGAGGTTCTTCGCGGGATCAATAAGCATAAATTTCTTTACATTTCATTGCAAAAAAGAAGTGAATTACGATGCCAGTTGGAAAACTATCTTTTAAAAAGCCCTCAGAAAGCAACGTTATCATTCGTGCGTGTAAATGATTCAAAAGATCGCGTGTCTTTATCCTACTAATTTATTAATGATAAGTAAATGAATATTAATACGTTTATGAATAAAATGGATATTAAATGAGGATTAGCTTGGGGTGTGGGTTAAGACACCCTCCATATAAAAAAGAATACGCGCAAAAAAATAGATATGTTCTTTTTACAACGGATCGAGTAGTAAAAGGTTAACCAGAAGCAAAGCAGCTCGTAATAGATTTCCAAGAAAACAGCAAGCGCGTTTAGGCGGCGGGTTTAGGTGACGCATAGCCGTGGGAGAAGTCCGCGTGATGTGCTAACACGACGGAGTCGCTTATTTCAAGGTTCTTTCCATAAACAGAACATCGTTAAAGACCCCAAAAGGAACCAAGCAAATAAAGTTTAATGAGTATTAAATAAGATTCCTCCTTCCAACAATAACAAACTTCTTAAAATTTGCTTGAACTATAACGCAAACTGACAAGACGTCGTAAATGATCGCCGTGACTTATATCCCATGTCTTTGATTTCTACGCTTATGTGCTTGTAAAGTCGTCATAAAGAAGAGCAACTATATACCAATGTTGCCAAGTACCTCCTTTCACGCTGGATTCCACGGCGATGCGCTACAACGCAACACAAAAGTCGCGAGTCCTCTGCATTATGCCTCTGCATTACGGAAGGTGCCCCCTCTCTCAATGACCAACGCACCTTTTCGCATTCGTCGAATCGCGAAACCTCTATTTTCACGTATTCGTAAGCTTTTAATTTTTCTCCAACCAACAATATTGAATAAAAAACATTTTAGTGTCCGTCGACTGAGATGTTATTACAAGTTTTATGTATCGCATTATTACAGCACTTTCTAAGATACTTGAAAGAATCAATAAGAAGTACAAACCTACAAATTAAACAAGGAAACGACTATTTTATTGGATTATCTGGTTCGAAATAGATATGTAAATCTTCGAGCTACCAATGATAATGTTCTTTGAGAGTGTGGAAAAGTTAAATTTTCATGCTCAATGAAAACGCACTTTCTAATTTGGTGCATGCACATATTCCAATCGAGAGATTCAAGACTTGCTTTATAATCAACTTTCTTTTAAAGGGCATCCGTACACCCGATCCCGTTCGATGTTTGGCAACCCGGGTTTCCATTCAATTGAAAAAGTGGTCATGATACTTTCCTAATGTTACACTTCAACTCCTAAACAAACTGGCGGAACCGGAGGTAAAGCAGGGCAGGACGAGTAAATTTTAGGAGAACGTGAAGACGGCTCCACTAAAAACAGTCAAATGGTTTGGGAAGCAGATGGAATTTTTCACATGCCAGGCCGACCAGCAAAGAATTGCGAGACATCGGGATCAATATCGCCAACTGCAGGTGCGACCGTGATCGATTCCAGTGAAACAATGCGTCAGAATTTCTTGACATATAAAAAAGTAATCGGTTTCACACCTCAAAGAACTGGTTGTAGTTTAAATTATACCTACACTTACAAAAAGTGTGGTTCAGCAAGAATGAAATTACTTTCACATACACACACCTCTTAATCTGGTTCAGTCTAAATTACAGACACACACAACCAATTATTTTTGTTACACGGGAGCATTAAAGAAAAGGACTTTCATAGAGCAAAGAAGCAGTGACTCATTTTTAAAAACGAACAGTTCTCTATTAAAGACATTTGATTATTTCATACGGCTATATTTTTTCTCATTAATTTTGGAAGTTGTTATTACAGACGCGCAGTACTATCATAATGGAATTGAAAGGAAAAACTGTCCACTTTAATAACCACACAAAAATACGAGAATCTCGTCTCACATTGGAATATGCACTGAAATCGCACATGTGCAAAATGTACGAATAAAAAATTGTTTATCATACGTAAACTTCTTTGCTTCTTTGTTTAGTAAAAAAACTTATACTATAAGCTTCTACGTCATTATCAAACTTCCGAACTGCCGATATCACTGAAACTGCAGAAATCGAGTTCCATTTCTCGAAGTGTTATTTGCACATTCGTAGACCGGAAATAATTTGTAACAGAGTCTGGCATAGTGCCGCTGTCGCGAGGTCGCCAAGACGTAGTGCATACAGATGATCAGAATAGAAAGAAACGTGCACTTTCTCCTCGCGGCTCGAAAAACTCAGAGAAAAGCTGGCAAACATTTCTCAAAAATCTTATCTTTGAGAAAATACGAGTTCAGTTGACTAAATTCATCCAATTCGAGGGTTAACAAATACAGACAGGAGAATAGTTCTTTTTCAGGAGTAGTGCTTGGCACGATGTTACACGAGGACTCGTGGGGTTGGGGCTAGCGCGCCCCGAATGACCCGCCACGCACGGCGAAAGGCTTTAGTACCAAGATGTCCAAGATACGAAGGCGGCGCAGCGCGGGGCGTGCAGTTTGCAGTCCGCGGACTCGCTTAACAAAACTCGCTTAACAAAACGAGAACAATGGGGGCAACCTGATCTTGGGTGTTGGCCGATCCCGCAATGCGCATAACTCTCCCCAGTTCATAGGAGGCGCGCCACAATCGAACGGCGACGGGAACTGGAGCGAAAACGAGGCTGCAATGGGTTACTTTCAAGTATGTAATTGGAGATTCTATAATCTCTGACATATCAGACCAATTCCCATGTTATCTAAGGTAGTATGTGCGATACGGCAACTTTTTATGAATGTCCTGAATTTTTAAAAAACCTTCTAATAAATTTGAACTTTGCTGAGCTAATATTTGTATTAAACCATATTGAAGTTGCACGAGGTTTTACGGATAAAACATAATATTTAATTAAGTTATAAATTAATTCACGTGTACTGTCTCAAAGAATCGAATTTAAAAAACAATCACATGTAGCTCAAATTTAACATAAAAAACAGCGCCCAAAAATGTATTGTTTTTCTGGACAATTAAGAAAACTGTCGCAATACGAGGAAACTAATTAAAATACAGGCTGCACAATTAATAATTCCCAGTTTTTAATACAGCATTATTCACGAATTACATTTGACTATTTTTAATATAAAAAGAAAAAAACATTTTTGAAAGTTCCATAAATGGTTATGTGCTTCACAAGCTCGACAATACCCTTTTCTCTTTCTCATAGAATTACAGTTTTTCACCAAGTTCATAAAATATAAAGCAAATTTCAGGGAAAATATGATTATTGAGGAAAACAACGGAAGTTTTATGATTGAATAAAATATTTTATTACTACTACAGTTATAAACGAAACCTTTTTCATTCCATACCCTATCGGAAGTACTATTTAGTTCTATATTATTTTCTACTGTTCCCGTACTAAGCAAAATTTTGTCCTACTTTATCGCCCTAGAACCCATAGGTCGGAAATACGCAATTCACTAGCGGCGAAAGTTCTTTTTTTAATCATTGTTTCGAGTCACTTTTGTCTAAGGCTACACAACGACAAGGAGAATCATGTCATAACTTATTTAACGACCATCATTAAACTGTTTCGAATAACGTAGTTACAATGCTGACTTTCGAAGTGGACAGTGTCGATATCAGCCGTGGGTTGGTAAAAGGAGACCGCGCCAATTCATCCACAGACGGAGGGAGGCGGGCACAGTCGCGTTCTCGTTTTTGCAGCGAAAGCGACGGTGACCCCCAGGTTTCAAGAGATACGGCGTACTTTACATCTCACAGTCCGCATGCTCTCAGCGCCTACAGCTGATCTCAAGCTATCTAGCGACGCCGCGTGGATAATATCGCCCCTAACTTTATGATCCGCGTCTCTAATGCTGACTTCTCTGATGTCAAGAATGTCCCGGGAGCAGTCGAAAAAGACAGCTTACAAAATAAAACGTTTTATTACTACATTCCAACATATGTATTATGTAAAAACAATACGTTTTCATCCAAATAAACCACGGATTACTGCAAAAGACTTCACAAATGTTATTGTAAAAATAATATTCGAGTTTATTTTTTATAATAAGTCCATTTCATCAAATTATGCATAGTCCACTGGTACAATATACGATTATATCGCCCAGTCGTTTCAAATTGAATGGCAATTATTATTTTCCTCAGCCGTAATTACCCCGGCCAGCCGATTCGGATGGAATAACGCAAAAGCGATGTCGACCGTATCTCTCATAGATGCAGGCGTGTGCCTCTTACGTCACGGTAAGATCGTGGAAACGCGTAGACCGTGTTTGTGACGGGGTGCGCCGATTAGGTAGTTCTACCAACAAATAATTAAACCTTTCCAACGTCTAGAACTTGTATACATTGATGCAATAATTTAGGCTTGTATTCAAATTAGCTTTTAAAACACACCTCACGGGCCATTTAATCTACATACTATTTAGATGAAACACGCTGTCTTACGAGAACAGAAATTACATTTGAAATGAAATAAATTTAGTGTATAAAAATATTTATACCGATATTGAAATTTTCGTTCGCTGTTTCCGCCTTACGTCATAGACATAGCTGCTTACGAACGGAGTCAATGAGTTCACAGTTTATATTACTTTCTTTAGAAATAACAATTTTGTTACTAGTTACATTGTCGTTTCTAGGTACGATTATTCATTAAAAAATAAAACCGTACGTCATTAACCTCTCGTTAATTTAACTAATTTCTCGGGATTAAGTCAATTAAAAATTAAAATTCCCTTCGAACTTGCCAACGTTTCGAAATAGATCTTATTTCATAATAAAAGTATAACGTGAAAATACACACAAAATATATGAACAAAAAAGAAAGTAGAGCTTGAAAGACACGAAAATAACAATTATTATTTACAAACAATTTTAACAGTGACCTAATCTCAATCAATTACGCCTAAAGCAAAATAATTTACATGTGAGGTAATTTATATACAAAAAAATAATTAAATTGAACTATTAAATCGACCTTCTTTGTAGGCTATTTCTAGTATCACAACGTTTCAGAGGTATATTGCTGCCATCATTAGGCGAACGTCAGTGTGTGGACATATCAACAAATAGTCTACAAAAAAAGGTCGATTCAATTTAATTATGATTGTAGACGTAAATAATGTCAATACAAAAAAAAATTATTGATTTGACTGACACAACTCGGCATAACTAGCTTAATGGAGTCAATTCCCTTCCTCGGTCGAACACTCGCTCCTTCGTTCGGCCGCTGGATCCCCTCCCTTTCGCTTCCCTTCGAGCGCGCGGTGGGTGTCTTGCGCAAGGTGTGGTGACGGCGCGCGCGCGTGTTCACAGCCGTTGCGCCTCGGTGCTCGCTAGGCCGATGGAGAGCAACGGGCGAGACAGAGCGAGGGCCGGGCGTCTCGGGCGCGCTCGTTAGGTCGATGAACTATTTTGGTCGCTGGAGCACGCGCCAACCGGGCCAAACCACCAGCGTTATGGAATGACTGAACGACACCTCTATAATCCGAGAGAAATTGGAGTCAGCGGGTCCACGTTAAGATAACCGCACGAATGAAATTACGCGCGAGACGTTTTGCAAACCCAAGTGAAAAAACGTTACATATTTCTTAATTTAATTTTAATGTTTTTACATCACTAAACAATTGTCTTTTCTGTTAGGAATATAATACAGCCAAAATCATCCGCGAAACGTAAAAAATACCAATTTAAGCAGAAATATTTATATATATTACAACCGCAAATTCTCACATCCTCCAGTTAGACGCTGCCCATACACCATCTGCCAAGAACAAAAGAAAGAATGACTCAACTTCAGAGAAGAACAAGAGCCTCAATTGGATCTGTGTTATTGGATCCACAATCACATCGGGAGAAATCGAATGGTTGCGGTCTGTCGATGTCTCGATAGGAGGCAAAAGGGGAAACAGCCGACAGCCGACAGCCGGAGGGAGGGAGGGTGCTTTGGTTGGTTCTCTGGCGAAGGTCGATCGACGAGCGAAAGTGCGGAGAATTAACAGAGACGCTGAGAGCGATCGGTGCGGGGCTCACGGAATAAAGAAGTGCGCTCTCTCCCCTGCAGGTGCAGATGCACTTGACGCTGACCATCCACAGGCCTCTGCTATAGCATTTACTAGTTACACGGAGAAATACATGTAGTTTCACACATTAATTCCATTTCATTCACACATTCAAAGAATATTCTATATCAAGTAAGAGTGAGATGTTAAATCCGCCTCTGTCTTAGGGCCTCTGATCGGAATTGACGGGATGGTCCCTTGCTTGTTTATTTGTCCTCCACGTGGTCATGCGCAGTTTAACTGCTTTCTTCACAATACATTTATTATCTAAATACCTTTCCTTCCAGATGAATTGAAACCAGTCCCTGTAGTGACCCAGGGTTTTCTCCGGGTATTGGATTTACATACAGGTGGAAACGTCATTATTACTTTTGATATCATTAATCTCGATTTTTAATAATGTTAATAGAAACTATTATTTTGGGAAAATAAGTAAAAGCGCATATTTGCTAAATAACTTCTTAAAAAAATATCAAATTCACTGTCTATGGGCCCTTGATCGGAATTGATAGGATGGTCCCTTGCTTGATTTCGGAGAGTACATTAATTCCCCCCCACACACACACACACACACGTCGTTTCACGTTATTTTGTAACTTTTTTGGCTATTCATAGGTATCATAACGTGTCTCAAAAAAATAGTTGAAAATAAATAGGTTTACCAAAGTTTCTATGTTCACGCCGCGACAAAAATAGGGACGTGTTAAGGAGTCATTAAGATCACTACTCTTATAGACTAACAAGGATTTGCATAACGGAACGTGAGAGTCGTGAATGACGGATGTACTGTTGGGCACACACGGGCAAAATCACAAGGAATTTACAAAAATCACATACCAGGTTCGACACAGCGCGACGTAAAAAAATAATCTTGTGAAATTTTCCAAACACAAAAGAACAACTTTTAAATACATACAAAATGGTAGAAACAAAGAAACGATTACGATGAGAATAGTAGTGTCGCTAATCTAAAAAAAACTGCTATCTGTGAAGATGCTACCAGTCTGTCTCGTGGAGATGTGTTCGTGCGAAATGAACCGAGTAAGACCACGCAGCTGAAAGCGTGTTTAGGGACTACCTCTGCGCTCAATCAGGGATGGGGGAAAGTGAAGAAGATCTACAATAGGTGAAACGAAACGGCGAACACGCGCAGTGAGAAGCAGGTCAGATTTCAAGCAAATCGTTTGCGATGGAGAAGACAAAAGAACAGTCAAGGGTAGAGAATCAAAACATCAATACAGTCGCGAAAAATTGAGGCTGTCTCTNAATACAGCTCATTTCAGTCTTCAAAAATTGAGTATAATGAAGAAAATATTCGACACTCCCAATCAAGAAAAGGACCCCCGAATACTCAACCCTCTTAATGTATTATTAATTCAAATGAAAATATCTAACCTATACAAAATATTATTAACTTACCATTTGCTACCTAATTAACGATATGAAATAATACGACTGAACTTTAATTGAAGTTAATATCAATTAAGTTTTGGCGAGAAATCTGTGTCGCATCCGAAATTTTTGCCTTTATATACACCACAATTCTCCGCTTAGGAAACAGTATCAGTTTGACACGTGACTGAGACCTTGGAAGAACAACACGGTGCAGAACAGTACTATACGCCAAAATATTGCTCGTATACAAAACATATCAATTTGAAAGATTTTCGACGTGTACGTTTATCCCAATATTAAGATATAGTTGAATAATGTTATATTTATATTACATCCATAATTTCTAACACGGGGATATTTTTGGGATTATTCGGACATACGAACAAGAGAATTCAAGTATCGAGGGAACAAAACTAGTAAGGTATTCTCCTTCGGAACATGCTCAACAGCGACCTAAATTTAAAAGTAACAGAACCCCTCTTAATCGGTCTGGGATCAACCGGTCCTCGTATTAACCGGCCTATCCCGAGGATAGTCTTTTCCTCTCTACATTCATATATCAAGTTTCTAAGTTTTAATAAGTTCACAATGTTTAATTCTTTCGCGTTCTATGTGCACAGAGTACAATAAAGTGAGTTGAAATAACATCATTAGCTTGATCCTTCTTGATAACCTTATGAAATTGTAGGGTTTTTGAACGAAAATCGATTTTTTATGGGAACTTCAGGTTAACCGGGAAAACGGGTAACTGGTTAGTCTCGGCCAGACCGCTCAAAGGGGGTTCCACAACAAATAAAACCACCACTCCTCTAATTTACCTCAACATACCATTTAATCTATGCTCATGGATTTGTTTTCAAAACCGTGTCGCCGAATTTTACGCGGACGATCGTATTTGCACGTCAGATATTATCACTTCATTCAAATATGCAATTCGTGTAGAATAAATAAAAGGAATTATGTCCATTCTCGCCCTCTAATCCACACAAAAAGGCGGGTTTACAAAATGGCATGAGGCCGAGTCATTCGAAAATACAGACAGTTCAGTTCGGTAGGCCAAGGCCATGCTGAAAGTTGTAGTCGGGGAAAGAAGAAACAATGTTCGTTATTGGGCGGCGCTGTTGGGTAACAATTTCGACCGTGGTGTAAACTAGTCATCAAGCGACACTAATGTGGTACAGGACACGAATAACAAAATTACGAAAATTAAACGGTAATTATTAAATGATACAAGCGATATTTTTTCACGACATGATCGGCTGTTCAACATCACATTCAGTACATCTACTAACTCGTGGAATTGAAACATGTAAGAGAAAAGAGGAAGCAAACACTCGACGAACCGCTGCACAAGCGGACGTACCCTAGCGACACAGTGTCAATGACACGCGAAGTACCCTATGGGTGCATTCAAGTGTACCTTAGGCGCGGTACAGCTCAAGCAAAATCCGGTCACTGGGATGCAGTGTCCGGAGGAAACGGTTGGTCGTGAGCACGGGACAATAAACACTCAACATTCTTTCTTCGGCCGCAGCACGGACGCGCGCTTTTTCCTGTGTTTTAGACCTAATGAGCGCACGCGACCAAAAGTGGGGACTTCAGCGCGCGGAGAGGGACCGGAGCAGAAAGTTGAGATAGGTTGCGTTACAGGTATACGTACACTCGCCATTTCCAGTTCACTCGGCGAATTGACACGATTTAGGTCACAGGATCGAAAGTGACATTTAATAATGGATGAAATGTAAAATATACATAATACTTTAAGTTGTTACATCGTACGAATAACCATAATTTTACCAGTTTTACGGTAGTCATGTTCAAGGCAGAGGCTATGAATCACAAAACTAACTATCTCGGCGACAGCTATT
>NNCF01132861.1:40070-90370 GCA_002313205.1 Laupala kohalensis
GAAGGTCATTATTTGAATCGGGGAATGATACACTAATTAAGGAACATATGTTCGACACAGAATCGATGAAAGAATACGACTGCAGAGCGCTACGGTCTTGACGAATTCATTAACACCCCCTCCTCCTATTTTTCTTATTTTATTGTAGTATTTGTAATTGGGAAACGCAGCGTGCTATTGAAGATTATCTACACGGAATGATAGGTAGGAGTTGGGTCGTACGCTATTGTTAGTAGGTGGGACGATTAGCTGGGTTTACCAACAACTTTGTCCACGTGGAGGGGTTAGAAGAACTAGTTAGTGATGGTTAAAATTATTGATACTAGAAGCAGTAGGAGGTGGATAGAAGGACGGTTCACTTCACGGTAGTCACAGCTTTATCACCTAAGACTTTTCATGTAAAAAGCAACAAATGTTTTCTGGCCCTAACGGGAACGGAACCCGGGATGACTTGGTGATGAGCGAGAACGCTAACACCTGAGTCAATGGAGGGGCATCTGCTCTTATTTCAACTAGGAATTATCGTAGGATTGAAATATTTTAAGCGGGAGTTCTATGGAGTATTTTTATTTCATTCAAAATTCGAAAATAACAAACAAAAAAAACGTTCGTCTACGGTGAAGGCAAGTTGATAAGCACGAAATAATGACGCGCGCAACCACAAGGCGGAAACACGCATCCGATACTGTGTAACTCCGAACCTCAAATATCACTCTAGTGTCGTACGTGAGGCTGATAGCTTAACATGCTGATACGACCGAGTGTGTAAACATGTACGCGTATGACCAGCGCGAGGCATGCAAGGAGCTTAAACCAGGGATGGGCAATTATTGGAAATGTTTCGATTACCCAGTAATCGATTGTGCATTGTAAGTTCGCAATTCATCAATAAATCGTTGTACATTAATCGATCAATTCAATAATCGATTAGTGATTTAAAATAATTTTAATTTATGATTATAATTATTAATTTGTGGCTAGTACTAATCGTATCAAAACGAAGTGAAATAATGTTTGAAAATTATAAATTGCTTTAAAATGTTTACTTCAAATTCGAGAAAATAAATTAAAGACATATTTTTGGAAATTCTAATAATAATACATAGTTGTGCCATGCGAGATTTCTATACCCAGAATCGCTATTCATTATTTTCCAAGTGGACATAATTCTGACAACAGTTAATTATTGCTTAATAATAATTTTGAATCATTAAGGTTGTTTAGAGAAATAGCATCAAAATGTGTTATATTTTTATTTTCATGCTTACCCTTCCATGATTACATTAAGCAAATGGAGAAAAACTAATACAGGTCTTCATTTATCCGGATCAACTGGGACGCGGTCCGAATAACGATATATTTGGATAATTGGATTTCTTCCAAAACTGGTTATTTTTAAGGTAAATACAATGTACTGTTTAAAGTATTTAATGACATAATAGGTCTATAGTGGTCACAGCTAACTCAGTACAATAACAAATAATAGTTTAGTGTATAGTAATTTAAAATATATAAATTACAATACAATGCTTTTCTCGCTTCGATCCGGTTAATTCGCAATCCAGATGAGTTCGGATAATTGGAGTTCTTCTGTATAATTAAAATATAATAAACGGACGAAATAAGCGTAAAATGTAATCGACGTACTAAATAATCGGTCCGAACAGATTGGATATATTTTTTGACTAATCACATTGAATAACCGATTGTTGTATTTATCTCGGTTGAATTGCCCATCACCAGCTCAAAACCATCACAAAACGGGAGTGAATAAGGACCGAACGTCCGTTCGGTGACGCTGTTGCCATGATAGAGAGCACCGGAAGATACTCCACGCTGAAATGCTTGCTCCGTGCTTCGCCATAGCTCACCGCGAATGGTGTTATTATATCTACAGCATCCGCCCCGAATCGAAAGCATGTCCTCCATCATTAATGCGGGCTCTCGAGTGACACAAACATAAATAAAAGTGCTCAATTACAGTTCAGTGAAAGTACCTCTTTTCCAACGAATTGTACATAGAATCCCGTAAAACATTTCACAATTCGTCCACGGACACTTCCACAATCAGACACTGCGAATAATGATAAATTGCTGCATTGTAACTATAGCATGCGCGGAGTGGAAGCCTGAGTGAATTAGAGACACAAAAGAACGTATGACAGACATGTACGAGACTAGAGGAATATTTTATTCGCCACACTTCATTATAAGCTGTATGAAAAAATCAGAAAACCGCTCTACAAGATAAAGATAGAAAATGCACTCTACATTCTCTTAATAACAAACTGAACATAGATATGAATAGGTTCCGCGATTCTCTAAGAAGACAAAAAGGAGCATCAACGTGTTTCATCTGCCGTGAATGATGGAGGTATAGGGAAACTAGTTTGATTTAATTCCAACGGAATGAATAAAGATGTTTTTCAAACGCTTTCACTCAAAGAAAGAAATCTTTAGAGAGCAACACACTTCAAATACTTTCGTCCGTTCTGTGACGAACTTCAGTTCTGTAGCCCCATCTTGGCCAGGATATTTCATTCGAGTAGAGGCAGTTTTTTTGTACAGGCTCTCTACTCTTGTCTAAGAACGGCGTCTATTAAAATAATAAATCTAGAATTTAGTGTTATTTTAATACTTTATAAATAATATTTTCCTAATATTTTATAGCTTGATAATAATGCGTACTCCTGAAATATTTTTTCTGTTTCATTAAATACAAATTAGTTGGTATTCTATAAATATTATAACATGTACCGAACTATTTTTATTCCTATCTCAGGAGCGTGCAGAATGTCAAATCCGCCTCTGTGTTAGGAACCTTGATGGAATTGATGGGATGGTCCCTTGCTTGCTTCCGGAGAGTAAATACGTTTATTATCCTCCACGTGGTCATACGTTGTTTGTACAGCATTTTAGTCAATAAATTTATTATTATTAATAATACTACATTTTCTCTGAAGATCATTACGATTCCTATGATTTCGGAGTTATATCCTCCCTTGGTCACATTCTCTTTCCTGAAAAGTAACGATGCCATTATATTTTCTTGCACTCTCCTTGGCAGCCAGCCCTTCCCTTCGTCACCACCTCCTCTCGCTGGGAGTGGAGCCTTCAGTTAGCTCGCGCCTTGAAGGTCAAGGGTACAACAACGGATGCACTGCATGGTCCCTCTCGCCATTCGTAAATATGCTCACACTACACTGTATTGTACATTTCGAATAACCGTTTCATCGATACTAATAGGAAACTTTCTGATCACTCTGGTAAATCCCCCTCCTTTCCTCAACAAGAACTTCTCTTCACTGAAAACTTTTCTCGACATAAAAACAACCAGAGAAAATAATACAAGTATAGTACTGATCCGAAAATAAAAAAATAAAAAAAGAAATACCACCATTTTAACCGTAAAAAAATAAAAGAAATTCCTGATTCGTAATCTAGAAAAATTTCAAACACAGTTCTCTTTCACTATAACCTCCAGCTATATTTTAGTAGAATTTCTCGCAAATTCAGATTAGTATAATGCACGAAAGATAGCACCGCGACCATTACATCATCTCTGTGCTCATCCAGATATAACAAACATAACAGACATCTTTTCGGTATCAAGCAGTACCCCCTCAGAATCCCTTAAACATTTTCTCACTTTCTCTAAAATATGTACGAAAAATCACAAAATTTTACAATTATAAATATACATTTATTTATCACTATTGAATAAATCTTACAACAGCGTGTGTAAAAGATTTATCCGACTAAGGTTCACGAGACCGTTTCTTTTCACCCAACCCGTCCAAGAAGCCACACAATTGTCTTACGAACATAATAATCCGAGAGTACAAAGAGAAAGGAGGATCTTCTTAATCAACAATGTATGAATAGTTATATCTTGGAGAATTACCGGAGTGCACAATTAGAATCATTAAAGAGAATAATTTTGTTTGTTACTTCCGTAGAAGAGATTAAATATAATTTAATAACAGCAAATTCAGAGTGCATCCGTCATATGTTTACAGATGCAGCGTCGAAAACATCCCCCAGCGTGGGCGGCGAGAGTAGTCGCCTTGGCCGCCCCGTTCCTCTTGCTGTCGGCGGCACTGACGTGGTCATCGGCAGGAGCAGACGCTGCGACAGTGGTGCAACGGCGGGCTGTGGGTGCGTCGCCTCGAACGCGCGCCGTCGCCGCGGGAGGACATCTCCGGTTAGATGTACGACCCTCCCCCACGGAGCCCCAGCAAGATCTCGACGTCATGCTGCTGTCGGGCGCCGGCGAGGGAAAGATGGATACCGACGCAAAGTCGCAGAAAGTAAGTTCTCACAAGGGAGGAGTTTACCCCACCATTAATGTAATTCGTAATAAGGGTAATGCAATAAGTTTAATATTTGCGAATAATATTATCGTGATAAATTATTATCAAATTACATGTAATGTAACGAAAAGATCATTAAATGATCAAAATACATGTAATGTAACGAAAATCACAAGCAATATTTTATTAAAAAATTTTCACAGGATACCAAACCGTCGAAGGACAAAAGTAAGACTGCACCCGCGTCCGACACCAACGTCAGTAGCAACGACGATGACGACGAAGATCGCAAGACACTGTCGCAACAGATCGCCGACGGCAAATACGGACTTTTGCAGAAGGAGCTCCACGCACGCCCCGCTGCGCGTCCGGGCATTTTGAGTTACGGAGGAAACCCAGAGGTTCCGCGCGACACCGCTCAGACACTGGGCGGGTTAGAACCCGACGACATCTGGTTGGCTGAAGACCACGTTCTCGTTCTTCGTGGAGGCGCGTTTCCCGAACGGGGAGCAACCTCGGGGGTGGCGAGTGCCAACGGAGCGGAGTCGCCGTGGCCTCCCATTGACGATTACAACGCGCCCCCGCGTCAAGTGAAGATCCCAGCACGACCCAAGATCCCGCCGCCCTTTCCCGTCCGCCTCTCCGACAACGGTCCCACGCAGCTCCTGGGCGCCAACGGCTCCGATCCCATCACCCTCCCGGCCGACGGTGGGCCCTTCTTCGGACCTCCGCCGCCGCTTCCCTTCGGGCCCCCGCCGCCCGGCGCCTTTCCGCCGTTCGGAGACGTTGCGTCGCAAGGTGGACCGTCTGGCGCGAACCCCGGCCCCAGCGGCGCCGCCGTCCCGCCCTCCACAGGCGCAGGAGCGCTGCCGTCAGCTGGCGCGGCGCTTCCACCTGCCAGAAACGGGACGCTGTACGGCAGACCTCCGACCGCTGTACGCCCCGCACCGCCGGCGCGCAGGCCGGGAAACTCGCCACCGGGGAACGGAGCTCTACCCCCGTTCTATCCGTTCCCCTTCCCACCGGCGGTTCTTCCCCCGAGAAACGGAACAGCACACTACCCTACGCTTCCACCGGGAATCTTCCCTCCCTTCCCGCCATCGGGAAATGGAACGAGGGGACCGCCCTTCCTANGAATCTTCCCTCCCTTCCCGCCATCGGGAAATGGAACGAGGGGACCGCCCTTCCTACCGCCTCCGCCGGGATTTTTCCCGCCGGGCGCCGCATTTCTACCGCCGCCAGGAAGCTTGAACGATACTTTCGACGAGGACGACCCCTCGATCTACTATCCGCCGCCTTACGACTTCTTCTACCCAAAGGTATGGATGGTAACACCTCAATACAACATACTATATGGTCTGTATATTTAGTCTACTTGAATTAATTTAAATTAGCACTTTTCATTCCCCAAAAGGTTTCCAGGGAAAAATGCTTATGAAGCAGCAAAATTTGATATCGTAGATTTAGTATACACTAATGACTTCTTTTGGACCAATGTGGCCGTTTTAATTTCTCCCCGCTCATTCCATGTACCTTTTTCACTACAAATTATCAACCTTCGTTGCATTACAAAATATCTCGCCTTCTCCAACCATTTGTTGAAAATCGTACGATCCGCAAAATAAAATTAACAGAAAAGTCGTCCGATGAGCTGCATCGATTTCCTTAGAGTGATTTTTCACTTTCAACTCCTTGTCTATGTTTAGGATAACTCCACCGAGGTGCCACCAGGACCATTGGTACCAGGAATAATCCTACCACCGCCTCCAGACTTCTTCGCTCCACTTCAACCGTCCACTACAAAGGCTACCACCACGACGAAGCCGCCGACTACAACCTCAAGCACCGTTCCTACAAGCACCACGGCTCGAACGGCGCCTCCGCGAAGGAAGAAACCCAAGCCCACTTCTACGGCTGCCCCGCCAGTCGACTCTGTCGCCCTCAATCAGGTAATCACGAGAATTTCAGGAATTTGTGCATTTTGGAGTACGAAATATGTATAATAAATTATCATGTTTCATCCGGTGTAAACACACAACTCGTAATTCCTTAAGAATGAAAACAAAACTATCGCAAGTCTAATACGTTAAGTAAATACTGTGAACTCATGAAGTGTTTCATTATACTTATTAACAAATGAAATTGTATCAATAGAACAAAATTACATTTTATAATAGAAAAATCTTCATTATTCTAAATGATGTTTCTGTGTCACTAGTTACAATTACCGGGAAAGTAGCTAGATATATTTAAAACTTTTTTTTTGTAACATTACAGCACATCAATATTTCATGTTTTATACTTTTCCCCCTCAGGTTACAACGGAAGCTCCTCAACGCATATACGGCAAACTCGTTCCCGCTGCACCTGTGCAACCCGCAGTGGCCGTCACGACTGAAACGCCCATCTCCTACGTGGTGGTGCCAGTGACGGAAATCACGGTACGCGCCAAACCTCGACCGGCCGCGGTTTCCGCGGGCGCCGACGTCGCCAGCAACACAGTGGCGGCCCCTGCGTCCGTCGTTCCTGTGCCAGAACGGGAGGCCAAGGCGTCCTTCTACTTCTACGAAGAGCCCAAGGTGGAACAGGGTCACCACAGCGACGTCGGCGTCATCAAGAGCCAGCGCGGCTACTACAAAGACGGATACTACATCGAGTCGGTGCAGGCGCCCGCGCCCTCGCCATCGCTCGCGCCCAAGACTGCATCTCGACGACCAACCGCCACCCCGGTGCGAGCCAAAACTGTCGCTCCGGTGCCACCGCTATACCTCGACATTTCGGTGAAGAAGCCGGCGCCGCAACCAGTGCCACCGCAGACGTACTACGACGTCTCGACGCCCGCGCCGTATTACTACTACGATGCCCCTGCGGCGAAGCATCAAGCGTCCACGCCGGCGTCTCCACTTTTCTTCAATGTGCCCATCAGAGCGTCCACGCCTGCTCCGGACACCTACTTCAACCTGCCAACCAAAGTCTCCAATCCGGCTTCTCAATATTATGTTCCTAAGTCTACGCCTAATCCTCAGTATTACAACAAGAACACAA
The DNA here is from genome assembly GCA_002313205.1 of Laupala kohalensis. Lineage (NCBI taxonomy): Eukaryota > Metazoa > Arthropoda > Insecta > Orthoptera > Trigonidiidae > Laupala > Laupala kohalensis. Next base: position 47,429 of record NNCF01132861.1, read on the forward strand.
CGCCAGCCCCTCAACATTACAGTGTTCCCACCAAGTTGACGAGTCCTGCGCCGGAGTACGTGAGGGCACCGGCCAAGGTTTCGACGCCGCCGCCCAAGTATTTCAACCCGGCAGATTTGGCAGCTTACTACGACGTCACGCCCGCGCCTTACTACCACTCGCAGACTCACGCTCCTGAAAATCCCTTCTACTTCTATGTCACGGGGCGCCCTTCACTGCCCCAATATCAAACGGCCCCGCGGACGCAACAACTGCTCCAGGCCCTCCAAGCACTCCAGACCCTGCGATCCAATCTCCAGTTCTTCAACACAGCGGCGATTCCAGAGTCCTCGCCCACCGCGCGTCCCATCTACCAATTCAGCTACGAAGCCAACGGAGCCGCCTCTGCTCCGGCAGCAGCCGCCCCATCGTCACCTCCAGGACGCGAGTCACCCTCACGCGCGCCTCCGTCGCCTCCTCCACCTCCACCCACGCAACGACCGAGACCTACTGTCGCGCCCCCCGCGTCCACGCCGCGAACCGTCTACGAATTCAGCTTCGAGAATCAGCAGAATCACAAGGGACTAGTGAACGCCTTCGTCCCGACTCCTCTCCCTGCCATAGCAGTCATCACCTCCACACCATCGCCCATTGGCGCATTCACGACGCCGCGACCGCAACACGCCTACTACACTCCGCAGGACGAACGCCTCTTCGACGACATCACCAAGAACTTCTTCACCGTCTTCGGTCAGAAGTTAGGAGAACAAACCACGCCCATGCCGGCCAGCGTTCCAGTCACCAAAGCCCCCAGTGCCCCCCCGGGCGCCGCCGCCGCCGCACCACCAGCCCCGCAAGAACCAGTTCGATCTCTGGAGAGCGACATCGCCGTCAACTACCGCCGACCGCTACCCAGTATAGAACCCGAGGCCGAATTCATATCGTATCCTCTCCCGGGAGATGGGGCGCACTTTTACTTCCTGACGCCCCAAGCGGTCTACAGCAACGGGCGGCAGCGGTCGCGCTATCGCCGGCGGAAGGCGCCCAGGTGAGCTCAAGGATCGAGCACGCCAGTAGTTATTCCTGTGCATGTTCCAAACCCGCGGGTCCTTCGCCAGAACGCAGCGACCAAGACCTCGAGAATTGACCCGTCGCCTGTGCACACCGCCAAGTGTCAGACGAACTGAATGAACGGCGGGAGGCGATTTCAAGTGAAGGACGAGAGTGAAGTGTGTAATTTATTGACATTAAACCAACCTGGACAGAAAAAAGTGTGTTTTCCAAGCAATACAAGCTTGTTAAAAAACGTCTACATCGTACTTGTATTAAAATAACAAACGCTTTTGTCTTCGCATGTTCGTTCCTCCCTTCTCCAAGTGTCACTTTGCAACATGAAATTACATTTGACAGAACTAATATTGATTCAGTCTATTAATACATGTGTAACATTTAATATCTTATCCAGTAGTCAATGTCATTTGAGTCTGTAATGTGTCAGTGCTTTTTTATACAGTCCTGTAATATAGTATTACATGTATCTGCACGCTGACAAAGATATTTCGTTTTGTACCAACGAAGACTCAAAAGTGCACTTATGTGATCAGAATGGAAAGAATACGGAAATATAATTCGATTAATTAATGTTATCTTATCTTTTTATGCACAAATTCAAAATTTCAGCAACATATGGAACACAACTATTCAGGATTTTATGCAAAGCCTAATAAATTCCCGGGATCAATATTAATAAATAAACCTGCAGAAACTGAAGAGCTATACGAAAACTTTATCAACTTAATTACAGCTAGGCACCCCAAAGAATCTGCTTTCTGACACAAACACACACCACACACAAGATAACATGAAAGATAAACAACATAAGTTAATGAGAATTTTGTGCGTATTCGTTTAGGATACAATAACTAATGAATAATTTATTATAATGTTGTTCGACACATGCTCTGCTTCATGAAGAATAATGAGCGTCCACATGATGCAAATTACTACAAGACTAAACGAAAAGAAAATTGGAAATATATTTATGGGGAAGCTTCAAGTATTTTGAACTCAGAACTAAATTTAAAGAAAAGATTTCACTGATAATTATTGATACATAAAAGTCATAAAAAGTTTCCTTAATAATTATTTTAATGGAAAAAGTCAGTAAAAAGTGCTCAAAATGTATGAAATGAACCCTGTAGTTTCACACACGCCATACACACACATAAAATGTCTTTTAATTCGATGCGACAGCACATGCTAGGACAGGATTTGAGACCAATTTCAGATTAATTTCATCAAAATCCAAACAAACTAATCCCAATCACGTACGTCACGTTCATACAGTTACAAAACTAACTCAAACTGTTTGGATATTAATTTTTCCACATTCACTGTCTCACACCCCCACTGAAAATTCTCAGAATCACTGCCAGGAGCTTTGGCATCCCAGATACTTATTTAATTTTACTATCAAAAAATCATTTTACAAATTTCCACTCCTTTCATATCAATATGGAAAAATGACAAAACCTCCTTTACCTCTACATAAGTCTCCATAATACAACTTGGCTTCCAATAGATACTATTCTAGTGAGGTTTTAGGTATTCCCTTATTAAAATGTTACACACACAAGATTTCAGGGATGACAGTTATCGCTTTTCCCAGAGTTCTATCTTTGAGTGCATACGTCTTATTCATTTAATTCTTATAAAGTTCACACAATGGTGACACTCAGTGATTCTCCTTCGACCTCCGGGGTCGGCGGATCAAAACCCGGATGACCCCAGTACTTTGTAGCGGTGCGCGGCAATTTCTCGCAGGGAATTATTTCACGACAGCAGCCGCTCATCTCCGTCACATCACTCGCTTCGTAAATTACACCTTGACATTACCCACAGTGCATTTTTAGATTCGTTACGCGTTTCCTAATACAAATGAAGCTCCACTTAACTATTAACAAATTTTAATATTTCTTAAATAATTTACCTAAGACAGAGAAAGAATACGTTATGATGCAATTCTCGGAATTAATAAATGCCACTACACATACTATGTAGTTCCCAACGACTTCAGCAGAACATAAAATTCAGAAAAAATCCCTGCACTACTAGTAATTTATGTTATTAACCCGAGTAGTTATTTCCCAAGTCCATAAGTAATACTTTCGACAGCCAATTACTCACAGTCCCATTAGCTCCTTAAACGCAGAGAAGACACTACCAAAAGTGTATTATCAAATCTGAACAAACATAATTGGCAAAGTTGTTGTGAATACTATCCGGACACCTTGCCGAGTGAGTCAACTAAAACACTGCAACGAAAAATTGATAAATAAAATAAAAAAATAAAAAAAGTCAACAAAAATATATTTCCTTGTTTCCGCTAAATTTCGCTATTACAAAATACTTTTGGTGCCAGAAAAGGTCCCAGTCCGTCTGACGTCATACCTCGACAGTCAATTGTAAAAACAAAAAAATTTGACGAAAAAAAAATCAACAAAAACGAATTTTGTTTCCACAAAATATTACTATCTACAGCAAAGTAGTGGTCACAAAACAAAAGGTCCTGAATCCGCTTAATCGACGCACGTGAGGGGGCGCAAGCGGGCGGCGGCCGAACTAATCGGTCGCTTTCTCAAACGCCGCGCATGAGACAGGGCCGAGGGAGGGGCAGAAGCCGGCGAAGGCGGCGACGCCACGAGCGGACAGATCGGGGCGGAAACGGAGTGCTCGCGTTGCAACACACGGCGCTGTTCTATTCTGTTGCATTCCGTCGCATATCTATCCGGAGGGTTCGCCGCGTACCCGCAGACAGATTGCGATCGCTCAGTGCACGCTGGAGAGTGGACCCGCTGGGTGCACCAGCGGCTGCCGAATGGACAGGAACAATTCTGACGCTGGCAATGTCGTCATTGTTCAAGCGACAACTAAACTTTTTCGTAACAAACATTCAAGTATTCACAAGTCAAGTTATTTTATCCGCGTTCACTGAAGTCACTTGTCAACAATTCACGAAACTTTGAAACATTCATCGTAGGAGTTGTAATCAACTTTTTCTGTAGTATTTGTAAATGGGAAATGTAGCGTGCTATTGAAGCGTATCTACATGAAATGATAGGATGTTTGCCCCTCTGGTGGCTCAGGTGGTAGCACTTTTGCTATTCACCAAGTCATCCCGGGATCAATTCCCGGTGGGGACAGAAAAATTTGCAGCTTTTCACGTGAATGTCCCAGTTCATATAGCTGTGACTTCTGAGAAGCAGACTCTCCTTCTCCCCACCGACTGCTAGTATCAATAACTATTACTAACAACTTCTTCTAACACCTCCACGTGGACCAAGATGTTGGTGAACCCAGCTATCCGGCCCATTTACTAACAATGACCTACCACCCAACTCCTAACTCCTATCGCTCCATGTAGATAAGCTTCAATAGCACGCTACATTTCCCATTTACAAATACTACAATGGAGATAGGAGGTAGGAGTTGGGTGGTATGTCATTGTTAGTAAATGGGCCGGATAGCTGGGTTCACCAACATCTTGGTCCACGTGGAGGTGTTAGTAGTAGTAATCGCACCAACTACTACTACCACTAAATTATTGAAACTAGAAGCAGACGGATTTTTAGGGTGCGAAAAATCCACACATGATTATACTGCAAGTAAAAGATCCCTAGAGCAAAATTTGATGCTCTCGGCAAAATTAAGTCTCGGTGAAAAATGCACACAAGCAAAGTTCCGGCTTCCACTATGTGGCAGCGAAAAACGGAACGTCTAAATTGCGAACGTGGCTCAGCCCAAAGGGTCTCAACCAAAGAAAAATGGTCTACAATTAACGGGAGCCGAAACCCATGCATTATAATTATTATTATTTAAAATTAAATTATTCAAAATTCTGCGCCGTAAAAATTAATCACCACTTGGCAGAGAGTGGTTCAAATAATCAATTGAAACATTTTTGGGGATCACTTAAGCCTACCGACGGATATAATACCTGAAAGTGAAATTATTTCTGTTAAAATAGGTCCGGTAAAAATTCAATACCCGATCTACGGTATCTCATAGCGTGGGCTGAGAGATCTTACAGCGCGTGCTACACGAGGTCTACAAGAATTAGAGACCCGCGCACACTTACGATTGTCCTCCTTTTATAATAACAAAAATACTCCGTCATATCAGAGAAAAGTATCAGAGAAAAGTAACAAGTCTTGTCCCTGCAACTAAACGGCTTTCTAGACGAGGGATCGGTAAGCTGCGGTCCGTGGATCAAGTCCAGCCCGCCATCATTTTGTAAACCGCCTTCCCCTACCCCTCAGGTAAGAATGTATTTCACGACCTTTTCTTTTTTTCAAAATACACACTAAAGTTGCTAACAACCGAATTGCGATGTTTCGAAAAAGACAAATGTAAACGGTAGGAAACTTTTTTACCAACAAATCTGAACTCTAAAAGCGTCCATCTCCAGGGTCTAAATTCTGAAACTGAAATAATTTCGGGTTTTTCATTTGCCTCAGATCAACTACTACCTGATAATAGGGAAAATGCTATCTTTGAATCCCAGGTCGGCGGAAAGTGTTTCCACAAAGAAGAACAATTCTATTTTATTTATAACCGATTTTGTTAATACTCTTTTTCAATACTACGTTACAAAATTGTCAAACTTCTGAAGAAAAAAACTTGTTTTTAGCTAATTATTTAGGCATTCTTTTAAGCAGAAATATTGGGTTCGCCACACGGTCCGCGGGAACCAAGTTATTTATAATTAGGAACCTTCCGAAGAAGAAAAAATGCCAGTAACTTCACAACATGATTTTGACTATTCGATATTTTTCGAGCAAATATTTTTTAAACCAAATGCAAAGCAATATCTTTTAAGCTCAATCAGCTTAATCAAATAAGTTCTACAAAATTTCATAGAAGAAGTTCAGTGAAAATACTTTCTCGATGTCCCCAATATTGGAGTGATTTCCCGAATTTGGGTTATATCAATTACTAGGACAAAAAGTTGAAGATCCTTTATAATATATGGTATTTAAATATAAGTAAGAGTCGTCAATTATACTATTTTTCCAACTAGTATAATAAGGCATGAAAACCGAAAGTTATTTCCGAAAATGCCCAGACTTTTAAATGTTGATCCTTCAGAAAAGTCAAGTGAGCATTTCAAGAAAATCAGTTGTGCATCGTGAATAATCCAGAAAACAACTCCATGGCATAAAACATACAAGAACCACTGATATCGAGGAACTAATCCCGCGAGAAATCTGGAAGGTTGAGCCAGTCGAAGGTGTGAGCCGATACGGATAATGCTGCATAGCTACATTGTCCGCTCGCTGCTCTCACAAAAGATACACAGCCGATAAGGTTAAAATAAAGCCGGACGCCCCCAAAATATTACGGTAACCGCCCAACTTGCCCAGCTCCGTCAAGTTACTAACACAGACAAGATTTTCTTACGCTCTCGGCTACAGCACGGATCACGAATATTCAAGAGCATATAATAAATTTAAAAAATGGCATGTACTATATTTCGCGGATATACTGCGATAAGACTGTCAGACGAAAGCAAGAAAACAGTCTTATCTCTCCACAACCAACATCCGCCACTCTCCAACATTCCTTCCACTGATATACTCAAGTTATCGAGTTTGGACACCAAAAGAACAAAGATGGCGGACTCGAGTGGTGTTTCAGGACAGCCACCACCAATATTTTAGAACAAAAACCCCGACACTCGTTATGACTTGGACTGCCTCAGATTGTTGTTTGATATTAAAATCATCGTTTCGTAGCACTTATACTACCTTACGGCTGTACCAACGCCATAGAAACAACACACCGACTACCGTAAAATGAATTTCGTAGAAAGTAGATAAAAAATTAAGATTTCTTGGATAATTTATGCAATGTATTTTAATAGGAATATTAATTTTGTGTTACTCTACAAAAGATAAAAAACGAATATTTTAAGGACAGGTTCTGCTAGAGGTAATTTGTCAAGTTTGGTGGTAGTAAATACAACGTATAAGATGAAAATATCACGAAGTCGAGTAATGTACGACATAGGACGAATCAATTGAGTAGGTTGGCAGTTCTCTCGAATTTGGTAACTTTTCGTACAGCAGCTAGACTTTATCAAGGGGAATGAAGGCACCCATTACTCGTAGGTCGAACACATATCAATACGCCACAAGTCTCAAGCGACACAGGTTGTCAGCGTACGAAGTTTATAATCGCGTAGTCCAGCTGTTCCTAACCTCTTGCGCCCTACCCCTGAGAGACTTCTCAAGCATGACACGTCCTCTTCCTAATCTTTGATCCATTTACTTAGTTCCAATAACTTAGTNTACTATGAGTGGGAATAGAAACTAGCCCAGAGCTAAAAATTACGAATTTTCAAAACGCGTTTGGAAAATGGAAATACTGCATTCAATACGTTCACATCGTTATACAAAGACTTATTTGTAATTTTGAATGTCATTGTGACAATCCACTATATCAAGTTTTACAGGTATTACCCCCAGATATGTTAATATTAATATTTAAATCCACCACAATCAGTGCAAGATAAAACATTCCAGTCTTACACCACCAGACAACCACCATCATTTTAAGGTAACATTAGCTAATATTAGGAGAAAAAAAACAATTAATAGCCGGGCCATGACAAAAAAAACATAATAACAACATAATGAAATTACAGGTTTTCCAAAACAGTTAGTTCTTATCTCCACACACACACACACACAATATAATATGGCCTGTACATTTAATTTTTGATACATTAAATGAACTTTGATATTCAAATATTCTGAACTTGTGCATTTATTTTTTTGAATTGGTTGAACACTGTTCATTTAAAGTAATTGATAGGAATAATTAACAAGATTCAAACATTTAAGAACTTTAATTTTTACAAGCATTCATAGAGAAGTGTTATTTAATAAACACATAAAGAAGGTAAGTAAAACTTGGAATAATTCAAAAGTGTTACAAAAGGAAATGAGAGAGCTTATTTGTCAGTCGTCAATATTTTTACTCAACAGTTCTGATCGTGATAAATGTTTCCATCCATGGGTATAGCTGTTCAAGTAATACAATTTCTATTAAACTTCACAATTCACACACTCAACTTTTAATTTTTTCTACAGTAATTGAAGAAATTAAATTTGGTGTCCAACATATATAAATCACCTAACTAAATAAAGCTTCTTATCTAAAAAATCAATTGAATGTGAATGCATTTGATATACATTCAAACACCTATCTTTTTACTACTTAAATACATAATTATATTAATTTATCATGAACCTAAACACACAAGTCCTCTAGATCTGAAAACTTTTCTTTTATCCTCAAAGGGATGCTTGAGGCAACAAACAGCTTCAGCCTGTTAGTCCTCTATGACAAAAGCACCTAGCATAGCATTCACAAGAGAAGTATCAGCCATGACCGAACAATGCTTCAAGATACTAATCTTTACCTCCAGCATCTTTAATTGGCATAGCTATTGCACATGTTTCAGGTGTTTTAATTACTCTTCAGGCCTCTGCAACACCTAACCTCAGTGGCCAATGGCAGTGTCCCATGAAATACTTTGGTTGCCCAGGTCTGAATACACAGCACAGGTTTACCAAGTCCAAAATGTAACTTGAATACTCATACTCCAGTTGAAATTTTTGAACCACAAAAGGCGAATGTGCACAAATATATTTACTCACAACCAATATCAAAACAGATTCCCCAAGTCTACTAAACCTGCTTGCAAAATTAATACTAAATCTATCCTGGGGTCAAAGTGACAACCATTGTGCTGGACGCATCAACATACGCTGAAGCTAGGTACTTGTGCAAGTCCATCCCCCACTAACATACATGGCCATAGTAACTGTTTGAGCTCATTTATTTCATTCTACTTTGTTCTGTGATATGGAACCACATTCCATTAGCAGACCCATTAGAAATACATTTAACAATAACTAAATATTCAGAGTTTGCTTTAAAATGAAGTGCACAATTTTACTACGCAAAACAAGAAAAAGAAGTATATTACAGCAGAAAACTACTTTACGATTTACCAACGGAATTTTCAAGTCTCATAAAAGTAATAATCACATCAAATTAAGTGCTAAATGGAGAACAAAAATAATTTTCAAAACTCAAAAGATAAGGACCACCACACTTCATCATTATTGAAGTAAAAGGAAAATTTGAATCAGAAGCTTTTTTTCATAAAAATAGACAAACTTCATCAGAGAAGATACCACTTAAGCTATAATGACTTCAGACATTTTTTTGATCTATGTCTTCAAACAAGTCAAATCTACCCTCATTCGGTTGTCACATCGCGCCATCGATCGGTGTGGTCAGTCAGGCGTCACGACGACCTGACGCTGTTGATTGGCGCATCGGTCGCGCTGGAGGCGCGAGTCTCTGACGGGCGAGCCTCTTGACGAGCGGCGTCCTGACTCGGCAACGGACGCAGAGCCACTTGCTCTAAGACCGAGCAGTCGAACGGTCACAAGCGTCGCTGCAAACTGACGCAGTGGCAGTCAGCGACGTACAGTCACTCGCTCCATCATCACGCCACAGCGTGGCAGCCGCACCATGTCGGCTCTCGCTGAGGGGCAACTTATCTGGCGCCATGCCAGACGGTCAAGTATGCTAACCGCGCTCACCAGTTCACCTACTACTTCCGACATCACAGCAGCACCAGACCCACGCTATGTCGGCTCTCTGCGAACGCATCATCACTGCGACATCGACTACACGCCATCCAATCTGAGTTTTAAGGAACAGATTATCTCATCTCTTCTCATCACAGTACCACGGAAATTCAGCTTTGTATCATTATTTTCTCCACTTTCATATAGCAAGTCATATTAAATTGTTTGTTGGCAACCAGTGTTAGTGCACTACACTTCATCTACCTTCTTCATTCTCTAATTCATCTTAACATTCGGTCCTTCGAACCTCATTATCCTTGTGTAGGTGCAAAATGTCTGCACAATGACCTTTACTATGTCTGCTTTCTTCACTCATAAAATATCAAACCTCTCCCCTCCCCCAAACTTGCAAACTGCTGCCACCCTTCTTGGAAAAATGCCTGCAAACCCTGCTTAAATTTCTTGGAATTAATATAGATGAAAAACTCTCTTGGGAGAATCATATCAACATATTATCTAAAAAGTTGAGTTCCACATGCTTCCTTATCAGATTCATTCCAGACTGTATCGACCAATGTTTTCCCTAATATATATTACGGTCTCTCTTATTCTCATATAGTTTACAGAGTAATGTTGTGGGGAACTTCCTCTAAAGTCACAAAAATATTAAAGATCAAAAAAGGAGCTATACATTTAATTTCAGGAGTTAGTGTAAATACTTCTTGCAAACCCCTCTTCAAAAAATTACCATGCATTTACATCACGAGTTCTTCCCTTACCGTGCATTTATATCATGACGACAATTTTTCATACAAGAAATAATCTTGAAGACTATGTTTTGAATTCTTACATTCACCCATATGAAACCAGACATTGTGCAAATTTGCATCAGCAATTTGTACACACAAAGACCACTGAAGGACCTAAATACATGGGTTTACAACTCTACAATAAGCTTCCAGAACATATAAAAACTGTTAATAAATTTAATGATTTTAAATGTAAAGTGAAAAAGTATTTATTAGAAAAAATATATTATTGTGTAGATGATTATTTAAAAGATACTACATATTGAAGAATACAAACAAAATATTGTGCTTAATTTATCTTATTTCTTTTGCTTTCACATATTTAACTTTCGAACTGAGTATTACAATAGTGTATTTTATTATTGTGTATTAGTTTATAGGACTACCATGTACATTTTTAATGAAAATTTTAATGCATGTGTATTAGTTTATAGGACTACCATGCAAATTACTTGTAATTGATCTCTGGGCAAATAAAGTATAATTATTATTACCCACACATAAGTGTATAAAAAAAGAACATAAAAAGTATATGAAAACCTTTATAACTAATCACATTTTTTTAAAAATAATTTTAAAAAAAACTAATTATACTGATTAACTTAATTACACATATCACCCATATAATCTAAGAGAAAATTTTGAATCGCAGTTCTGGTATGATATAAATAAATAAGTAGAAAGGTGTAGATTAATATACGATACATACTAACAATTTTCATGATTCCAAAAAATAAAATGAAACATCTGATTTCAATGATACTAAACAGTCCATATAAAAACTCAATATGAGATTGCCAATACACTGGATTTGAGAGATTTCTCTTGAAAAATATTCTGAGTTCATTGAGAACAAGTTCAAGTAACAAAGTAATCTCTAGTTACCTTGACTACGATACATATATAATGTTACCTTAAAGAAAATAGGGACAGAATGAAAAGAGTTCTTGTTTTAATGTCTCGGGCATATGGCTTATACGAAGAACCAAAATAAAACATGCCGATAAGGATTTAGACTACTAATACATGTAGACTATACAAATAACTGCATCATTAATAAAGAAAATTATAAGATTTGTGATGTGAATTTATGCAGCAAATGTAAAGATTTATGCAGACAAATATTTCAACAATACAAATGTCAGTTATAAAACACATCCCTTTTAGCCATGTTCTCATTAATTACCTTGTTTAATGATAGGTAATTACTGGTTAATATGGTAAGCCTATCCAACTTCATGAACTGTAGTACCAACAGAGGAAGAGAACAATGACAAATAAATTCACCAAATATTGGTTGACAAAAATTATTACTGTTCAGAACCAAAACTGAACCTAGAAATAAGCAATGTCAAACAGAAACATTTCTTTACTTAATAGTGCTATAAAAAATTTGTATAGTAAAAATTAGTCTGTTAATAAAATAGTCATTAATAATAAGATTCTATCAAATGTTATGTCCAGAATCTCAAATGTCAGTTAATAGTAAAAAAACAAAGATCTCTGAAACATGATTTTATATGTAAGTAGAAACTAGTAGTAGAAGTTTTTTTTATAACTATGAAATCAGCCACTGCCCTCGGACCCTAGATCGGAATTGATGGGATGGTACCTTGCTTATTTCCAGAGAGTAAATTAGTTTATTGTCCCCCACGTGGCCACACAGTTTGCAACTGCATTTTTGACAATAAAGTTTATTATTTATTATTATTCATATAAGTTTTTTGTGAGGAATATTTTACAGAACAAACTCTATACCTATATTTCTACAATGCTAATTATCATAAATTTTTAAACAAAGATTGAACGATAAATATTTCTATTCAGATTACATATTATTAACAGGGTATCTCGCGTTAAGATTATGGGGTAATTCTTGTCTTAGTAATGATAATAGTTGATTTTCTTAGCTTTGCTCAGGTCATACACAATTGGTAATATATAACGGAGAATAAATAAATGTGTTAACTTTTTTTGACTCCCCAGACTGCATCTTTCGCAGTGCAGATAAATTGCAGAAAATCTAACAATATAAACAGTTCATTTCCCAATGAATCGTATTTTAATTGTTAGATTCAATGTTATTAAATAAATGTCATCTCGTTAACTAGCACAAGTATCATCAATTAAATTAAAATTTTGTGATATTTTCGACAAATAATCTTAGACATTGTATTTAATTATTTGAGCTTCACAACCCTGATTGTTATATGATAGTTAATGTATGCAATAAATTTAAATGTACAGCTTCATTGATATTTTTTATGTAATAATTGAGGTCTTTCAATTTTGTATATTTTTTTAACACTTTTGATGTTACAACATAACATGAAATACTCAAAAATCGTTCCTTCCATACAGCTATTCACAAAACTTTAAAAATAATTTTTAAATTATTTAATCATTTCATAATATGACATTTTTACTTTCCAATTACAGAGTGTGTAAGGAAAGTATTGTAATCTGTTGAAAAAAATGTTTTGAGATCTCTTCCGGTCTTTGCGAATTGGCTCTAGTAGAGTCTATTTTCAAATTTTGGCAATGTTATCCAATGTCGTTTGTGTATGTATGTTAAGAATTTTGTTCCCCCGATAACTCACAAACAAATTGATACATCAAAACCAAACTTGAGATTTGACTTTGAATGCATTGGGAATAGAAGCACATTTTTGAACAGCTCATTCCAACTTCATTTACACATCGCGCTCAACTTCCGGGGGTCTTAAAATTCAAAATTTTGAAAATATGCATAGAAGCATTTTGATTGGTCAGTTTTCTGTGTATTGATTGCTAAACTGCATCCCTGAACGTTGCACTGTTTTCAAGATATAGTGAAAATTTATTACGCAAAAAAGGAGTTGCTTATTTTAAATCTAACTATTGGGCTATTGCAAAGAGTTTAATGTGGAAGATAATTCATGCTATCTATACTTGAAAGTGTATTTACAGTGTTTCGATTTTACCATATAACGTGATGATAAATATTTTGAAACCGATAGATTTTGTTAANATATTCCATTTTGTTTCATAATTGTTATATATTATGATTTCTTTTTTGAAGTTTTTTCTTAAATTTTTATTGTTCATAGGATGATTAGTGCCATAAATTTCTGTTATGAATTATAATTAGAAAATTGAGTGGGGCACACTCCAGATTTTTCATGATGTTATCTAACATAGAATTACAAACTGCTCACCAAAAATTTCTAGATTCATTGTGTCTCTATAGTACAATAAGGAAATAAGTTTTAACCTAATCTTTAGGAACAATTATGAAATTGTCATATAATAAATTAGTTTTCTCATGTAAATCTCCACTACTTGTCTATTGGTATGAGGCATGACATTTTTTACAAAATAAATTTTTGAAAGTTCTAATGCATCAAGTATTGTATTTGGTTCATATAGATTGTATAAGAAATTAGAATGAAATATTTATTCTTCAGATTAAATTTCACTGTTATATATTGTACTTAAAATTTAGCCACAAAAATTAACTATTTTTTAATGTGTTTGTGTTTTTTTTTCTTTTATGGAAACATGTTGTGTTAATATTTACATTACTATCAAATTCAGTTGTCGTGCAGCTATGTTAAAATTTGTTGTTACTATTTGTTACACCTAATGAAGGTCCCAACTAAAGGTCAAAACTCTGTGTAAAAGAAAATATTACAATAAATATTGGGAATTGTCAATGTAAGATTGTATGATATATTTAGTATTTTTACACTCGTCACCAGAATCACATTTCTTCAATTTTTCAAGGATTATACTTCAAAATTCAGTACCCAAAGAAATTGTAAATTTAAAAACCCAATCACTAAGTCGTACAACTCAATTAAGACTAATTATAAATACCTCCGACTTTACAAATACCATATTTAAGATCTAAAGATATAAATATTTAAAAATAAAAGCACCATTACTTTACTATTTTTACAATATAAGTGTATAGTCAGAATATTTTTTAGACTGTTTCCCAAAGGAAAACACCCGAAAATAACAAGAAGAGAAGAGAAGATAATTGAATTTTTAATTTTAAATCATTTTGTAGAAAATTTAACACATCATAGTTTTATCCTACACTTAGTGCCTTAAACTTACGGATACCATAACCACCATAGAAAGAAATTCTCATTTCTGCCGGTACTTCCCTCACCCCTCCAAGATCATTTCCTGTAATATACTCTATAAAATGCACACACTTCCTACTACTCTTCCTAGTAGAATCATTCCAAACAACCTGAACTAAGCAAAAAATATAATAATAACAGACACATTCACTCTCAGCCATAATTCCTGGAACCTAAATATATTTCATCCATACAAACAATTCCTGAAATTTCACACCTAATTCTGAATAAAATTAATCAAAAGGAAAGGAATGAAAACAAATCTTAAACAATCAACATGCACACCAAAATGTTCACATGTTCTAGTACAAATCATTGACAATAAACTGGTTAAAAACAAATTAGTTACCAAAAATTAAGAACGTAACACCATTATTCATGATGAGTAATAATTTTGGGTTACCTCAAATTGAAAGTAATCCAAATAATTAGTCAAATTAGTATTCTTTAATGAAAATTCAAAAGTTTAAGAAATGTTTTTAAGTCTTGATATTAACCAATTTTGTCCAAACTTTCAGAATTCAAAAAAGGATTGTTTGGATAATTTCTAAATCTCACCCCCGACTCTCTTATATACCTTTATTCAAGGAATTAAATATTTTAACACTTCCCTGCATTTATATTTATGAATCTGTCCTGTTTATTAAGACCAAACTACTGAAGCACCATCCTAGTTTCATACAAAACAGTTTAGTTCATGAACAAAATACTCGCAATAGGAATAATATTCATCATCCAAGAATGTCAACCGCGCTTTGCCAAAAAGGGCTGTATCATTCGGGATTCATTCTATGTAATTCCCTGTCCAAAAATATAAAAGATATTATTAAATTGAATCTCTTCAAATTTGTGGTTAAAAGCTAGTGTTTCTACACTGTAAAAGAATTTATTGATTTTAATAAAAATTAAATGAAAGAATAAGAATCCTTCAAATTCTCAGGAAACTATTTCACATAAATAAAAATTCCAATTTCAAGAATGAATGAAAATAGTGTACCTTTATTCAAGGAATTAAATATCTTAACACTTCCCTGCATTTATATTTATGAAACGGTCATGTTTGTTAAGACCGAATTACTGAAGNGTGAATTTAGTGTTATTTCAATTCTTATGATTTTTAAACACTAAACTCAGAATAATCTATAGTTCGATAATAATTTGTACATGTAAATTTTTTGCGTTAAATTACTAACATATTGACATTCTATTATTATAACTCGCAGCTAACTTTTTATCTTATCTAGGAACTTTTGCTGAAATTTTTGAATCCGCCTGTGCCTTAGGGCCCTTGATCGGAATTGATGAGATGGTCCATTGCTTGCTTCTGGAGAGTAAATTAGTTTATTGTCCTCCACATGGTCATACGCAGTTTGTACTGCTTTTTTGACAATAAGTTTAATATTATTATACTATGTACTTGAGATAGATCTCCTAATTACGACATCTATGATACAATTATCAAATATTTGCAAAAATAAATTATTAACTGAAAATACTTAATTTCTATCCAAATTTTGTGGCACAAAAGGTAAAAACATGAAGTACTAACCTGTATTGAGTTCTTGCTGCGTTGCCTCGTCTTGTACGGGTTTATCATGCAGTCGTAAATAAACTTCAATGGCACACTTTGCTGCTTTGAAGTAGAAAGGGTGAGCACGAAGAACATCCTCCAGACGTAGCAGTCCCACATATGATCGTAGAGTCATCTTCCGCATACAATACGTATGGAAATCAAACTGATCTTCAATTATCTCCGAGAAGTGCTGTCAGAAGAAAATGAAAGTCAAAATGCAGAAAAAGAATGTTACTCATGGAATTGGGTAGGTATTGTATAAATCAAAAATATTACAAACATAAATAAATGAAAAATAAATATGAAATAGGTTAAAAAGTAATATGAAACACTAAATTTTGAGAGGAATAAAAATTAATACAAACTGACACATGAAATTAACACAACCACCTCAATCAAAGAGTAAGTAACTGCCAAAACGTAAGGTACAAGAATACTACAATAGCTTTATACGGTAAAATTTATTAGAACCAATCTTGATTTCAGTTTTTCATACATATCAATCTATTTTCATGTAATTATCCTTCCCTAGCTCTTTTATAAAGGAATTACAATTGAAAGAATTCAAACACTGTACACATCACATCTATTTCCATTTCTACTAGCATCCTACTACTACACAGCTAGATGTTTTTAATGATAGATCACTTTCAATTTCAAACATCATGGAAATGGGAAGGAGAATTGATGAGCATGAAGTCATACAATTCAGAATTATCTAAAAAGTATCAGACCTACCCTATCTACTTCATGACACTTCTTCAGAGAATCTCCCCACTTCTCAAGTCTTTGATATGCCAAGGCACATTCCGTTTGAAACCACATACACTGCATCTCGTTCAAATTTTCCATAGCCGACACACCTTCCTGAAAAAAATTAACAAAGTATGTTCAGTACAATATAACTGTGAAAATTACATCAAAACTTATTTTATTTCCAAGATATTCTATGAAGTATGTTATTCTGAAACTGAATTCAGAACCTATGAAAGGCAGTGTAATTATTCTGCATCTAATCTTTCATCGATGCCTACTGCTGTAGTGTTCGGACCAACAATCCCCAAAAGAATCAGGAAAGTAAAAATATTTAGGTCTAGCAATGTTGCACACAGTAACGTATGGATATTTAGAAATATCACACAGCACATTTTGAAAGAAAAGAAAAAAGTGAGCATTTCATATGCAAATAAAATAATAATTATTAGCATGACATGAAAAAGATGCCAAAAATTATTTGTTGAGTTGTTTCATTTTCAGTTAATTACTTCTCACAAACTGTTCTTTTCCAAATATGGATTTCTCAGGAACATTGTTGGCTTATTGAAGCAAATTGCAACCATCACCATTAAGTCAAATGGTCTTAAAATAGACCAAAATCATTTTATAATGGTTGTGATGAAAAGTGACCATCAAACATCTGTACTCATTTGGACCAAAGAACACCTAATAGAAGATATGACACTTCAAACATGTTATGCAATTCTTCTCCTTCTCTTTTTTGACCGCATAGGATCACTTTAGTCAGTCCATTGTCTAGTCTTCTTTGAAGGCTCTATTTGGGTCTTGCGGTCCTCCCAATACTTTTTCATATGCTCTGATCTTCAAGCACTTTCTTGTGTTGAAAATATTTGGTTCGTGACTTTGTTTCTAGTGAGTGTGAAGTGGATATTCTTGATTTTGTTTTTTAATTTATTCTTATCTATGGTGTCTTCTGGTGTAAGGTCAATTTCCTTCAAATCCTCTGACTTCTCTAATCCACTTGCATGCTGTTGTGGTATTTTTTTGACTTGAGATTGTACTGTACCAGTTGTTTCAGAAGTCTCCAATTCTGCATTCTCATTATATGTCCAAAGAATCCCAGTCTCCTCTTACGCATGGTATCATTAATGGATTCCAATTCTTTGTACAAGACTTTGTTGGGCAATATCCACCACAGTTCGTCTTTCTTATATTTTTTGTTGATGTAGGTTCTTCCAATTCTTCTTTCAATCTTCTGTAATTTATCAGTTTTTGATTGTCCATGAGTGGCTTCCGGTTTTATAACTGTATTGTAATGTTTATTTTTTGCGTTTATGGATAGGCACCTTTTCTGTAGATGTCCCACATTAATTTTTGTGCTTTAGCTATTGTTTGTTCTTATTTGAACTGAGTGTTTTTCATTTAGGTTATTTGTTATTATCTCTTCGAGGTATTAGAATTGGGTTACAATTTTGACTATTACCATCTAGATTATTAGGCAATTAAATGGACAAAATAAAGGAAATTACAAATCCCTGAGTGAACAAAATTCGAAGCCAATAATAGATATAAAATGAATTTTTAAAAATTATAACCACAGTAATAAAACACTATGTAGGTAATTAAGAAATATCTTTGTATAATACGGTAGGGAACTTTGGTGTAATTTGTGAAATATGCACAAAACTGAAGATTTTAGTGTTAGGGAGATTTCATTGAATGAAAAATTCAAATCTACTTCTTAAGATTTGTCAAAAAATTAAATTAACAACACAACAAATCTTATAACTACTTTCACTTCATCATATACTTTAAAAATAATTGATGTATTGTTAAATTGTTGTCTCAGTTTTGTACATCAAGAATAAACCACAAAAATAAACATTAAGACAACTTAACTAAAAATGTAGAGTAATGTAATCTATGAATAGAAATAATACATTATACATTCCAATTTGAACTAATAGACTAGAAATCTGAACAAATAACCTTAGAACAGTTAAATTTCATTCAATTATAAATAATAAATTAAATTAAAACTTAACAAAGCACTAGATACACACCCTAGTAAACTTGGAGCACGTTTCCTCTGCCTCTTTGACCATATTGGCACGTAACATATACTTAGCACATTTTGAATTTATATAACGATCAGCAGTATCCAATCCTTGTGCTTCATCTAACCACTTGTAAGCTTCAATTGTATCACCCGCATGCTAAAATATTCCAACCAAAATTAAATGTCTTATGTTTACAAAAAATATTAGAAAAATACAATTTTTAAAACACCACAAGTACACAAATCAAGTTAACAATATATCAAAATAAGTGAAGAAAATTAATGTAAAAATAGAATGGTTTGATGTTTGATTCCATTTACATGCATAACCAAATTATGAAACCAATACAATACAATACATAAAACAATCTGATTTTGTACTTCACCTTGTAAATTCTCCCCTTAGCAACAAACAATTCAATTAGTGTAGGAGTATGATCAATAGCAGACTCTATGAATTGTAAAGCTTGATCAGTATGTCCTAGGAAATCGTAATGCTGAGCTAGAAAATAATAAGCCCACAACAAAGCAGAAGCAGGTTCTTTAGGAGTAGACTCAGGATCTGCAAAAAAAATATTAATAAATAAGGGATAAGTACATTTTTTAAAAGGCTATCACACTATTACTTACCTTCTTCACAAAATTTGCCAATCTTTTTTAATGCATCAACATATTGTAGCACCAACCTCTGTACAATTTCTATCTTTTCAGGATCCTTATATAAAGATCGTAAGTCAACAAAAAGAGGGGGTACACCTTTGTGTAAGCCTTGTCTCAGGTACTTATCAACTATTAACCTAAATTCATCACCTACGAATAAAAAAAGATATTAGATAGGCCAAAATAAATTAATTGATAAAATATAGTTAGTTTCAATGGAATAGTTTTTACACTTGTTCATTTTCCACAAACAGTTTTTATTGCAACATGTTTTGGGAGGAGTCACTCCGAAATTCAAATCGAAATGGAAAGAAAAGAAGAAGAAGAGAGCCGCAAGTGAAAAAGTATCTAACAAAACATATTATTGTGTATTAATCAATCCACTGGAAATTCTTCAAGTATTTACTCATAAAAATTCGTTAAATAGTTAATACCTTTAGCATAATTAAGAGGTAATCTACGTGGAGCCAGCGCACGAGGATACAACGCTTGAAATTCATCAAACATTCGAAGACGATCTCCATCAGTACCTAGCTGGAGAGCTTCTTGTAGTTTTAAATAATAACCAGTGTTTTCAGGGTTACGTTGTAAAAGTTGCCTGTATATTCGCTCTGCATCTTTAAAACGCCCAAGTTCTAAGTACAACTTTCCTGGAGAACATAAATAATCAAGAAATGATTAAAAATTAAAAAGATTTGTGATAAAAATGTTCACAATAATTTTTTTATAGGTTTTAACATGAATGAAATAAAAATAACATCACATACCAAATAAGTAATTTTGACACACAAATAATCCAAGACATAATAATTGACGGTACAAACATAAAACTTGTACAATATCTATCCCGCAATTACTTTTATTCCAACTTCAAAGCCATGAAATTGAACAGTACTCAAATTGAAAAATATGGGATTCAATGAAAATTCACATATGAACATACCCCAAGTTTCCATAACTGAAAGCTTATCACAGATTTGGTCTGTATAGCGATCAAGATGGGCCAATGCATCCTCGAGAGCTCCAGATTCTTGAATCACCATGTTCTGGTACAATAATAATTCACTATGCTCATAATCATACGAGTTTTTCTGAAATGAAATTTAAAATATATAAATTAAGAACAAATTACTCATAAAGAATAAAATCCTGTATTAAAAAAACTTGCCGATTGTGTGTTGCGGAATGTTTCAAGAATTTTTAGAGCCATTTCATAGTCTTGAAGTAAGTGATAAGCCATTCCAAAGCCGATCCATGAAGCTCGTTGTGTAGGACGCAACATAAATAATTGATATCGGGTATCCTAGAAGAAATTCATTCAGTAAGGACTGTTTGTTTACATCGACATTTACCACACAATATGTTAGATTTTCTTACCCTATATCCTTCCAAATCCCGCATTTGAATTTGTAACAGTGAAAGATCCCTAAGAATTTGAATATTATCTTTTTCCCACTTAAGAGCATTTCGGTAACATTTAATGGCTTCATCATACTTTTTATCTGAACGTTGTAATAAACCATACACATGCCAACAAACATGAGATTTAAGATCATTCCGCAGTCCTCTCCTAACATATTCATACGCTTCTTCTTTTCTACCCAAGCAATTGAGAGTCAAACCTTTCATTGCCAGGGTCTCTGTAGTCAGAAGAAAACAATTATTGGTATGAGATGAGTTGAAGTAAACGTATTATATTAACTTCAGTTATTAGACAACTTTACCTCCATGTTCTGCATACTTAGGGTTGGTGAGAATTTGCTTTGCAAATTTCAACCCATTTTTGTATTGTTTTTGTTCATAGCATTTCTGTAAAAATAAAACATTCTATTAGTGGACAAAAATAATACATTCTATTAGTGGACAAGAATTAAAGTAAAAGAGAAAAGTAACACACAACATGACAGTAATTTATAAATAAAACTTGAAGAAAACACTATCAAAATATTCCACACTATACCGCCAACCAAAAAACTGAAGAGATGAGTAAAGATGATTCATCAGAAAAACATTCGCTCAAAATGGGTACTATATACATATTAATCAAAACTATAAACACAATGAATAATCGGGCACCGTGCAAATGAGCTCCGATCACTATCATTCCATTCATGATCCACATTATAAGGAAGCGAAAATCTAGTGAGGATACGCGGAGGTTAGGAGAGGCGGGTTATGAGTGACAGAGATTGGAGGCATTTATGAGCTTCTATGCAAAACAATTTCACAACTGAATTACCTTGCAACCAAAAAATAACAATGAATCACTAGTAACAGTTCTTATCATTCATACGTCAGAGGGAAAACGAAATGTATGATTTTATGAAAATTGTACTAAACGCATTATCGGCAACCCAAAAGCAAAATAGGAGGAAACCTAAGTAAATAAACATGCAAATCGAGTTGCTTACCAATATCCGCTTAAATAATGCGTTTTCTTTGGGCGGTAGGGGATTACTTGAGGGCATCCTCTATTTCCTACAAATCCCGGTAAATATACTTTTCTCCACAAACCTCGTGGCTTGAATCCAAGATGGCGTTTGCGATCACGTGATATATAAGTTTTGCCGATAGGGATGAAAATCACCACTAGCGGCCGAGAACAATATCATAGTTTGGGAGGGCTTTTCGATTTCGTTACGTACACTTCAATATCTGAGGAGGGTAAATCTATCGTATGGAAATCTTTCTTCTTGTTGCTCTATTACTATTAGAGATACCTGTCCCAATTTTTATGTACAACTATTTGAGATGTTAACTCTGCAACCGTCATTGCAAATTATCGTAGTTTAGCACACCATCGTCTGAAAAGTAAATTGGGGATAAAAATCCGACCAAAGTTTGAGAGTAGTTCCAAATCAGTCCATCATTCCCATTAATTCTTTTTTCAACTTTTTTAAAATTTCGTAGAACTTCATATTCTTTTGCGAAAAATACGACTATAAGAGCTGCTAGTTTGTAATTAACTTCTCTCCTGACAACTACTTAAGAATAAAACTTCACAACCACTGGTATAAAAAATAAAATATAGTTATCAATCTGTCACAGTAAGCAGAGTTATTGGTCACTAATGAAGAGGTATTCTTTATGTGAATAAAAGGTATCTTGGACACTATTCCTATTGAAATTTAAAAAGTGGTAGGACTATCCAATCAAGTTAATTAAATCCAACCAGTCATTAAAGAGTAATTTTGACGCATATTTAAATGTCACAATTTGGGGGGAAACCTTCCCTCAAGAAATTGTGGACAACTCCAATCACTACCTTCATTAATATAATATAAACTCACAAAACAAACTAATCAATTTACTTAACACTAAAACAGTTTCACCTAGTTAACCATAGTGGATTTTACCAAATTTCCTATCAGCCAAGATATTCTTCCTAGAGCAATACATCCTTCAACCTTCAATGAAAAACATATCAAAGGAGTACTTAACCAAATCTTATCAAGTACTCATGTTAGACTAATGTGTAAAAGACTGATGATCCATAAACCAAAAAAACAAAGATGGTAACAATATTATGCAAGTACATTCAGAGTTACCCAGAGGACATGTGTAACAATAACTAATTTAATCTTCCAAAGGTTACCGATTCAATTGCATACCCAGAATTCATCTGTGGAGAGGTACAAGAGGATGAAGATCCATTAATGATAGATACATACTTAATATACATTAAAAAACTATCTAATTGGTATATATAAAGAACTATATCATTTATTTATAGTGATATACCATGTATGGTTAATATTTACACATAGTTAATAATTATGAACTTCTCAGAATAGTATTATGTTCATCCTGTCAAGTCCCATTCCTCCACCTCTCTAATGATTAGAACACAAATTTCTTTAAGTCCTTAAAAATAACACAGAATAGTTTCAACACGTAAGGAAGTTCAGAGAGTTCTTCAAAACAATACAGAAATAAAAGGCACACATGTGAATCTCAATGATTTATTTACAATTGCTGTACATTAGATACAACTGGAAGAGGAACATATTATCATCCACTTGTAATTCTGCTTCCCCTAATCGAGCAATGGTAATTCGCACTCTCTCAAGTGCTTCATTCTCCAGAGGTGTGAGCAGTTCTTCCAACTGAAACAAAGAGATACTTGAATGTAATGATGAATTTATCATTTGATGCCCACACTTAACACAATCAGCATTTATTTAAGTATGTAAAGAAAAATAACAAAACAATCAAGGAAGAAAATAAATAAAGTTGTGCTAATTATTTTTGAACCCATAATGTGCATTCTTCACTACAAGTGGTACTCTTACCAAGCATTACTTTACATCTCGTGTAAAAATTTACTTCTAATTTCCCATTGATTTAAAGTGATATAATGGAAGTAATCAGTATCTCACTTCCCCTTTACTGAGAGGGTATAGAGAAAAACTATATATAGTTATTAAATTGGGGAAAACATTCTATGAAAATTAACTGACATTAATGTTATTTTCACATACAAATTATTTTTTAGATACAAGTAATTGACTCTTAACTAACTGATATTATTCAGCAATGATACCTATAATTCCTGTGTTTGCTGTATTTTTCTTTCTTATAATTTTCCGAGAGAACACAAAACATTGTAATAAGAATACCTCACCTAAACACTATATAAATTTATTCTCACAATTTTTACAATATTGGCAACACTTCAAATAATTAGAATGTGAATGAAATACTGGAATGGCTCTTAGGGCAATAATCTGCTATGCGTATCTTCAGAACTACTCGGTGTAATTATTAGTTCTATTTTTGTTACGCTTTTCAAGCAGAATGAATGTGGGCATGTAAGATCATAGATTGTAATAAGAATTTACAATAAATTCCTTAAATAAATCAAGGGTGAATATCAAATTATTTGGTTAAAAGTAGTTTTTATTTTATTTAGATGAAATAATGCAGCATCTTGTTGTAATAAAAGTTGAACACAACGTTAAGACGAGTTACCTAGAGCAAGTTGGCATGTGGTTCTCGAGAAGAAATTGAATAATAAAGGTAAACAGAACAACACCCAAAA
Source organism: Laupala kohalensis (assembly GCA_002313205.1). Classification (NCBI taxonomy): domain Eukaryota; kingdom Metazoa; phylum Arthropoda; class Insecta; order Orthoptera; family Trigonidiidae; genus Laupala; species Laupala kohalensis. Next base: position 72,089 of record NNCF01132861.1, read on the forward strand.
TTGGACACTTTAGACATCTAGATTTGCCATATACTGCATGCAACAAAAATTAACTCACTTCATCTATCTGAACTGCTGGGGCTCCTTGTTCCCTAAGACTGGCAGTAAGAGATTCTATTCTCTGCTGTTTTTCTATCAGTCGTTTGTTCTCTTCTCGTTCATGTCGACGACGCACCATGGAATTTGTAAGTGCTTTATAACATAATTCCAGACATTTCCTCACAACCTGAATTCAATAAACTGTCTTAAACTTTGTAAAAATTAAAACAAAATTTACAAAATGTTTATAAATACTCTGATAATCACCTGATCCACATCGATATGAAATAAAAAGAAAGTTTTGTTTGGTCCTCCAGAGCTCATCGATTTACGAAGTTCTTGAATTTTAATAAAGCGTTCTTCCATTAATCGGTAAGTCATTAGCTTAACCTCTTTTGCTGGAATTAATGCATATTGCTGTATTTGTTCCTGTTCAATAAATGACTTAGATTTAATTAACCTAAAAAAGTGGAAAATAGATGTAAATATTCTACAAGAAAAAAACAAATCTTCCAAGATACTTTATCTATACTTTTCCTATGTCTAATATTGTACAATTACTATTTCTCACAAGGAAAAAAATCATACATTTCATTAATTTTTGGATAAATTTTTAATGTTTAAAATTAATTCTTAAGAACTAGAATTTGTAGGTTAATATCTAAAATGAAAGTACCTGAAAACTCTTGCAGCTTTAGATCCAAATCTTTCCTCAACGATGTTCTCTAGAGCAGTCCAGTTAAGTTGAATAAAAGCTTCTTTGACATTCACGACATATTGACCACCTCCACTATCTGCTACTTTGGTGATAAAATTACACGAGTCTTCACCTTGCGAATAAAAATATTCTTCAATCAAATACATGAATTTAAAGCTACATATGATATTTATTTATCAACAGGGAGGGTAAAAATCTTGTATATGGACTGGTTAACACTAAAACTAAACCTAATATACAAAATTATTAGGGATATACAAAATTATTTCATAATTAAATGTTTTAACATTATACAGATTTTTGAATGTCCATATTTTAGAAGATATTTTGTTACCAAGTATTATTTTTAAACCAATTACAAAGCTTATTTCTCAGATATTTTTGCTCACTCTTATACTCCTAAGTTCCTTTGGAAAGAGGTTGAACATTCTTTTAGTTATAATATAACTATTTGTACCACTTACAGTTTTATCTTGGGTGTTATTTTATACCTAGTAGTGCTATTTGACTCTAAGAATTTAATCTTTGGAGATTCATAGTAATAACAGTCTCCAAATTAAATTTGTTCTAAATTTAACAACTTTGGATTAATAAAGTAATTCTTGTTCACAATTTTTAGTAGTCTGTTTTATGAAGTTTGTACTAGATGTAAGGTGTAGCCAAACCAAGTTACCATAACTGATGACACTTGGAAAAAAGCATACTATAATGTATGTGTTGATTTTTGTTAATTTATGAAAAATGTAAGCTAAATATTTTTTTTTTTTTTGAGATAAATTCTATGTTTGACTCATTTAAGATTGTATTGTCTAGTGCATTTTGTTTGTATCCTTAAAAAATAATTTCTAGGTTGTAATGTGAATATAATATGATTAATTGTAATTTTGCATTATTTAATCTCTTTCAATATCATACAGAACGATTTTCATATTTTATATCTTAATTTATAAATTCATAATGAAATGTGTTTCATGTTTTGTACATTTGAAGTTGTTTATTGAATTTTATTGACAATAAAATTTATTTTATTTATTGAAATAAAGCATTAATCCTAAATATTTACCATATTCAACCCTATTTACCATTTCACCATTAATGTCAATCTCCATTTGTTCCAGTACACTATCAGAGTAATTACCGAAGATAATAAAAACAGTTTTTACATTTAAATATAGTTTACAGCCATCCAATTAGCTACTGTATTCAACAAATCCTTCATTACATTTCTAGCTTCTTTCCAAGTGTCGTCCATACACAGCATAAAGTCACATATATATTAAAAATTCTTACCAAGAACTTTCAAATATTGATCTAAATGCTGAGAAAGTCTAGGATGAGTTTTCAATTTGTGAACAGCACTTCTAATTTCCCCAACTGGTATTGGATTAGAAGTGGGCACCCAAGCTTCTGTCCTCACATACATCTGTTGAAGGAGAATTCGCATCAACTCGCTGGCATTTTCATCAATGCGGCGTTTAATAGCCGATATCATAATATTGTCTCTAAAATAAAATTATTAGTTTAGAGAAATGGGTAAAAACACTAGAGATAAGAGTAAAAGTAAACTGCACCTGAACTCTTGATGAAACCTGTCAAAATTAACTCTTAAAGTAACATCATTTGACACAGTGACTGTATTATCTTGCTCCAAGAGAGATAACTCTTTTCGACTCAACAAGGGAGACATAAACAATTCTTCTGCCTTAATAGTTAGTTGAGGAACTTCCATATTTTCAGAAATAGGATCAGCCCCTCTCATGATAAACTGCTTATTCATGAGAAGGATCAGCTTATCCATTACTGTATTCACAGTAACATTTTTCTCTTCTGCATACAAAGAGAAATAAAATTAGGGTAAAAAGGATGGAGAAAAATAATTTGAAAATTCGAAATACACATAAATTTCACCTTTCTTGATTTCCTTTAATCGTGTAGTAGCTCTCACTACTATGGATGAAGCTTTATCATAGCCTGAGCGTAACAGCTCTTCCACTAATAACTCCGCTTCATCACCATACAAAGTTTTCACAAGTAACATATATCTGCCAAAAAATAATACTTAAATTCATTAAAATGTGACCATACTAATACAATACAAATTCTATAAATGATTACCTGACATAACGGGGAAATAACAGTATCTTTTCATACAGTAAATAATATTCAGGAATTTGTGGATTTGGAGAAGGTTTAAATGAAACCAATCCATAGTGTATCAGAACCCTCAAGCATTCAATGACCTGCAATACAATGATGAATTAATGTCATGATAGCACAATTAAATTCTTTGAAAATTAGACAAAAATCTTCACCTGGGAACGTTTCAGCTTGGTAGTAGCCACAATATTGTTCAAAGTTTTACTGCTGACTTTGAATAAGTCTCGAGCAACAATATTTATTACACTCCCAAAGTGTTCTAAAATAATTTTTGAACACAGTAATCCACAATCTACCGACATGATGTCTGTGAAGAGTAAAACCCTCTTGAGAATCACAATATGTAGCTTGTTACTTGGTCACATAATATTACTTACAAATGGTCAAAGTCAAGAGACTTTACAGATGATACATACTGATCAACTAAAACACACATGTACCAATGTCATCAAATTATTCAGAAGAAAAAGTTCCAAGACAGTGAAGTCTTATTTGAAAACAACTCATAGATTCCTACTCCCTATCTTACAGGTTCAACAAAAAATCCTAGAAGTAAGTCACAAATATCACTTCTTAACAAAGATGTCCTCACAGAAACCAACAGAAACTTCATAGTGGAATTTTCATGCTGTAACTAGTCATTAGGTACTGCACAAAATGCACGTGTTCAATGACGGCTCTCTTGATCTTCGTTTACCTGAAAGAGTATACTCAATGGTATAATCATGGTACAAATAAATCCAAGGTAGTAAACAATGAAGAGGAAATTGTAAATTCGCTTGATAGGTTCCGAACCTTCCACTGAATTCTGGAATTCGATCATATCCAAATTGCTCACGCTTCTTTCCAACGACAGCCGGCCCAAATCTTATTTCGGAACCAGGAGCACCAGGAGCAACGTCTGAGCAACGTGTTAATAACATGTGGGAAGTGCACGGGTGTGCTAAGTCAATGTACTTGAAATCGTCGATTACTGAAACTATTCGAGTAAGTCGATTATCTCCACTGCAGACGATTGTTGGGGCTTTTACCCTTGCGTCGATAACTACGCTGCGTGCTTCAAGTCACGTCGACTGTTGTGTGAACTCGACTGAAAGGTAAGATCAGGTAAGATTTTGGTGACCTACCCACGCCGCAGACAAGAATCTTCAGTAGGCCAATTGTGGCGATTTTGTAGAGTGATTACAATTTCATTTCTTGTTTTTTTTAAACAAGTAAATCATTCGGTTGTTCAGTGCACAGATTATATAAGGTACAGATAGTTAACCCCCATAAGCCCAATGGTTACCTTAGATGCACCCCTGGGTGCCACGGGGAACGACCAGAACTATCGTCAAAATTGCGCTCAACCCCCCCCTTTTCCTCGTTTTACATCGCATAATTTTAATCGAGTACCCGCTGCCATATTCTGCAGAAGCCTTCAAACAATTAACCTGCAGTGGAAGCTCAGAACCAGCAATTTTAGATGCGTGATTCGAACTAAAACACCCATAAATCAACACCAAGCAGAGCTCGAGTAGCTTAAATTAGTCGCAGTCGACACATGAAGACCATGTGCTTGGGGCCAACGTCAACACCAGTCAACACTCACTACACGAGCAACCAGTTGAACGGGTGTTGGGAGTTGGTTAGTTCAGCTCCTTGCTAGAGGAGCGCTGCTACGAGTGATCCATCTGTGCCAAATATAATCTGTGGTTCAGTGTGGACGTGTAATTATCATGTCAATGGAGAAAGATACAGGATGAAAAGATTTTTGAATCAATAAAACCCAATCTTTGGATTGTATAGATAAAAACAAAATTAAGAAAGAAAATGCATGGAACAACAAATCGAAGTCTTAATAAAAATCGAAATTTGATTCGTCGAACGTGTGAAAGATGGGGTTTTCCAGTTACGCCAACTGCTGACTAGTCGACTAGTCAACTTTGCGAACATTCCATTCATGAAAAAAGTTGACTGTAGTCAACTTCGCTTGACTTCGTAAGGAGGAGAGTTGAGCGCAGTCAGAATAATCGATAGTATTTGTGATCAGAAGAATCGCGCTGGGCTGTGGATGAGAGTTGAGTCCTGTCAGAAGATTCGAATTAGAAGAATCACCAAGTAATTAATTGTTTATTAAACATTTTGTGGCCGTTTACCTCACAAAAAGCATTTCAGTAACCCAACGCGCATGCGTGAACCCAAAAGTCGACTTCTGCACCACTTTTGCATTTCATTCGCTTTTCCGAGCGAAGTTAACTACTGTCAGCCAACATTTGACTGCAGTCCACTTTTTTGGTCGTGACTGGAAAGCCCCAAGATGTTCCATTATCTAGTCGATCGTTCTGGAATCCGAACCGACCATCGTTTCTTCATTCCTTTCATCGTGGGTTCCAGCTAATTGGCCACTTGCCCCCCCTCCTCCAACATACTTATTAATTTCGAAATTCGTCTTATATAATATAGAGATTTACATCAAATAGTCCAGATGATTAGTAGAAAGCCTTTCACTCAACGGATAGAAGATTAAACGACTTCGATATATTGGTATGACCCATTGATATTGATTTAAAATATATAAATACTAATTTTAAAAATATGACCAAAAATGTAAAAATGTACGTGGTTTTCAATCATTTAAACAATGAATCAACCTTTCCAGAATTTTAGAGAATATGGCCAATCCCAAATAAATCATGATGCCAAATAATAATAATAATAAATTTGATAATAATAAATTTATTGTCAAAAAACAGTACAGACTGCGTATGACCACGTGGAGGACAATAAACTAATTTACTCTCCGGGAGCAAGCAAGGGACCACACACGTAACTAAGTAAACAAGGGATTAACACCGTAAATGCTTATGAGGTATAATAAAATGTAAATTAACTTTACTTCCATGAATTTGTTCTCATCGAGAGGTGTCACTGGCTGTCTAGTGATCCAAGACTTCAACCGAATGAGACTTCGTGTATATGAATGCATAGTGACATTGAAACTTTAGAGTTTGGGGAACGGAACTCCATCAGAAAGAAGGCACAAAGGCGAATCCGCATCGGACTGTACGTAGAAGATATCATTGAGCTGGAATCCATAATTTGTAACTCAAACCTAGCTCTAGGAAAATTGGCAATGATGTGTACATCTGTTACCGCCAAACGTCCATAGGTGAACATATGAAATGAATGGCCATCAATGGCCCGGTCATTGGTGGCCAACTTGGCGTTAGCAGATGGCCACTCAATGGCTATTTTTACCAGAGCGGTAATTTGTCTATATTATCGTAGAAGAATGCCACCGTCGTGAGGGGATCATTCACTGCGCGCTAAGCCAAACCCGCAACCACTGCGGACGTGACTTGATCTGCCTCTCTGTGTTGGGCTACATAAAACCTGGCGAACTGCAGTTCGTGTCGAGTGAATCTCACCTGAGCTGGCAATCACGCCACCATCTTGGAATTTCTTCCGAGCTGTTGGAAGAAATTCCCGGGCAGACAGGAAAACTATCCTTTGGGGGTTCCTCTGAAACGTCTCGAATACGGTTTTGTGCTTCCCGCTCAGAAAGGGACGTCACACCCGCACGGAAAGCCTCTTTTCTTATAGAGCAGACATTCTATCTGCGCTTACGAACCGGCTGCTACTAGCCTAACCATAGATATCGTCCTTTGAGTGGATGCCACCAAAAACCAAACAGAGAGAAATTTTTAATTGAGTGCACACCAATCTCCCTTCTTCGCGGGACGTCTTAATAACTTTCCATTCAAGCGCAAATTCGGTTATCTATAATTTTCTGTTCTCAGAAAAGCACCCACTCTACCCCATCACCCAAAAGATACCACGTAAGACCTTTAGGTGACGAGTGTAGCGAAGGTGAAACATTGATTCACGATCAGAGTAAAAGTAACAGATATCTCAGTTCACACTAGTATAGGAAGTGGTCCACTTGAAAGGAATTAAGCTTTTTTATCCTCCGTTGACATTTCTTTTTTAGGTTAGCAGTCGTTAAGCTGGTTGACAGTAGAGACCTACAGGTAACTCTCTAGTTGTAACTCAAGTCTCTTACACGTAGGTCTCTAGTTGACAGCAGCTCTCCATTCGCCGTGTTTCTCTGCTTCTCTCTTCAGCTCCGAGTATGAACCACATCCCATGTCAGTAGTTATGTATTCCAGACAGGGCCTTCCACCATAGTTTCTTCCCTTAGTCTGTACCTATTCCTTCATGTCGATGTATGTGTCCTGTAAATCGTGCCCTTCTTTTTTCGTGTACACCGGTGAGGCAATAAAGACACGGAAATTCCTGTAGTTATGTTATAGTAGCAGTCGGCCAGCGCAAGCAGATTGAGCACCCAGTGTTGTACAGGTGAGGAGTAACAGGTCCTCTACAGGCGAGACCTTAACTCTGCAGTGATCGCGAGTACGACAATAGTCATTCACGCTAGAGGTCCATGCGAAGTAATCAACTTTTTTTTATGTCATGACAACACAGCGTGCGTTCAGATGAATAAACTAAAAACAAGAACTGCACCACCTCAAGGTACTTCGAGCCCGTACCTAGCGCGGTTTTCTTGGAGTGTTGGATGACACGCGTCACTCACTGAACATATTCTGTAAGTTATTTAATATCATTGCAGTGATTTACAATCAACTTAAGTATACAAATTGAATTGAAAGACAGAAAGGAGTTTTATCATGGGCATATAAAATGTATTAAGAAATACTCATAAATATTGCTCCTTCAAAAATGGATGACAGATGCCATCCACGCGATCTCTGAGGCTCCACTTGGAAGCGAACAATTCCGTAAGTATTTTTGATTTATGTATATTATTTAAAGAGCAAAAATTCAAGTAGAGAAACAGTAGAACTCCAATTATCCAGATCAATTGGGACTGGAACCGTACGGATAATAAAAAATCCGGATAATTGGATTTCTTACAAAACATGTAATTTTCAAGGAAATGACAAATAAATATCGCATTTGAATCAACTGTATTTGGTCACGTTTGTTGCGTCTCCGTCCCTTTCCCCCTAATCCACCAATGAGAGGTGAGCACCGAGTGACAGCTGGGGCAATAGGGGTTATCAGACCTTGTACGTGCTCTACAGTTGTGGACGCGACTGACGGTTTTCTCTGGATTAAGGACTCTAATCAATGACACCTTCTACTCCTCCATATACAACTCTCCACCCCACATCCCTTTTTCGATCTCCGACCATCTCCTCATTGTTTCCTTTCATATTTGAGTCCATGACTTTCAACAGTCGCATTTCATAAAGTGACGGGAATACATTTTTCGGTTTAATCGGAAGGTCAAAGCCAATCTCCCACCTCACTCAATACATCCTTTCAACATTCCATCACGTCTATTCTTTCACTTCCCCATGTCTACATCACGTATCTCTCTTCCCGATGTTCTTGCACTGATGCGAAAATGTCGGATTGTATCGCAGAAGACTCCTCCGACAAGGCCCACCCAGACGGAAATGAGTGCGATGAACACGTTAGCTTAGTACTGTCATGTACTGTAGTAGTGGTTTTTCGAGCTACGTACGAGTGCCGTTAAGTGCGAAATTTTTTACCCACCTTCTGCTGTTTACTCCTATCTCGTATCGCATTCTCGTGTGGTTTACGTACTGTTTTAAGTATTTGGAGTGCGTTTCCGCAGTCAAACCGCGGAAGACAATTGATAAAACGCACTCGTGGGTAAGATTTCCATCAGGGCATTTCCTCCACGTCCGACGCTCACTTCAGGTACGCCTGCGACACTTCTTTATCCATCGCGCCAGGACAACCTCTTCGATGACGTGGTAGAAAACATGAAAAACCTACGAACCCAAACCACATTCGAGATCTACTGGATCGCTGATGTCCTCGTATCTTCCCACTGATGACATCTATCGTTCCTGCAACACAACTTCTTCTTTTCGCTATCTTGTCAATGTTCTCTACTCTTTAATTACTCATGAATACTTCCCTCTCCATTGGACACATACCATCAACCTCTGTCCCACGATGAAATATCTCAATAACTATCCCCCCCCCCATAAAAAATTACCCTGGGTAAGCTCTTCGAACGTATTCTTTTCTTGTCAAATTTTATTCTTCGCCCTTCCCAATTCCGATAACTAGCACCAATTCTTTCTCGAAGAATCGCAATTCCATTTATCGTTTTCGACCACTTCCCCTTCGACATCTTCGACTCATCCAGGAACCTGTCTCTTTTGTCGATGAAATTTTCCACGTTGATAGATACAGTAGCGCCGATTGGGAATCAAGTGTGTGTGTGGGACAAAAAAATATTGACAATTTTCATTACATTACATTTTCTGCATATTTCCACTAAGTATGATTTAAATAATGAAATAAATCAAAGGAGAGACAATTCTTGACTACCACAACAGGGATGGTCTAATTTTAAAAAAAATTCTCAGTTTTAGTCAGTTAATGAAATTTTTATACTTCCCTTAGAAAGTAGTCGCCGCCACTGGATACATTCATCCAAGTTCACTGCGACCATTCCCTATCCTCCTATCCCATTTGTGTTGGGGTTCCCCAGTGTAGTGTCTCAGCTGCAACTCTCTCTCTCTCTGCCTTACTGACCTTCGTAACTCTACGAATGTTCCCGATTTTCTACACGGTTTTAACCATGAAATCTTTCATATTTATTACATAAGAAATAGGATTATCAAATACATTTTTGGCACTAAGTCTCCACACTCCCAAAAATATATATTTCTGGCTGTATCTGACTGAAGTATTTGCTACTTGAAAAATTACAGACATAATCATATTCGAACAGTGATTTTGAACTTGTCTCTGGATTCTCAAGTTCTGGACAGCATGAACATTTCCAAGTAATGACAAGTGAAAAGATATATACATGTTCACTCCAGCATTTATTGCTGAAAATAATTTTCTGAGTTTCTGACTACTTGTTGTAAAAATTTATATATGATTAACTTTGAGTAATTTCAAACAATAAAATGTATTACATACATTTATAAAAAAATATCTGGAGTATTGTGGATATTAATTCAAGTTTTAATTGAACCTTTCTTCAAAAACCGAGCATTGTTGCCAAACATCCCAACACAAAACAGACTACCTACATAATGCCAGTACAACTAATTGTCATATATTAGTTATACTTCATAAATCTTTAGCTCACTTAAACTGAAAGAGTAAAAAATTTCACTAAACCGGCACTAATCGCCTCCAATAATGGGCCATGTCAAGACCACATTCTTCCCTTTCCATACATTTTTACTGAAAACCCATGACACTGTTAACAGAATAATTAAGGAAGTAATAAGTTTGATGTAAATTTCTTCAGGAATTCACAGTGGTCATTACAATAAATTATTGTAATAATTCATCGGCCACACATTCTGCTTACTTATTTAAACATGAACTACAGTCAATTCATACCAAGTACTCCGGGGCATGTTGCCGCTTTTTGTGTTTGGTTTCTAGTATTATTGGAGATGTAAATTTATAAATTTATTGTCAAAAAACAGTACAAACTGCGTATGACCACGTGGAGAAAAAAAAAAAATTTACTCTCCGGAAGCAAGCAAGGGACCATCCCATCAATTCCGATCAAGGGCCCTAAGGCAGAGATGAAAAATAAAATTCAAAAAAATTTACCATGTCTGGTTTAAAGGTGGTGGCCATTTTTGTTCCATGTAAGCGTATACATAAACTTTAATATTGGGTTCTGTTGACAAGGATCTACTGACACATGTCCTGGAACATGTATGGTTAGTGTTTGTATTATTTAGCATAAAAATAAGAACTATAATTTTGAAAAAAATGTATTTCATTAAAGTTTTCTGTTGAAATATTTGTTGGATAAGCACCTCTGATACACTGTGCGAGTACAGCAATTGCACACTTGTAATTTGTCAATAAAATTATAAACATTTATCAAGCTTATTTTTATAAAAGTTTTATTTATTGTACTTGATACTTAGTTGCTACATTCATGTTTATATTTTATAAGAGCATAAGGTTGGGTTTCTGGGGTTTTAAAGTTGACTATTCATGTATACCAAAGTGAAAACATTTAAGAAATTTAGAAAATATCATCTTTGCTTGCAGTTGAATCTCAAGGTCATAATTTTTATAGTAGTTTATAATCAGACACATTTAAATCCTGTAAATATCATATTTTTATTAGGTGCTCCATCAAAGTTATGCGACTTCAAAAATGAGGAAAAATTTGATATTTGAAAGGTCATAACCTGAAAAAGAAGACATGTCTCTCGGATGAAATTCTATACACTTTGTCTATATATACGCGAGTTTTGAACTGTTGGTTTGGGAACGACGGTTCATTCAGCTATGCAAAAACATTGTTGAATTTTGAATTTCCGTTTGAAAATAATTTGATTTCAAAATTCATCCACCTGCCGGCCACCAGAGGACCATTTCATCAGCAGTCGACTGATGCTGAAGATGGAAGCAACAGCTTCCGAAACTAGTTCATGTTTAAAACAGTAAGTGGAGTGTGTACCCGATGAATTAGTACAATAATTTAAAGTAATAAGTTATAACCTGCTCGGCTGAATTAGGCGAGGTTTTCATCTGGGGTTTCCCTCACCTATTACAGACAAATGTCGGTTCAGTACCATAAGTTATTTGATTTCATTTGCAACAAAAGGACAATGCGAACATCACAAAGTACATCTAAGAAAGATAAAGGAATGTTTTTTTAATACATTACATAGAAATGACAGACAAGTGTAGGAAATTACTTATAAAACAATAATACAATTGATCCAAGTTTGCTGAGCATAGACTAACCGTTTTTGCAAACAATTCGATGGTACACAATGCTTAGTTGAAGTTCAAAAAACTTGGATTACAAAGTTTAGAGGGTTTTCAATATTGAAGGAGGTAGTCCAAATGAAAGAATTTTTCTTTGTAATGAGATATACGTATATTATTTCACATATGTTATATTGGAACACACAACAAAACAAATTTGGATCATTCATAACATTTTTTAAAGACATTATCTTCCCAAAGTGAGGAATAATACCAGCTTACTTCAAACTGAATTTCTTTCACTGAAAAGTATTAAAATTAATTTGTAAAGCAAATGACAAAATACAAGATTGCGACAAAATTAAAGGTAGCCTGCTTCAGGTACTTATAGTAAGTGGAATATTTTTTTATTACTAGTTACGAATTTTAACAAGTATAATTTTGCTAATAAAATTCTTGAATCGATTAGTCACAGAAAACTATATGTATCACGTGAACATTTAATGATCAAGTTTCTCGTAAAACCAAAGGTGAGAAAAAAAGAAATATTAAATTTCCTTATACATCTGTTAACGAGCAGTGCACCAGTATTAACCATTCAGAACTTCACATAGTTAAAAGACGTATTCAAAAGGGCATAAATGAAATGTATGGGAAGATATTTTAAAGGGAAAGGGAGCAATGGATATTCTGGAAAGGCATGTATAATTGATCTATCAATAACCAGATACAAAAAAAGTGAAATTTAAAGAAAAAAGTATTAACTATAACTTGAAAATCATTACTCACGTCAAATTTACAACAACAGATTCACAATTTTATGCACAACTATTGCATTTACAAGATATATGTAACTGATGACTTATGAAAACATTACTAAAAATACAGCACCTATTATTGAAATCCGTAATAACTGCAAAAATATGGCTGAATGATAATTTGTGGATAATTTATACAACCCTAATACATAAATTATGCAAAAGTAAATGAGATTGTTGTACTGGTAAATTTTATATTGGTCGTACATCTTTTACATATCCAACATACATATCTTTGAGATACAACTTGCTGCTTATAAGCTTAACATGGACTCCTTTTTCTGGGAGCTAACTAAAAACAAGACAGGAATGTGCACCCTATAATGAGTACTTTTTGATAAATATGAGTGTATATATATATAGTTACTTATTAGGGAATACAAAGAAAGGTTTCACATACACTTTGCCAACGATTATCCATGTTTCAACAGGAACATTTGTCCTAGGAAAGAAGCAGAAGAAATTTTTAAAAAGGATTCCTTCAGGATAACATTCCCATTCTATAATACTGTTTGTTCTACTGAAACAATTCCTAGCCCACCTTCAGTTATTATTTATTGTCTCTAAGTTTAAATCACCCCATAATTAACATTGAATTTTAGAAAAAGAAACAAATCCAAGACAGTTAACAAGCCTTGTAACTCATCAAAATGAAAACTCACAGAAAGAAAAATTAAAAATTGTACTTAATCTTCAAAAAAGCTAATATAAGCAAATGTTTAAACGTATCAATAAATTATTTGAATAACTATGTTCCGAGTCAGAACAAGATCATTTGTGTCAAAATACCTAGAGTACTAGATTTACTTCTTGCTCAAAGCGTAGATCATATAGTATTCTCACACTTCCGAGCAAGTATTTTAAATTCACATCAATACTACTGGGGAACTCGTTTAACAAGAATTTATCAGCAAGTATTGGAACTAAATTGATTCTTCTCTCCTCATTCTCTTCTGGACACATTCAGACTTGGAGCAACATTTTTATACCCACATCCACACAAAACACTCGTTCCTCACTTTCTAGAGATTATGTGCAACTTCAGGATCTGGGGCAGGGTTGAACAATATCTACATCCAGAGCAACATCAGAAGTGAAAACACAGAGTATATTATATGCATTATTAAATAAAGTATAATAATTTTCTTGGTATAAACTTCTAATAGAAAACATGTAATACAAAACAAAATATTCACAGTTTCTGGTGTACTGTTAACACAGCCCAAATGTCAAATGCTACTTACAGAAATTTGGGATCAACTGGGCATAAAAATAAAATCCTACAACATCAATACATTCTTTTTATATGCAATAACCGACATAAGTATATACACCTTTCACAAGTCCCTGTTGTATCCCAATACAAGTCTTGAAACATCTTTCAAGTAGAACGTTACATTTCATATTAGTACCATTTTGACATAGCTGGTCCTAGCATCCTGCTAGACATATAGGGAAACAACACTACTTTTTTGTCTACAAGTTTACATTGAGTAAACAATAACAAAAATATTTCCCACACATCTAGATTAAATAGAGCAAACCAATTTTTTTAGATCAACAAGAATCAAGTCTGAAAAAAAGTTCAGCAATACATACAAAGAATACAACTGCATGCACATCTTTTTAAAAATTATACCAGAAAATTCCAGCATTCTCGATAATTTTGATTTAATACCTGTGCATTCTTGTTTACATCTAATGACACTAGAATCCAAATGTGCATTCACATTACGACTTCTTACTGTACAGCATTGAGTCCATTCTTGTCAATGTGGACAAATCATAGAAATTGAAAATTTTGAGTCGCTTCATCAGACTAAAACAAGAATGTTACTTTTATATGTGTCTATGACTAACAGCAGACAAGTAACATTGTATGATCCCACATTAATATAATGAACATAAGCAGCAATACTGTTGTACCCATTCTTTAAATAGATTTATAATATCATACAGGCATACTGAACAAGCTAGAGCTTGTTTTCATTGGTCAAGACGATGGACTTAAGCACATAACAGTGGCGAGACTAGAACTGGTCAGCCAACAATTCACAAACTTCTTGGGAAACAGTTTCTTTACTTGATCGTACAGTAAGCCTGTACATCTGGAATTACAAAAAAAGAGTAATTATAGAAGGAGAAAACAAAATGTAAATAAATAAATAAATAAATAAATAAAACTAATGTAATACAAAAAATTTTATTCACAGGAGTAAATTATTGGTCCCTGTCTATGGAGAAGTCAGTTTCCCCAACTCCTAAAAGTGGACTAATTTTTCAAATTTGAAATAATACTTTTATAAATCTTATAAAAATATTTTTTAATAAAATTTTAAACTACAGCTAAGAAGTTGTAGTTTACAAAATAATACTCACTTTAAATCAACCATTAAAGAAGGTAATTTAAAAGCTATCAAATTTTATGACAATGTAAAAGAGCGAAATATTAACCAAGCATCTGGAATGTAGAAAACGCACTAACAATAATGGTTTGTGAAGTCTCACATCCTTTAAGCACACATTCAACACACCTCACTTCTTCCTTTGTGAGAAGAAAACAAAATTATTTTTTATAAGAATTAACTTTCTCTAAACCTAGTTCATAACTCTTGTTTCTAAGATTTTACGTGGCTCATAGCACTGTCAGCATAGCATGTGGTTATAATCAGAGTCATTCTCGTAATTTTGTAAGCCTCAAAAGAGTATCAACCACCTTAAAGGTTTATATACCAATATTCCCTTCTTAAGACACAACTCGAGATCTTTTCAGGTTAGATTTCTTTCTTATCATCAGTTGTGGTCTCTGGTTTTATCAGGAATGAAAATGTAATATAAAATACTACTCCAAATAATTAGAAATTGCTTTCCAAACATATTTAATTAATTTAGTAAAAAGGAACATTTTCGGCACATCAAATTTGGACAAATAGAAAAGTCAGCAGTAGCAGAGCATTTTTGGGACAAAAATTACAAAATTGATGAAAATAAAAGATTGTTGAACTGTTGGTTAGGGAACAACTGTTCATTCAGCTATTCAAGAACAGACTGTTGTATGTTGATGTTCCATTTGAAAATAATTTGATTTCAAAACTTTTTTTTTTGTTGCCCCTCTACGAATATTTTGAGAACCGTTAGCTGAAATTCATTCAAAATTCAGATAATGTTTGAATCCACTGAATAATTTTTAACAGTGTAATTAGTTCCATACAATCATGTTCTGCTATATCGAAATAAAGGATAAAAATTTCCCGCTTATTTTTTTTTTTTACTTGCCGATTTTGATATCTAAATTTGCCACAAGTAAAAAGTAGCCTTTCTATTACTAAGATTTTGAAATCCCCTGCAACCCCAAAAATAAAATTAGAAAATACAGTAAAAATGAAATGCTCTCTGCAATCCAATCAGGCTTCTTATTAAGAGGTTTAAAATCCACCATGAATTTACTTGAATTTACATTAAACAGGAATTTATATTTCATGCAAACAGGAAAATTTATTATTACAAAGGAAAAAAGTCGATATTTATTCTTAAAATTATATTCTCTGCTCACAAGTTCCTTATACCATTTTTCATTTAAGGGCTCTAATGACCTCGATGTTGACGAGCCCTAAAGCCCCACANTCCTCCTGAAGATGCAATAATTGAAAATTCCGAAAACATCGTTTAGTGCTTGATAGTTTTTTAAAAATTAGTGTAAAAATTACAACTATGAGATATAATTATTATTTCTTAGAAGACACAAAACTGAAAAATAGTTCCATGTGTCACTGACGATTACGATATTATAAATTTGGGATAATTAATAAATTTTGATTAATAAATATCATATAGCTTTAAAAATGGACTAAAATGAAACAAATGAAATCAGAAATTTCATGTCAGTAAATTATTACTCACTTGTGCTTGTTTGTTAGGCTCCAAGCGAAGGAGACATCCTACTTGTTGTGTTCTTGTATGCACTATACCAGCACACACAAAATTGTCTGGATTTGGATCAATACCATCTAGGAGTTGCATTCCAAAACCCAATAATTTGGTCCGTGTGGCTGTAGTATCCATTGGCTGTGAAGCCTTGAAAATCTTTTGAGATCGCTGCTGATTTCTAAACAAGAATTTATTCAGATATAAGAAATATTGTACTTAAGTTACACATAACTTAATAAATAAAATTCACAAAAGCCAAAAGAAAAGAATTTCACAGATACATAAATTCTGAAAATCCTACTTTGGTGTTCAGAAAGTACAATATTTGTTTTCAGTGAATCACAAGAATTTTCGAGAAAATAGATGTAATACTTCACCGCTAATGGGAAATTAATATCCCAGCAGAAGTTGAAGGTGTGTGTAGAATCTTTATATTTTATCACAAACTTCATTAATGTTAGCATTTTTTACTAAATACCGCTATAACTCATTTCTAAAATGAAACTTTCAATGAATATTCCTTTCTTTCCCATCATACTTCATGGCCAAAAATGAGAAACCCCTTCAAATATAATTGTATGGACTTAACAAGAAACTTTCATTTTAACTATGTACTATTTCTTTAATAATTTGGTTTCATATGTCTAGTAAATTCAAATTATTTTTAAGTTAATGAGTTTGTCTGGTAGCACAGGAGACCATTGCAAGGTAGAACAAGGAACACACAAATACACAATAGGTACATATAATTTTTATATTTTGAAGCTACAAATCAATACGGATTATGGAAAATTATTACGGACCAAGCTTTCACCAATGCAGCATATGAAAGTTCCCTCCCACCAATGTTGTGGGTTATTTACCCAATGTACATGGTTTGTCAAGCATTGTACAGAAAGTTTGAAGTTGATTGTAACAAAAACAAAATCATGCAATCATAATCTGGAAATTCTAGAAATACAACGCGAATTTTGTGTTATTTAATAGTTACGATTTATCAACAATACTTTCCAATGGTTTATAGTTTGATAATAATACATACTTGTGAAATGACTTTGTGTTTTACTAAATACAACCTTTGTTGGTATTATGTTAATACTATAACACATGCCCAACTATTTTTATTGTAAGGAGTATGTTGAAATGTTAAGTCCGCCTCTGCCTTAGCATCCTTGATCGGAATTGATGGGATGGTCCCTTGCTTGCTTCTGGAGAGCAAATTAATTTATTGTCCTCCACGTGGTCATACGCAGTTTGTAACTGCTTTTTTGACAAAGTTTATTATTACAAGGTTGACATGAGTAGTTTTGACTCAGAATATTGGAGGTTCTTCTTAGAAATGAACAACCAAAGAACTTGATATTTAGTTCCAATCAGGATACACCCGAAAGAAATTCCAAATAGTGGATACATAAAAGAAAGAATTCTCAGAAAAAGCATCACAAAATAGTATTATTTGCTTGTAGTGTATCTTTCAATTATAGTTTCTTAAGCATACTTAATATGAATAGCTTTTACTGAAGAATGGATACTAATCTTACAAGAAAATTATAAACCAATCAACAACTCATATCAGGATTTTCAATTTGCCGAGTTTCACTACACCGTAAGAATTGAACTGAACATATAACCACTTGTTTTGTTAGTAAATATATAAAAGAGTACCACTATTCAGAATTATTGCCATTATCATCAATGATCTCCTTACAGCAGAACTTCATTTGTTCTACAAATGTTAAAAATTTATTTGCTTTCCATAACAAATTCCAAAAGAACACATATGGCAGATACTAAAATATTAATCATGTTACGTCGAATGAAAATGGGAGACGGGACCGGGATTCGAACCCGGGACCTTGAGCTCTACGCGCT
>NNCF01132862.1:0-11067 GCA_002313205.1 Laupala kohalensis
ATGAATATAAAATAAATGGGAATTATATTAATATAACATGTCTATATCTATCATTTTAAGTATAACACTACACATACATTATATCCAGGAAGTGTTACATCAATTATAGACAAGCATAATACAAGCAAAATGTGCTATATTTTCACATTAGCAGTATTGAAATTTGAGCAAGGTAAAATGGTAGTGTGAAAAAGGCTTTGCATCTTACAATTGCCAAGAATTCACAGCCACATTTACACATAAATAAAGTGATATAAACATGCAGGTTAAAGAGAAAAAACACAAGTAAGGATGGAGAACTATCTTGCTAATATAAATTTAACAAAATGAAAAAAATTACAAATCCTGAAAATATTTTCAAAAAGCAACTCTTCCTCCATTCATACCCCTATTGATAATTTAACACCAAGGTTTTTCAATTAAATCTTCAATTTAGAAATTTAATCATATGCTTTGTTAGCATTTGCTGAACAATTCAACTCAGTAATGAGATATTATAATTCATGAATGACTTAATAGTTTGTGACTGTTCTTTTAAGCATTTCCACATAACACTTGCAAAATCTGATTCACAATTTGTTTCACTTGAAATGTCACAACTTGATCACATTGACAACGCACATTTCCAGTCCAGGTATAAATATTGCAATCACAACGAGAATGAAGGAGTCCAAGTAATTTATTTTAAAGATTCCTAGTTTATTTCAGGAAGAGTTAAAAGGTAAACACTGTTGCAGTACAGACATTTTAAGATAATACTCCATCCCAATCATGATAACGATTCATGCAGTTTGAAAAGGAAGCATTCCTACTTTTCTCTGTCCTGCTTTCCTGGGAAAGAACTTCCATTATCATATTTCAGGTCTTGCCCTCTTCCAAAATGTGATGAAAGAATGACTGATATCTCCATTTTCTGGAATGAAAAGATAAAATTCTAATTATTAACCCTTTTACAGAGAACACACAAACCATTCACAGCATTACTAATAATAAAATAAAAACATTAAGCAACACTAAAGCATTCTTAAATAATTAATAATGGAACTTACCTAAAATCTTTCAACTTTTCTCCAAATGATTGAAAGTTGGAAAAGCCTGCAGAGATGTTTCTACAACAGCCCAGGTTTCACTTTGTAGCTGAAGCTGTTAATGGAAGATGACCTGTGAAATTGCATAACAAAGATTGGTCCAGAAAGAATTTCATGTTAATCTAGGCGAAACTGACATTTCTTCATCTGTTTGGTGCCATGTGACAGGTGGAAACAGGATTTGTACTTTCAGGAATGTGTGCTATATACCCAAAGGAAATCAGTTTTTGTTTTTCTTGACTGAAAACTCTATTGTATTAGGGCTAAAATCAAAGGAAGATTTGCAAACTATTAAATTATCCTCAGTTTTAAATCATAATTTATTTTTTATGAATCTAGTGATTGTGAAATGGGACGATGTACAGCTTAAAAAAGAGGACTTCGTTCCTGAACCTCTATTCCTACTTTGGCGATTCAAGTGGGATAACATAATGCATGTTATTCATGATGATATGCTACCTTTGTTTCTAACTTATTTAAGTATATGTAAAGATATTGATTTGTGTCTTTCTAAGTATCGATTAGGCTTTGTTGATAAAGGTGAATATGGACCTTTTATTGAACTCTACAAGTTTTTCTCAAATGGAATGCCTCTTCTCCTTCAAGATTTAAAGAGTTATGTGTGTTTTAATGAGGTGCAAGCTGGTTTGTTAACTAATTCTGTTTGGTTTCAATATGGTTTTGGAGAACCCCATGGGCCTATCATTAGCAACTTATCATCTTCAGTGTTGAATGAGTTCAAGAAATTTATTCTACAGAGATATAATATTTCAACTCAAAGAAAAGATAATAGAACTATTGTATTTTTAAATAGGAACCTTAACAGAAAAATTTTGAACAAAGAGTATTTAGTCTCTGTTTTGATAAATACAATGCAAAAGATTCATCCTTCAATTCATCCTCATGTGTTAGAATTAGATATTTCTACCCATAACATTTCTTATGTTGTAGAAACAATAAGTTCCAATAGTGTAGTGGTAGGAATGCATGGTTCTGCGATGATTTTATGTTTATTTCTGGATCCAGGATCAGTAGTTATAGAAATCTTTCCATATGCTATTGAACAAGAAAATGTTTCTTTTCTTAAAGCCTTTAATCATATAAAGGGAACTGGTATTATTTACCGCAATTGGACCAATCCCAGTGAAAATAATTCAGTTCCTCATCCAGATTCTCCTGCTCTTTTAGGAGGAATACACCATTTATCTCCTCAAACACAAAAGTTAATACAGGAAATAAAGCAAGTTCCAGCAGTTGAGTGTTGCCATAATCCAGTATATCTGTATCGGATGTTTCAGGACACTACAGTGGATTCAAGTTTTAAAGCATGTTTTCAAGATGCATTAGCTCAACAAATTCTTCATTCAGAAGAAAATTTTAAAACTACTGTTAACGAAGACTTATTTTTGACATGGTTCTACCCATCAAAAGTAGAAGAGGTGTCTTGTTTCATATACAACGAAACACTTTCTGTAACTTGGCAACCTCCATTAAATTCACAAACTCCTATTGCGTATGATGTTGCTTTTGTCTTTAATAATGATGAAACCTATGGTACTAAAACCAAGGAATGCTTCATCCAAATGGAGTTGGATCAGGCAATTGAATCTGTTAAAGTTTGGATTAAAGCTCTTTCTCACTATGGTGAAGGATTGGATGTTCATTTTAAGTGCCAAAAAACTTAGCCTAAATTTCGACTTGTTATATTTTGTTTTATTTATTTCTCATCCTGATAGTCAGAAATTGTATTCTAAAAAATGTATGATTTCCCCCTTGTTAGAAAATTTTTATTAATCCTAATAATTTACCTGAATCAACAAGTTTATATATGAATTGGAAAAGAATCTGATTCTTTGCATTTGTGCTATGGCATGTATAATGAATAGATGTAAAAACAGAAAAGTTTTGAGCAATTACTGGAGAAATTTGGCCCATAATGAAGTCTCATGGGTGAGAAAGGTGGGGAAANTCCATAATGAAGTCTCATGGGTGAGCAAGGTGGGGAAAATGATTGTTCTTCTAGGGAGGTATACAACATAATTTATCCGTTACATGTTACAAATCTCAGTGTTGAAGTTTGGAAAATGTTTTTTAAAAAAATGAATAAACNAAAATGAATAAACTTTTTTAAAAAATTTTGTTTAACAATCATTACTATTTAATCCATCACCTTAAGATATTTTACTTCATAAAAATATCTTTAAAAAATGTTACCTCACCTATGTCAATTGGACATTTAGAAACATTGTAAGATAAATTTCTTTTCATTTCATCCCCGATTCTAAAATATAACATGATATTTTCTTGTTTTGACAGTCACTGGGAACTCTATAAAAAACTCAAAATCTATCCTAGTGATTCCCTCATTAATACGATTCATTATGCAGAATCCATGGTAATCAGGTTAGGTTAAGTATTATCCTGTCAAGTACTTATCCATTGCCTTTCCCAAATGGCTCAAATCTATCATGTATTCATTAATTTCATTTCACCTTAACCTTGCTAGATACCCTATACATACTCCTCATACACTGGGTTTTCCCATAGTTACATACTGAAATTATGTTTCCCTTGCATTTCAATCACTTCAAGATTACTATGAAGCACTGCTTGTAGCAGGAGAATATAATTTTAAAAAGGCAGAATTATGAAGTCTTGTTATCTGAATGACCAGACTCTACAGAATCAACCCCCTTTGGAAGTCTCCCTTCATTTGTTGCTTTCCAGTGATGAATATGAGAATCTCCTGAATCAAATGGTGGATCTCCACCCTCTCATAAAAGTTGAACAGAGAATGTAAGCAGCAGAAGGGAAGAGAAAAAGGCAAATAAAAATAAAGTGTACGTCCAAAAGTAAGAACACTTATAATACTTACAAACAGGTTTAAAAAATAAGCACTTCACAGATTTTTTATCGTTGTATGAACCCTAACTACAAATACAGTAGACTGTCTATTATCTGAATAAATGTCTGAAAGAATGGTTTAATCAAAATTCACTCAAAAAAGAGAAACAAATATTGACTGCCTTCATCATTAAACTGAGTTAATCAAAAAATTTATAATTGTATTAGTTAACAAAGAAATGCAAATCAGATGAAGGCTCTCTCTAATGAGCTAAAAGAAAACTAACTTGAGAAAAAATATTCACCATTAATTTGTCAAATAAGGTAAGATTACTTCACTAGTCTTCGTACGTTTTGGGAATGGTTATATCAAGTCACAATTACTTTTCTTACTTTCCATTTCCATGATACCAATTTGTATAACTGAACATTCGGATAGTCAACACCACTTCACTTCAGAATATTTTGTTAAACAAAATTAATCATGGATATGTTATAAACAAAAAGCCCAACAGTATTTTGATTGGCTAATTGGTACACAATGTGCATTAGTTTAATTGAAGTGCTCTTATAGAATTAGGTTAAAAAAGAAGAAGAAATTATCAATCCTATGTAGCTTACATGAAGTATAAAAAAAAAAAATTATTAATACAATCATAACAAAGCTAAAATAAGATAAAAAATTTACTGAAGCAAGTGATCCAAACATTATTTCTGCTCCGTTCCTTTTAAAAAGCCAGATGACAATCACAAAACAAATGACTTTCCTTCCTAAATTAATTCATGAATTATAAAGGAATGGTATTATAATGAAAATATATTTTATTTTGGCCTTTTTATTCTTTAACAACAACAAATAACATTATTTGGTCAACTGATTTTGTGGCGATCCCCTGGTGACTAGTGGTTGCATGAGTATTGACCTGTAATGGTTATAAAATTTCTAACTAGGTGAATTTTTAAATAGCAGACGGGATTATTGTAACATCAGGTATACTTAAGAAGAAAATTGAACTAGATACTTGCTCAGCTCTTTTTTTTATGAAGTGTATTCCACAATGTTCAGGGAACTAAACCTCAATTACATGAGTACCATTCACCTTCAACACCAACAAGAAACAAAGTGAATAGATGATGATAATAGTGATGGTGGACAACTAGACATATAGATACGAGGGATTTGGAGTTTGCAAGTTTGGAGAACTACTACCTACCTTCAAGCTGACCAGATCATAATTGATGCAAACAGGTAAAATAATGAGATACCAACATTTAAGTTCACTTAATGTATCTGTGGCTCATATCCAATCTACAAGACACTTCACCTTTACTTCTAAAGGAATTAAGAGTAAATATTAAAAAGGACTGTACTTAAATCTACTACAAACAAAAAAATAGGTATTTCAAAATGACTTCCCCCAAGAAACAAATTTCTGGTAAGATTATTGGTCCTATACAGGCAAACTCAGTGATCAGGATAATATAACACAAAGAAAAAGTTCTATACATAAGTTCAGGTGCAAATATATTTACTACATACTTCAAGGAATTAGTTACACAAATAAGGAATCACTACTTAAGAACATTGAGGATGGGAACAAAGGATCATTGTTTTGTATCAGTTGGACAAATAAAGGATATCTTTTATTTTTCTTGGGGCTTTACGGCTCGCCAACATCGTCATTAGAGCCTTTAATGAAGGATATCAATGGGAAGAAGAACCAATCGAGCGATAAAAATTGATCAGCAGATGTGTCTAAATTTATATATAAAAATAATTGTATCTAGCATCAATACTCTCACTGAATGTTTTTCAGCTTTTCTTGATTTTAACAATACTGGAAAAACTTTTTTCATTTCTTCAACATCTAGAAATATCTATAAATCAAAATGTACTTTTAGCCAAAGTAGTCCAACTTCTCTTTACACTTAAATTCCAAATGAAGAGAGTTAGGATGTATTAAAACATTTTCTTTCTCTAAGAACTTGACCCTCTACAAATTTCCTTTTAGACCTGGCAAATCTGGCTCTCAAATCCAATGCTTTTAAATTATTCCTTCAGGTTGGGGGTACTACAATGGCTCCCTCATACTAACTTATTCACGGGGTTCCTTAAAAATAATTTCCTTTCTTAACTGCCCTTCCACTTCTACGGGTGACATACATACAAGACATATTTGGACTCCGACACGGAGCTCTTGAAAAAATTATCATTGAATTAAATTCATCGTACTCAGGATCATTAATCTGGAATATTGCCTACAAATCAATAAATTTCCTGGACATCAACATCTTATTCTGAGTTCAAAACCATCCAAATGAAAGTACATATAAAACCAACTCACACCACCACCTTCATTTCTATAGTTGCCACCAACACCTCGTTAAACACTCTCCTTATGCCCTTATCTATCTGTGAGTATAGTATCTGCAAGAATCCTTCAGATCTCCATCAATACCTTACCAATTTATCCCACCAATTAATTGAAAAAAGAAAAAAATTTACCTGTTCAATTTGTCTCTAAATCAATTAACACCACAATCTTCTTAGTCCCTGCATTATGTATATTTTTCCCAGGTACTGACAAAATTAAACCTCTTCTAAAAAAATTGTATCAAATCCTAGCCTCAAACCCTCTGTTAGTCTTTAAACGACCCCGTAACCTCCAAAAATTATCAAAAAATTCAACCACACCCCTCTGGCTTTCTCACCCAGCACAGAATGTGTGGAAAACCTAGATGCAAAACTTGCAGGATCATTGATCCTTCTACATCCTTTGCTATTGTCACCCAATCCACACACAAACATTCGATAATCCAGTGAATGCACCTCTAGAAATTGCACTACACATATAAGTTTTTATGAAGAGAAACATCTCTCAAAATCAGGATGAACAATCCCAGAGCTTCCTGTAATAAACTAATTTCTTCTCTTCCTATCCCCTCCCATGGTACATTGCATAATAAAAATTTCCCTCCTACTTGTCTTTCCTTTCATTTCTCTGTTGGTCAACACCGAAACTGTTTCATCTCGTATGCGAGTGACTTCAGTATTTCTATTTTTTCACTGTCTCTTAACATTTTTAATTACTAGAAGACTGAGAGAATAAATACATAAATCTTGAAGTGAATTTTGTCCTGCATGGTGGAATAAAATGTAACCATTCAAGTTTCCTTATCATTTATTACACAACAAAACAATCACCAATCTTCAAACACCTTTTGTATGTTCATTGCAACACAATTAATACAATACCTTGTCTAGCCAAAATGGCTTTCGGAAGAATACCAAAAAACTAACTCAGAATAACAAAGAACTAGGTCTTGTTAAGTTCCTTGAACTAAATAATCTTTAGAGATATCAGTCTTGTGCTTGCCCAAGATTTAGCACCAGATATCAGTCTTGTGCTTGCCCAAGCCTATCACCTAGCAAATTCTGAAGCTTTCTGGTCACAACACCTTGTGCTGGGATGGGTTGTTTGGCTGGAGAAGATTCATCTTCAGGAGTATCATCAGCGAGAAGTCTTTTCCCTACCTTCCTCGTATGGATCATATTATTGATGGCACGGAGATCCTACAAGAGAAAGAAGCAATTTAATTATCCTAGAAAACCATGACAANTCTTAAAGCAGTCAAATTCTGACCTTAATATGTTAGACAACAACAAAAAATTATTCAAAACAAAATCGCTTCAGTACAAATCATTTACATAAAAATTATTTCAACAAAGTTATTCCCAACTTAACTGGGAAGCGACGTTTATATTCACTCTTAAAATAATATTAGGAAGTAAAGCACATAATAGAACCAATTCCCAAGCAAGCAATGGAACAATACATCCTACTTGATATGCTCAGAAAATAAGGAGATATCAACCACTTGGAATTGTATTACTACCATATTTCATTGGAAGTGTCATACATTACTTGGGCTTATTGGTGCGTGTTCACAGAACTATGGAAACAATACATTAAAAAAATGCCAGAACCTGACTAGATTTTATCCATTAAATATAGTTTGCTTTAACACAAGCAAATTCCAAAGACTAATGACAATTTCTTTAAGAGAATTCCAAATTGTCATTAAGAGAATACAGTATTTCATACTGATTTTGTCACTTCAATTGCCATGAGTCAAACATATTCTAAAATACTTTAAACTCACAGAACCTAAATTTCTTTAACAAGATAAATGTTTCATAATGATCCACATGTACAAAACAATGACAAATTACACAGTTTAAAGAATTAATTGAGAATATGAACATGCATCACTGAACCTGGCCCAGTCATAATTTGTAAAAAATAAAATTGAAGAAGAAAACAATAACTATAAATTATTTCAATGTGTATCACACAAAAAGTGGTCAAAATAAAATAAGAATTCTTTTCCGAAATTAATTAAAATAGTTGGTATGTATCGCCATGCAAAGAATTAATTTCTTTCATGACAGTACTGATTCACCAGAATCAGACAACATATTTCATCAGAATCATAACTGATGTCATGACATTTTCTGGAAAAGTCTTAAAGCATTCAGCTGTTTTAGAACAATAGTATTTAAAGAAATATCATGCATGCAATATAGTTGAAACAGTAAATATCCAAAAAAATTTGAAAATATTTCACCAAACATAACTAGAATGTTTAGTAAAACAATGATTTTGACATATTCCTGACAATAATAATGCCATTTAAAATCAAAGGTTTCATTTAAAAATAAAGAGCCTGTCATTCAAAAATAAATTAATACCACAATTCTTCCTCAAATTACTGAAGTTCAAAAATAAAAGCTTAATTTTAATATAACCTTGTAAAAGAAACCAAAATTCAGTTCTTTTATTTGAACCACCTTGAAGTAAATATGAGAAAATAACTGTCATCACATATGAAATACTCTTTTACCAAACCGAATGCAAAAACAAATCAAACTGCTAGAACAAATCTAAATCCAATATCAACAAATGAGTAATCTTTTAACATATAAATACAACAAAACAGAAATGTTAAGAGGTGCACTGATAATGAAGTATGGATTTAGCACCAGATATCAGTCTTGTGCTTGCCCAAGCCTATCACCTAGCAAATTCTGAAGCTTTCTGGTCACAACACCTTGTGCTGGGATGGGTTGTTTGGCTGGAGAAGATTCATCTTCAGGAGTATCATCAGCGAGAAGTCTTTTCCCTACCTTCCTCGTATGGATCATATTATTGATGGCACGGAGATCCTACAAGAGAAAGAAGCAATTTAATTATCCTAGAAAACCATGACAAAGTAGTAAAACAGACAACTTCTAACTATGTTCACTAGTGGAGCACAACTATTGCACATTCTCTCTCATGTTTTACAACAGAATTTTCTAAACTTTTATTATAGAATGAAAAACAATGGCCATTGTCACAGCATTTTCAGTCACTAGCCCAACAAACCTTATATTTCTGATTAACTTAATAAAACACTGCTTTTAAACAAAAACTTTTGTATCGCCATATAGACAAAAATATTTTTTAAAGGATTTCTTTCAGATGCTCTCCTCAGATACAGAAGACAAAATATAGGTGAATTTAGACTAGTGAACTATCACACAATTTTGCCCAGAATTAAGGCACAAAGTATTGTCAAATAACAGACTTGTTTCTATCATTAAAATGTAAGTAGAAATGGCTAAAATCTTACTTTGGCTGGGCTTCGGCTAAAACAGTAACTTAAAGGTTGTGAAGGTGATGTAGGAATGGTTTTCTGTTGGCTATTTTCTAAAGATCTTATATATACAGCATGTTTTTCAGATATCCTCCTGCATGGAGACATGGGCTGATTCTTTCCCAGAGGAAGAGGAGATAGAGTCAAGTTATCAGGCTGAAAATTAACAAAATAATTATATAATGCATCTTAATATGACATAATACAAACAAAACACTTCCAAGATATCTATAGAAAACAAACATTATAAAATAAACTATCATAACTATTATTACCCTTCAGATAAAAGGACAAAATAAATAAAATTTTAAAAACTTAAGATCTTTCTGAAGGAAATTTATTAGGGATGGGTACAAAAATTTTTTGGTTCTGGTTCAGTGATTAGTTCTCAGTTTCAAACAAAGAATATTGAGATCTGGTACCCTGGTCACCGCGGCATAAAACCTCAGTCCAAATTCCAGAACTCATCACTTAGAAAATCAAAATTACATGTGCTTTAAAAATTTAGTACTCACAATTTAATACAAGTCCAGTTTTTCAATTAATCCACTGATTATTTAAATAGATAAATTTGTCAGCACTTAGAAATCTAATGGCAAAGCAACAGGGTCCTATCAATTAGATTTGTTTTGGAAACTGACTTGCTGCTTAAGGCAGCAAGATGGATTCCAATTAGGAATTCTTACTATAGTCCAACTGTGCAGAATGATGAATTGTTAACTTTATAATTGCAAAGTTAGCAGTAAAAACTTTTTCATACTAATTCATGGTTTCATCTAGTTCTCTGTCGTTTGGAATAGCCCAGATGTCCCGGACATCTTACCAAAGAAAGTGAAATTCCAACACGACTTTTGTTTTGATTCACTCGCACCGAAGGCTGCAATACACACTCTCACGTGCCCCTAACGTTGTTATAATGAATACTCACGATTTCAAGGGTACAAATTTTTAAGTTTAATGGAGAAAAAAGTTGAAAATTTTTGTCAAAATTTTTTTCGTTTATTTTTATATATGTCTGAAACCTTGAAAATTGCCTGATAAAAATTTCGTATTTTTTACCAAAATTAAAAGTTTTTAAAAAATTGTTTTAACCATTCCATTGTTTCATCTTGTTCTCTTTCGACAGGTATCGCCACGGAGCCCTGGACATTGTAACAAAAGAAAGTGATATTCCAACATGTTTTTTTTGTATTTTACCAGCAACATAACTAGCAACTTGAAAAAGAAAAAATGTTGAATACGTGACAAATATAATTACAAAAGAACAAGATGGTTAAATTCTAAAAGGTAGAGTTATCAGAATGGTTTTTATAATTAAATTACGAATTAGTTACATGACACATACTATATATTTTAAATAGGACAAGTAATGAAATTTTTGTGAAGTATGAAGATCGAAATGTGAGGAAAGACGAAAAACCAGTTTGTAAAAGTA
>NNCF01132862.1:11771-24336 GCA_002313205.1 Laupala kohalensis
GTAGTAAAAATAAAACGTGTTCTCTGTTAAGTTAAATTTCAAAATTCGTTAACTAAATTCATATTTTGCTTCCAGAGAGTAAATTAGTTCACTGAACTCCAAGTGGACGTACGTAGTTCGTAACATTTTTTGAAAGTTTTATTTAGTATTAAGTTGAATGAAATTCACAACCCTCAGAACATAAAGCTGAAGTAAAATTAATTATATTTGAAATTTGTTTTTTGGCGTAAATTATCAAACAAACGAATTCATTGTTAAATAAAGCAGTACAAACTGCGAATGACTACGTGAATGACTAATTTACTCTCTGGAAGCAAGCAAGAGACCATCTTATCAATTCCGATCAAGGGCTTTGAGGCAGAGGCGGATTTCACGTGTCAGCACACTAACAACAAAAAATAATTCAGTAACAGTTTTAATATTAACAAATTTGTATTTAATAAAACAAAAAAGTTGTTTCGGGAGCATGTATTAATAACACACTACAGATTATTCGGAAAGTATTGTTTAAAAATCGTAACTATTAAATAACACAATCACAGATTTTTTTTTTCAATAAATGCCGCCCCGAGGTAAGAGCCTATTGAGTCTGTATAAAAAACTCTGCCTCTACTCGAAAGAAAACCGAAGAAAATCCCGAGCCAGAACATCATTTTCAATGAAAGTGCTCACGAGAACCGCCAGAAACTTAAATTCAGTCTCGACAAATTTCCAACACACCATGAAAGTGATTATTCTCGCAAGGGGCGAAATTCCGGAATCTGTCCTATTTTCTTAGTACAACATTTGTATAAATAAACTGGTAAAATATTAGCTGTTGGGAGGTTTTTAATATTGAGAATACAAAATAAAACTGCTTATAGAGAAAGTTTGTACAACCCTCAAGGCGATGACCAACTTATTGAGGGTTGGACAGTCGCGCATTTGGTGTACGATCGTATATCCTTGAGCCTTCAACTCTTTACCTTAACCCTCTCCAAGCCTCACTATTCCACTGGTCGGGTTTTCGCCTTCATTTCTAGATATACGATCGTATTTCTCATTAAAGATTTTACTTTCATTCTACTCAACCGGGTTATAAAAGAAAATTATTACATTGAATCAGTGTTGTCTTAGTTTGAATGGCGTCTGGGCGGGGTTTTCTAGACTAAACGAATATGCCGAACAATCGATCGAAATTTGTTCAAGACATTGAGAAAGCGTATTATTACCAGCCAGAATTACTCCATTAAATTTAACCGATTGATTTGTGATTGACAGTTTAAACAATTGTTTTTTTATTCTTCAATTTTAAATATTTATTTAGAAACTATCGCAAGAAACCAGCAAAGTATGGAATGAACATTGCAAAAAATTTGTTGATATTCTGTAAATTATAACACGTACCTAACTATGCACGACGCGGCGACTTGCGACGGCGTACTTGACTGTAGCGAACTGGATACTGGAGCTTGCGCACAGCTGTTTAAATAACCGGCGCACAGAACATACATAATGGGTACGTTCAATAATTCAAAGTCATGGAACTTGCAGCTTGCATAGAGATTATAACTTGCAAGGAACTTGAAATAAACATAGAGTTTATAATTATCAAAAAACATTTATATGAATATACAAGAATTATACGTAGAATAAATAAATATTGTGATTCTCATGGAGCACAAATAGAAAATTAAGTACGTGATAAATGAGAATCTACAAATAACACCTTACGAACGTTTGGTTCGTAACACATATTTTCTTATATGTTTATTGCAAAATGTGGTGTTTCGTGCTATGGCCTTTTTGTTACGAATTATAATTGAAAAGTTGAGTGGGACACACTCTAGATTCTTTTTGTACAAACGGATGGTAATATGTTGGATGGTATTGATAGTCGATGAGTTTTCATAATCTTGGTTGTATTTTTTTGTAGGGCTTTACGGATCGTCGACATCAAGGTCATTAGAGCCCTAAAATTCTGTGCAGGTAAGGAAAATGCAGTTACGCACTAAGGAGAGCCAACATGACTCCCTGCGTGTGGGACTCGCCGAATGATTAACCATACCCACTAAAAACCCTCCTGAATTACAACATATCAAAACCAAAAATCAAAACATTACGAAAATGAGGAAAATGAAAGATACCCTCGTAAACTAATAGCGTCGGGATCGAAAAGAACGAGAGGTGACCAAGGAAGGTCAGGAAAGAGAAAGGAAGGAGCCCTGCACAAGTAAGTGGAAGCAATGCCAGACTCAGCTTGGGGTCCCGTGTTTGCCAAACACGTACTTACTACATGTAAGTCCCCTGGGGGATCTATTGGTTGTAGCTTAGCTTTCAACTGATTCTTTTAATAATGAAATAAAACAAAAAAATATGTACTTACGACGCAGCAACAACAGAGCACGATGAGGAAGCACATTATGGCGCCGGCCGTGCCCACCACCCACGTAAGTCGAATGAAGAGGATGACACCGAAGATGTTCTGGATGCAAGGCAAATACACACCGATGAGCGTCCCCATGCGCGCCGATGTCTGGGGTTTGGCATCGGCGTCTGTCACCGCAGGGATGGTATTGCTGTAGTTGGCCAACGAGTTGAGCAACATCGAGATACGAGGCCGGTCCTCCATCTCCTCCTACGTAACAAACACATATTTTTTATTAATGCATGAACTATGATAAAATATTATACGAGTAAGATAAGTAATGGAACACATTTTTTTCTCGGCCAATTATTGTTTTGAAAAATTGGAATTTTGTTTGGGATATTCTCAAATAATCCCACGTTCATTCTTAAACAATTCTCACGTGTTTCCATCAACTTCCAATAGACGACAGTGCTATAACCAGCCTTCGAAATGGCATCTTCAATTCGTTTCAAGCGAAGAGCTTCTTTTGGCGGAAAACCAGACTATCACAAATATTCACAGGCGTTAAGGAAATGTCTACGGACACCTTGCACTGGATAAAAGCACGGCGAGATGATGAGCGAAGCGTCTGTCAGATCTCCCGCGCGCACACAGCTGTGACACATACAATGTTGTAACGTGCGGACTCTCTTATTCGAGGTGGTCGACGAATAACAATCTAACAACTTTGAACTGATCTTGACATCTCTATTGGCAGAGCTGACACACTTGTCCATCATTAAGCGTATTCAAAGGTTTGCGCCCGCTGGATATATATTTACATATATACACACTAGCTGATCAGCTAGTATTATAATTATATTACTAGCTGATTACCCCGCGTTGCCCGGGATTTTTCGTAGACTTTTCTTCTTTTACCCAGAAAAAATCTTATATATTGAAAGATCAAAATAATTTTACTTACTGATTTTTAAATATATATTCAACATCCTAAATTTTGAAATGCAAAATAATATAAGTTTAATGCAAAACTAGACTTTATACACTACACCATCTTGCGGGAGCCGTGCCGGTGGAATTTTTGCTTCAGAGACATGACGCGGCTGCACCATTTCATTAAAATTACAGTAAAATCTAAACTATTCGTCGAAATTTTATGATTCAAAGACTTTTTACCTTTGTTAAATGAATAAAACAAATAATCCATTAAATTTGATGATGATTGATTTTTCCCATCTTAAATTACTCTCGTAAATTGAAGTATTTTAACGGTTCTATTTCTGATAACGATTTATCTATAATTTAGGTTAATTTTTGTAGATAGACGTATGCTGTCGCGGACTTTTTTGTAGAACTCTTGGAAACAAATATTATTGCCATTCATAGTTGTCACCTACCTCTAACCGTTTAGGCAAGGTAAGCAAATATAACTCTCTTTTTCCTTTTTTAATGGACATTTATTGTTAAAAAATTTTTTTTCTTTCTTATCAGACATTTAAAAATAAAAATTAACCTCTGTTTATCCTGAACATCTTACCTATCTCCTTGACAAATTTAATCACGTTGGGTTCTGTGGTTTAGTCGTGATCAAGTAACGAACAGACAGACACGCTTTCGCGTTACGCATACTAGTACGGAAGTACGGATGGATTCGTTTCTAAAAACGTCGTAAGCTGTTATTTATTTATTTATGATAAAAATATATTTCTATGAGGTGACTAATGAAAGGTATGTAACTCAATGTAATATCAGCTGACAAACAAAGTCATTAATATTGAAGTTGGCGTTGAAGTTGACCTGAATACGGACGTTGAAGTTACACGTGCAAAACGTGGCGTGAGCGATACATCTGTTGAAAATGCTCAAACAGACCAAGACGATAGATCTATCCAAATAAGTTACAAAAGAAAGTGATAATTCAACATCGCCAATGATGTACGGAGAAGAACTGAGAAACAAAGTATTTCACTAGAAGTTCTTTAAAAAGCAATAAGAGTCAATAAAACTCATATTCGTCACTTTCATATGGTTAAATACAGTTTAAAACAAGAGTTTTACACACAACGTCCATTAACCAATGAAATGAAAGTGACGAGTTTGTGTTTTATTAAGTAAAATATTCAGACAAATTATTCTTTATAAATTCATTAACGTATTCAGTCAAAAGCATCTTGTAACTTGAGTCAAATTGTGCAGATTAAAACATGAATTTAAGGTTGGTGGAGGCTCATTGAGATACACTTTTTCCTTCAAGAATTAAATATTCAGGTAGATGTTGTGTAGGGAGAATTTGTTTTATAGATTAAACGACTTGACTCTCAAAGGTGTAATAGGTTAGGTCTACCACCATTTTCCCATAAAAGTTAAAAAAGGAAGAAAAAATACTATAGTGCAATGCGTGACTCACTGGCTTCGCTTCAACTATCCATTGTAACATCAAGTTCATTTTTATCCATCTTTACAATAAACCTCTAATTACAACAACATGTAATGTACTCAGTGCTGGAATGAGTAAAGCAGACTTCCTGTGTTCTACTCCCGATCGTTTCAAATATGTTTTGAAATACCGAAAAGAATAAAAATCTTTTTCATGGAACACTACGAATAAATTTTTTTAAACCAATTTATTTAGATTAATTCCACTGCAGATCCACTTTACAAGTCAATTTTTCACATACTTCCACATGTGCTGGTGATTATCAATCTATTAAAATGGATAATACCAAATACGACAATAAAAATATTACGGTACACAAAATGTTTTGTAACATTAAATATCTCTAAAAATAAAGTCATAGGTATTTTCATTTAAACTGGTATAGTCTGAAAAATGAGTGCAAAAACATCATTACTGGCCATCATAATGTTTTAATTAAATCTCCCACTCTCTAATTAATAATAATATTTGTTACAAAAAATATAATAATTTTATCATAGTAGAGTACAGAAGTGAGAGAATCTGAAGAAAATGTGAACGGTGATATGTGTTTGTATGAAATTTATTTGATTATTTTCATGCAAATGCATTACTATAGATAAATACATAATAAATTTTAGCCATATTTATTTCAATATGATGCAACGTCAGAAATTATGTTTGCTCTTTGATTTCAACATACTTGTAATTTGTGTGTGTTCCGGGAATTCCGCTGTTCTCCAAATTCGTAGTCATTCTACAAAATACGCTCGCTTTTTCCTAGAGCACTTTAGCAATAATATGTAAACAGGAGTGACACAGAAATTCATAGCCGCAAATATAGCATCAAAATACTTTTCTAAATTGTTTGTATACAGTTATTCACAGTGTGTTGTATTCGCTGAATATTTTGGCTGAACAACTTTCTTCGAGTTTTCAAAGTGCTGGAAGTGAAAACGTTTACAAAATTGATATAACATTTTTATAGCGGAAACCCTGTAACTTTGTTATAGCGGAAAGAAATATTCTTGATAAAAATACCTCTATTTCAGGAAAGGTGGAAACGGATAGAAAATAAATGTGTTGAAGGGAGAATTGATCCTGGGACTTAAACCAACGCCAAAGCAAAGAAGAACTCCATACTCATGACGCAAACGGGAAAAAATGACTCTCCTCCGCGAACAAGTAAGTAAAATATGTAACTAGTCCCAATAATATAATTATTTACACGGAATATTAAAAAAATTATCCATGACGATAAAAATTTTAAAAAATTTCTTTATAGTATTGCACAAAGTATTCTTAATAAATTTTGTTTTGTCTAGTTTCCATAATATAATATTCATATCAGTTTTTATGGTATAAAAGACCAGTATATTGCATAAATTTTAGGACTCTCAAGAATGACAAGTATTAAATCTACTCATAACTTTCCACAACGCGCTAGATTATCTTTCACATGCCTGACATACCATGCAATTTTCTGCGTTTCTCGACGAGTCAGTGAGCTAATGTACCATACCTTCCGCACAACACTACATAAATTATAATGTCAATAAATGAAATAATGTTACGCAGTGGCAGATCTATGCCCCCCTCCTATTGGGCCTAAAATCTCAACAGATAAAGGCATACTTTGCCACTTTAAATAATTAATAAATTTGGTTACTATTTAATATTGTTAATTGTTGATTATCTATTTGATGAGTTTATGTATTTTATTGAAAGATAAAATTTGTTTTTAAAGCCATGATTTTCAAACGGAAATACTCCCCAGATTCCTCCCCGGTTAGCCTCCGCCCCACCCCCCTGTCTACAGTCTAGATCCGCCAAGATGTTAGGTACTTGAAATGTTTTAAATATTTTAACGACAAGTGAGAAACGTGACTTAAGACTTGGTTGGATATATAAACGGAATTTATCAAATAGCATAATATTCTACAATCAATTAGCCTCACAATCAAAGAAGAGAGACTTTTGATTCACTCGCACCGTAAGCTGCAATACACACTTTCATGTGCCCCTAACGTGCCCCTATTCACGATGTCAAGGGTACGTATTTTAAGTTTACCGGAAATAAAGTTTAGTATTTTTGACCAATTTTTTTTGTGATTATTCTAAAAATATATGTCCAAAACCTCCAAAAATGCCTTCAAAAAATTTTGTAAATTTTTTCAAAAATTGAATTTTTTTTTCAAAATTTTTTCATACTAATTCATGGTTTCATCTAGTTCTCTGTCGTTTGGAATAGCCCAGATGTCCCGGACATCTTACCAAAGAAAGTGAGATTCCAACACGACTTTTGTTTTGATTCACTCGCACCGAAGGCTGCAATACACACTCTCACGTGCCCCTAACGTTGTTATAATGAATACTCACGATGTCAAGGGTACAAATTTTTAAGTTTAATGGAGAAAAAAGTTGAAAATTTTTGTCAAAATTTTTTTCGTTTATTTTTATATATGTCTGAAACCTTGAAAATTGCCTGATAAAAATTTCGTATTTTTTACCAAAATTAAAAGTTTTTAAAAAATTGTTTTAACCATTCCATTGTTTCATCTTGTTCTCTTTCGATAGGTATTGCCACGGAGCCCTGGACATTGTAACAAAAGAAAGTGATATTCCAACATGTTTTTTTGTATTTTACCAGCAACATAACCAGCAATACACGCTCTAACGTGCCTTCAGCAATGTTCTAGAAAAAAAATTGAAATTTTTTGGGTCAATTTTTTTGTGTTTATTCAGAAAATGTACGTCCTTAACCTCTAAAACTCCTCTCAAAAATGTTGTAATTTCTTTTTCAAAAATTAACAGTTTTTTAATAATTCAATTAACTTTTCCAGTGTTATGTTTTTTGTCAGTAGTAAGCGTTTAGACATCGTAACGAAAGAAAGTGTGATTCCAACTCGACGTCATGGTGAGCCAGTCGTGTGCTTTCTTGTAATTCACTAGCACCATAACCTGCACTACATACTCTCACGTCCCATAACGTTGTTTAAATGAATACTGATTATGTCAAGATTATATAGTTTTAGTTTAATTAAAAAAGTTTGAAAATTTTTAGGCAAAAATTTTCCTGTTTATTTAGAAAATATGTGTACAAAACCTCCAAAAATTCTCCTTGAGAAATTTTGTTAATTTTTCCAAAAATAAAATTTCTTTTAAAATTGTATTATTTATTCCAATGTTTTATGTTGTTCTTTGTCTGTAGGAAGCACCCAGATTATCTGGATGTCGTAACGATTAAATTTAGATCCTAACACGACGTCATGATGTGCGAGTTGTGTGTTTTGTTATAATTCACTCGCACCGTAAGCTGCAATACACACTCCCACGTGCTCCTAACCTTGTTCTAATGAATACTGACTATGTTTAGGTTTTAAAATTTTAGTTTAACCGGAAAAAATGTAGAAATTGTTTGGCCAAATTTTTTTTTGTGTGTGTTTATTTTGGTAAATATATCCTAAACCTCCTGAACGTTAAAATATGCCTTTAATTATTTTTGTGAATTTTTTCGAATAATTGTATTTTTTTCAAAATTTTATCAACTATTCCAGTATTTCACCTTGCTCTTTGTCAGTAGAAAGCGTCTTCATGACCTGGATATCGTAACAAAAAGAAAAGAGATCCAGAAACTACGTAATGATGCGCGAGTCGTGAGTATTTCTTCAAATTCACAAGAATACTGAATACAGATAAATTCTAATGAATACTGACTGTCACGTTTACAAAATTTGAGTTTAACCCGAAAATTATTAAGAAAATATACGCCCCTAACCTCCAAAATATTCCATGAAATTTTTTTGTAAAAGTTTCGAAAAATTGAAGTTTTTTTTACAATTTTATTAACTATTTCAATATCGCACCTTGCGGTAGGAGGCGTTTCGATGACGTGGACGTTGTAACGAAAAGAAGTGAGATCACAACACGACGTCATGATGTGCGAGTCGTGTGCGTTTTCTTCTATTTTACGTGCACCATGAGCTGGAATACACACTCTTACGTATTCTTAATGTTATTGCAATGAATACTGATTATGTCAAGTGTACAAATATTGAGATTAACCGGGGAAAAAAGTTGAAACTTTTAGGTCAAAATTTTCTGTGTTTATTTGGAAAAATATATGTCCCGAACTTACAAAAATGCCTTCAAATAATTTTAAAAATTTCAAGTTATTGTAATTTTCGTAAATTATCTTTATCCAAGTTTTTCACTTTTTTCTCTGACAGTAGGAAGTGTTTTGATGACCCGAGCATTGTAACGAAAGTGATTTAGCGAGTCATTTTTTCTTCTCTTTTTCACAAGCTTCGTAAGCTGCAATACACTTTCTTTGCTAACCGTAATGTTATTGTAACGACAAGTGTATAAGTGTGTTGAAAAATATTTACTTTTTTTTTTCGCTTGTGAAATTTATGTATCTCGGGATCTGGTTTTGGTTTACAGATGGGAAAGGAAAACGGGTAATATCTACACTCAAGGAACATATATTTCTCATACCATTTTTTTACGTAACGATACATGTATCTGTAACCATATTGCCTTTTTCAACTCTATAAATATTTCTAGTAATACTAGTTTTCTTTCTTTCTCCAATTTTTCTTCTTTTTACTCTTTATTTACACGCATTACATAATTTACTTTCATGAACATATTCCATTGTTTTAAATCTATGAACTACTCTTGCTTTGAAACTTTATTTTTTAAAAATCTTTTTTCACCTTTCAGCTTAGCACGCCTTCTATCTTAAATCTTTGTACTTTGATACGTCCGATTCTGTTTTTACTGAGAATATTTTGAAATGCGGAGAACCCACACATCACTACATGGTTCATTCACCCAATATACCTGTCATCTTTGGCGTTTTGTCTCACCTTTTCCTCATGTCTACTGCAGTTATTTTCAACTAACAGACTTCTGACCACACCAAGACCAGATAGCAGAAACCTTTTATTCCATCTCGACCATCCACCACCGTGTTGTTTCTTCTGCCTTTCACTTTTGGTGCCCTGGAACAACCTTTAGCGCGCACCTAAAAAAGCCATTTTGTACTAATATATTACTATCTATTTACCATAAAATAACTAAATAAAATGCTATTTTAAAATCGATGTAGTCAGGCAAAATTAAAAACAAATGGGGTTTGAGAATTGACTGCTGACTAGTTCGAATTGTTTTTAGAAGATAGAATACACCAGGTGAAAGACAAAATAAAAGGACTAAGTCATGATAAAATGTTTCACTTAACTTTATTAGTATAATAAAGAAACTAGAAAATAATTATGAATCATTCATCAGTTATGTCTCACCTCACCAATCTAGGACATTGATCAGACAAAAATATCGCGGAACGAATGGATATTCTTGAAGTAAAATGACACTGATCAGTTGTTTAGTATATTAAATATATCCCATGACTTCATGTCAGTCTGATCAATGGTATTGGTGGCGCGAATGATGACTAAGGAATGATTCATAATTACTTTCTAGATTTTTTATTACACCAATAATAAAGCTATCTTAACAATTTTTTTTATAAAAATATTTTTTACTTTTAATTTTTAAGTCTTTACTTGGTATACTTTATACATTTCTCCTACTCTTTCAGTGTGTAATGAGTTCAAGGGTTGTCTCCGGTCAATTTGACACAATCCGTTTATTCAATACGTAACCCTAAAAAGAATCAGTTATATTGTATTTAAAACAATATGAAATATACTGCGCCATATTGTCATCAAAACCAAAGTCTCGTCAAAATTTTATGAGATAATACAATATCTGTTGAGTAAAAATACTTCAAAAAAATCAAACTCCAGGTTTCAATCAGAGCCACAAACATATACAGTCGAAACTGAAAATAAACCGGTTTCAAAAATTGTTCTAAACCGGATTATGAAAAACTAATTTAACAGAATTCAAAATCCACTTCGATCAACCCATGAATAAAGGAATCCATTTTGCTTTATATTTTATTACTCGTTCAAAGTTATATTACTCTCTTTAAATCTTTACGCGCGAAGTTTTCTTCATTATGATTATCGATAACATATTAATGAACACTACGATAGTTATTACTACAACATTATTACATTATTATTGTAGATTAACACAGGCTATTATTTTGAATTGTTAAACATTTTACACTTTCAATGTCAAACGCTTTAATGAATCCGTAAATAAGTTATCGTAAATAAATAAATATACCATTACAAATTTTGTTCTTTAAGCTCCATTTATCATTTGTTTCTTTGCGTTCGTGTCCGTGAACGAATGAAAGTGGTTTCCTGAATAACATGAGGGTGAAATTTGCTACCGTATGCCACAAGAGTTTAAAGAATTATAAGTGAAATTTTCGCTGAAATACAAGTTACATTGCATAACACGTTACTAGGTTATAGCGTTATTTCTGCTAACACCTGATTAAGGTAAAGTCGTGACAAACGTTGTGTAGTAATAATAAAACGTGTTCTCTGTTAAGTTAAATTTCAAAATTCGTTAACTAAATTCATATTTTGCTTCCAGAGAGTAAATTAGTTCACTGAACTCCAAGTGGACGTACGTAGTTCGTAACATTTTTTTGAAAGTTTTATTTAGTATTAAGTTGAATGAAATTCACAACCCTCAGAACATAAAGCTGAAGTAAAATTAATTATGTTTGAAATTTGTTTTTTGGCGTAAATTATCAAACAAGCGAATTCATTGTTAAAAAAAACAGTACAAACTGCGAATGACTACGTGAATGACTAATTTACTCTCCGGAAGCAAGCAAGAGACCCTCCCATCAGTTCCGATCAAGGGCATTGAGGCAGAGGCGGAATTCACGTGTCAGCACACTAACAACAAAAAATAATTCAGTAAGAGTTTTAATAACATAATACTAACAAATTTGTATTTAATAAAACAAAAAAGTTGTTTCAGGGGCATGTATTAATAACACTACAGATTATTCGGAAAGTATTGTTTAAAAATCGTAACTATTAAATAACACAATCCCAGATTAATTTTTTTTCAATAAATGCCGCCCCGAGGTAAGAGCCTATTGAGTCTGTATAAAAAACTCTGCCTCTACTCGAAAGAAAACCGAAGAAAATCCCGAGCCAGAACATTTTCAAAGAAAGTGCTCACGAGAACCATCAGAAAATTAAATTCAGTCTCGACAAATTTCCAACACACCATGAAAGTGATTATTCTCGCAAGGGGCGAAATTTCGGAATCTGTCCTATTTTATTAGTAGAAAGTTTTTATAAATAAACTGGTAAAACACAAATTGCGGCATCCTGGGAGGTTTTTAATATTGAGTTACGTAAGCCTTACTCTTAACTCGCTTGTTTGGCCGGTCCGAGCTGCGAGTTTGGTCGCGGCAAAGGGAGGAAGGGGTGAAGGAGGAGAGGGATGAGGGGTGGGGTAAGGGTCGAGGGTTTGGATCCAAAGAAACTCATAGTGTGTAAGAACAGTTTTAATATTCACATAAATTGGTGACTGAGTTCAGGCCCAGAGAGCGGTGTTACCAAGGTCATGATCGTAACGCTGTCGTAGCTGGGCAGTGTGCAACTCAGCTGCTCGGGTCGAAGCGGAGAGGCTGGTTTGAGGGCCAGCTAGGAGGTGAGAGGTGAAAGCAGCTCCCTGGGGCGACGCTGGTCTAGCATCCTCCACACAAAGTCCATACCTATTATTAATATACAAGATAACATATCCAATATTATCAAAATCAAAATAATAATAATAACACTATTTATATACAATAATATTACAAGTGGAGAAATAATGGGACGTGGTTCTGCATCGGAACCATGTTTATCACT
>NNCF01132863.1:0-11745 GCA_002313205.1 Laupala kohalensis
ACTCATTGTGAGTTTCGACGTTATTTCACCCTTCACGAATGTTCCGATCCGTGAAACACTGAACGTCATAGAACAACATCTCAGAAAGCGAGGCTTACCGTCGGAATGGGTCAAACTAACTGAATTTTTCCGTAACTCAACTTTCTTCCAATTTGATAGTAAATTTTACTCCCAAATAAAAGGAGTAGCTATGGGTTCACCCCTTTCTCTTGTAATTACTAATATATTTATGGAAGCGTTCGAAAATGAGGTTAGCGATAATGCTTTATTAAAACCTAGAGTTTGGTTGCGATACGTGATGACGCTTTCGTCATCTGGCAACATGGCCGAGATAACCTCGACAAGTTCTGGTAATACATCAACCAAGCAAATACTAACATCAAGTATAATATGGAGATTGAATCCCATGGTCAGTTACAGTTCTTAAATTAGCTCGTAAAAAGAAAGGTATTGTTGCCAGAAATCAAGATAATCAAGTCTCTCACGCCCCTTTAAAAAGGGATTCAAGGAACAGACACTCAAAGTGTGCACGTTAAAGATTAATTACGTATGGTGTAGGTGAAGTCAAAAGAAACCCTCTAAGACCGACTACCAGCACTTAAAACAAACAGACCCTTGTATTTTATAATTTCGTATGAAGAAGTACAACTTTAGTTTACTTTTTGATTTGAACTCTTCCCCNGTGGTTTGATAAAAGCACCCCATTGTAAATGCGACCACTCAACACTGGAAACGGTGGGTCATGCCTTAGCAGAGTGCCCCTTTTACCGAGAGGAGCGCTCTGATTACCTCAAAAGGTCGAATAAGAAGCTGACTGGCGACGACCTAAGCAGTCTGATTGGCACAGCTCAGGAGCTCCACTCTCTTTGTGCTTTCATGACTGCGGTGGAAGACAAAAGGAAGCTGATATATGACACCTAGGAATTGACGGAAGTGACGCATCCTCTAGTGATTCTCGCTCAGTCTCGCCATTACGAGGATCAATGAAACGATAAGTCAATTCCTATTGACGAAAACCAAGACGATAAAGAAATGAAATGACACAAACATTAGCCCAGGGCAAAGATATGTTGAAGTGTGAATCTATATTATATTATATTATATATTAATATGTTGTATTTACTATTAATAAGCTGTATTTACTATTACTATTAATAAGTCTGTGCAATTATATATAACTATAAGAATAGTAGAAACCGCTTGCCTCCCCGTGGCTAGGGACGGGAACGTCTCCTCTTTACGAGGAACGGCTAAGTGGCGGCACACACAACACCTGCACTCAAACTCACGAACATGTTCTTTAAGCCGGATCAATAAGATAAGAGACTGTATTACTTCTGAGTAATACAAAATAGTATAAGATATGGCTTCAAAAGACGCTGTGCGACCGTCAAGTCCCGGGAAGTAGCTCATTAATGAGCTAAGGTACGGGACGTGTTAAACACAAAAATACACATGAACAAATACACATGACCGTAAGTTCTGTCTAGCGAAACCACCAGGTTGGAATCCTAGGCAGCGCGCTTCTCTCGGCGAGAGCGTGACAAAGTTATTCAAGTCGTAAGTGACCCAAATAACAAGCATGGAGCAGGCACAGCAG
Source organism: Laupala kohalensis (assembly GCA_002313205.1). NCBI lineage: Eukaryota > Metazoa > Arthropoda > Insecta > Orthoptera > Trigonidiidae > Laupala > Laupala kohalensis. Next base: position 1,601 of record NNCF01132863.1, read on the forward strand.
GAGACCCGGAGCTGGGTGACCCCTCCAACTCCAGCTGATGACGGTGCCTGCGGCTGGGTACTCGTGGCCTCGGCTAAACGAAAGCAGTCAGCCCAAGGCTTAAAAGATCGCCCACCCCCTCAGCGAGGGCTAGACAGTGAAGCCCCCTTGAGCAAGGGGCTGCCAAGAGTGGGTAAAGAAAAAACGGATGGGGATGGTGTAAGCTTAACGGGGAAACCCGGGGCTCACGCTGCCTCTACGAAGGCGAAGAAAGTTAAAAGGACACAAATGAAGGCCTCAAAGAAGGCAAAGGGCAAAACCCCCCCAGGGCATGCGACTACGCAGTCAGCCCCTCGGCAGGTTTGCCCCACGCCAACTGCGGGGTCAACGCCATATGGGTTTGGCGAGATGAGTCCCAGCGACGCTCGAGCCATAGTAGAGGCGTGGGCCGCAGCAGAGAAATTAATATCAATTGAGGGGACCCCCAAGCCTTCTCCAAACCCCAAGCGGGCAAAGGCTGGCAAAGGGAAAGCCACTCACAACGGCACCTCGGATGAGGGTAAGGGAAACACTGGGTGTCGGACTGTGCTCCGGCCATCCGACTCCGGGCTCACCTCCGAAGCCAGTGACGGCGAGACACTTCTCGTAGGTGTCTCAATGCCGCTGACGGTAGAGGAACCCAAGGAAGCACCCGTGACGACCGCCCACAAAAGGGGGAATGTTGATTCAGGGGAAAATGCCGACCTCGGTAAGCGGGTAACCGTCGAGGGAAGCACCCCGGCTAAGAGGGATGCTCCGCAACCCCAACGGCAGGCAAGGGAGGCCAAAGCGAAGCGAAGAGCAGAACGTTGCGTCGAAACTGCTACTGAGAGCAGAGCCGACCCGGACGAAGTGCAAGTCCCCCCCGGCACGACCCCGAAGGGGTCGAATCCAAGCACGGAGCCGCGGCAGACGACTCCCGAGGCCGCTAAGGCAAAACGATCAGTCAGAGACACCGATTCTCTGGCCTCGAGCCAAGATCGGCAGGAGTCCTCTACCCTTCCAAGTAGGGACTCCGTGTTGACAACGTAGGTCAACCGACTGCTCCAAGCAGACCGAAAGCCTTTAGCGCCAAAGAACCCGGAAAGCGAAAAAAGCGAGGAATGTCTTCCGCCTCTTCCTCCGAGGTGCGGGCGCACACAGGAGGAGGAGGACCATTTGGAGATGGTGGAATTTTATAATGGGACGATGTCGGCCTAGACGGGTGTCCTCCAATGCATCAAGAAGGCCGTATCTAAGATGCAGATGCAGTGGCTTGAAGGCACGGTCTGCGACTTGGATGACGCGTTCTCCGCGATGTCTAGGAGGTACGCGGCTAAGATCGCGTCGACGGGAGACGTGGAGAAGATCACCGCGTCGTTAGTAGCGGAAGTCTGCACCAAGGTACAGACGGTCGTGAAAAAGACGCTGGAGGAGATTCCCCGACCACAACCACGAACCTACGCAGACAGAGCAAAAGCTCCTAAGGCTACCGTGGTAGCTGCGAGGCCGACCAGCGGTGGCACTTCGATAGTAATTCACCCCAAGGGGTCGAATATCGGGTCAGCCGTGGAAACGAGGGCAGCGGTGGAGGCTGCTCTAAAATCCAAGAGTCGGCGAGTAAATGTCATCAGGGTAAATCTGTTGCCGAGTAAGGGGATAGTGGTTACGGCCGCCACCCCTGTAGACGCCATGAGTATAAAAGAGGCGTTAAGTGGCAATGGTTCCGTTGGCGTTCGCGAGCAGCGAAAGCGGAAGCCGAAGGTGACGCTGTTCGACGTGCCGGTAGGTGTGGGAGACGAGGAGCTGCTGGAAGACATCTTCCAGCAGAACTTCGCGGAAGAGGTCGACAATGACAGCTTCAAGCGACATGTTCGGGTGGCTTTCCGAATGAGGTGTAGGAAAGACCATGGAGAAAGCGTCGCCAACAGGGTGGTAGAGGTACCCCCTGAAGTATTTCGACTGTGTATGAGAAAAGGCCGCCTGTATGCAGGGTGGCTCTCATACAAGGTAGCAGAATTTTTGCGTCCATCGCGCTGCTACAACTGTCAGCGATACGGTCATTCTTCTCGGTTCTGCCGACAGAATGCCCCAACGTGTGGACATTGTGTGGAGGAAGGGAACGACTATAGAAACTGCCCGAAGAAGGATGAATCCCCTGAATGTGCTAACTGCCGCAGGGCGGGAACGCAGCGGAACCACGCTGTAATAAACAAGGTATGCCCAGCATTCAAGCGTGCGATCAAGCGTGAGGGAGAACTTACTGATTATGGATCTTAAGTTTCTTCAACTCAATGCGCAGCGATCACAAAGCGTTATGAATGAGCTGACACAATATGTGACAGCTTCAGGGATCGACCTTGTCCTGTTATCGGAGCCGTACACACAGTGCGATTCTACAGCTGGGCTCGGCGGCAAGTACCGAATAGTGGAGAGCACGGGGTCACAATCTGGAGCGGCCGTAATCGCGACCAATCAAGAGCTCCTGCCTCTCAAAGTGTCACAATATTGCTCAAAAAACTTCGCTGTGTGTGCTCTCGCGTACGAGGGTGGGGAGATATACATTGTATCGACCTACTTCGAGTATGGAGTCGACACGAAGGAGCATATTGATGAACTGCGGAGGATCGTGACAAGACTGAGTGGTAAGAAACTGATAATTGGCGGGGACTTTACCGCCAGAAGTGAGGCATGGGGGGATCGTCTGACAGATGACAGGGGGGAGATGGTGGAGGAATTTATTTCCAGAAACCAGCTTCACGTCTTGAACCACGACGAATCACCACGCACTTTCTTCAAGGGTGATAAATGTTCTCACATTGATCTAACTCTGGCTTCGGATAACGTCATAAGTGCGACGAAGGACTGGCACGTGGTTTCAACCGCAACTAACAGTGATCATAACGCGATCCGCTTTAACCTGTGAATGAAGGTACGTCCACCGGAGATGATTCCTAGGAAACATTTCAATACGTCCAAGGCAGACTGGGGACGATTCACGAGCATACTAAGTGATGAGTTAAAAATGGTCTCGCCCGAGGACAATCCCGAAATCGCTTCCCAGCGATTGACTGAAGCCATCTCGGCGGCCGCAATCGGTTCCATTCCGTATAGAATGACCGGCGGTAAAAAGGGTACGCCCTGGTGGAATCGGGACTTGAATGATTCCAAGCGAACAGTCGGAGCCCTGCGGAAGCAACTACAAAGGGCTAAACGGAGAGGGGAGGATTTATCCGAACCTAGGCTCAAATATGCGGAAGCTAGGAATAAACACCTGGCGGCCGTAAGGAAATCGAAAAGGGACAAATGGAGAGAATTCATGGAGGAAGCAACGCGGGTAAGCCCTTGGGGGGTGCCTTATCAGCTTGCTTCCGATATTCTGCGTACTCCTCAATTGTTAAGCACCTTATCCAATAATGGTCCTGATGGAGGCACTCTCGGAATGGAGGCAACCGCGCGACATCTTCTGGATGTCTTACTACCGGATGACGATCATTCGGAAGACACGGAGACTCACACGATAGAGAGACTGGAGGCCTTGCAAAAGTGGGGAGCTGTAGACAAGAAGTCCCTTACTCCGATCACTGAGGATGAACTGGATAAGACTCTTCGGGCGCTCAAGCCCCGAAAAGCCCCTGGACAGGACAAACTCACATCAGAGATAATTAAGGAGGCCTTGCAAGAGACTTGTAAGAGCAAGTACCTACAGATCCTTAACAGATGCTTGGCGGAAGGAATCTTCCCTTGTGCATGGAAGAAGGCTTTAGTCGTAGTACTAAAGAAGAGTCCCGAAAAACCAGATGAAGCAAGGTCCTACAGACCGATATGTCTACTTCCGGTCCTAGGAAAGGTCCTAGATAAGATATGTACAGAGATAATATCGAAGTACGTAGAGTCTAACAATCTGTTCTCCCAGAGTCAATACGGTTTCAGACCGGGGCGGAGTACGGACGATGCTGTGGCATCCCTGCTGGGTTCGATAGAGGACTTTCAGACACGTACCAAGTACTGTTTTGTGATCTTCGCGGACATACAGGGGGCGTTCGACAATGCATGGTGGCCGGGAATCCTGAGACGAATGAGAGAAATGAAGATTGATCCGTTTATATACAAGTTGTACAGTAACTACCTGTCAGAAAGAGAAGTTTCTCTCCCAGTGGGGGAAACATCATTCTCCAAATTCCTGAACAGAGGTTGCCCGCAATGTTCAAATAGTGGGCCGGTACTCTGGAATCTCGTCATCAACGAAGTCTTACAAGACCTAGAAGATGCGAGAGCCCAGGTGACGGCGTATGCGGACGACTTAGCCATCACAGTTGGTGGCGACAGTCGGAAACAACTTGACGTTGAGGCGCAAAAGTACCTAGATATCGTAATACGGTGGTGTGAGAGGGCAAAGATGACCCTGTCTTCCAAGAAGACAGAGTTTATGATGTTTGGGAAACAACTCGATTCAGAGAGACAGCCTATCATCAGGATCTGTGGTACGAAGCTGCGCAGTAGCGACGAAGTCAGATACTTAGGCTTGTATTTGGACAAGAAGCTAACATTCCTCCCTCATGCGAAGAAGGTCACTGCGAAGGACCGCAACCTCTTCTTCAAGTTGAGAAGGATCTGCAAAGCTGAGTACAATATCCCTACGAACACAATCCGAACGATCTATCGAGGAGCGTTTCTTCCGATAGTCACCTATGCGGTTTCGGCCTGGGGGCACCGAGTCGAACATTCACATATAAAGCGTGCGCTTCTTTCGGCCCAAAGAGGACCTATGCAAGGAATCACTCGAGCGTCGAGACTAACAGCGACGGGAGCACTTCAGGTACTTAGCGGCTGCATGCCACTAGACCTGGAGGTTCGCTTCCGAAGCCACCTGTACCATCTCCGCAAGGGGAAGCAGGTAGTCATCGGCACCGAGTCCTTCACTAGGGAGACTATGGGAGCGAAGGGTAAGATAAGAGCCGCGCTTGTGATAGACTGGCAAACCCGATGGAATGAAGATGAATACGAGAGGGATACCTTTAGGTTCATACCGAACGTGGAATTTGTCAGGAGGCATGCGTGGTTCAAGCCAATTCCGGTGATAGTGCGAACTATTACTGGGTACGGCTCGTACAATGCAAAAAGGTATGACCGTGGTTTGATAAAAGCACCCCAATTTAAATGCGACCACTCAACACCGGAAACGGTGGGTCATGCCTTAGCAGAGTGCCCCATTTACCGAGAGGAGCGCTCTGATTACCTCAAAAGGTCGAATAAGAAGCTGACTGGCGACGACCTAAGCAGTCTGATTGGCACAGCTCAGGAGCTCCACTCTCTTTGTGCCTTCATGACTGCGGTGGAAGACAAAAGGAAGCTGATATATGACACCTAGGAATTGACGGAAGTGACTCATCCTCTTGTGATTCTCGCTCAGTCTCGCCATTACGAGGATTAATGATACGATAAGTCTATTATATTATATTATATTATATTATATTATATTATATTATATTATATTATATTATATTATATTATATTATATTATATTATATTATATTATATTATATTATATTATATTATATTATATTATATTATATTATATTATATTATATTATATTATATTATATTATATTATATTATATTATATTATATTATATTATATTATATTATATTATATTATATTATATTATATTATATTATATTATATTATATTATATTATATTATATTATATTATATTATATTATATTATATTATATTATATTATATTATATTATATTATATTATATTATATTATATTATATTATATTATATTATATTATATTATATTATATTATATTATATTATATTATATTATATTATATTATATTATATTATATTATATTATATTATATTATATTATATTATATTATATTATATTATATTATATTATATTATATTATATTATATTATATTATATTATATTATATTATATTATATTATATTATATTATATTATATTATATTATATTATATTATATTATATTATATTATATTATATTATATTATATTATATTATATTATATTATATTATATTATATTATATTATATTATATTATATTATATTATATTATATTATATTATATTATATTATATTATATTATATTATATTATATTATATTATATTATATTATATTATATTATATTATATTATATTATATTATATTATATTATATTATATTATATTATATTATATTATATTATATTATATTATATTATATTATATTATATTATATTATATTATATTATATTATATTATATTATATTATATTATATTATATTATATTATATTATATTATATTATATTATATTATATTATATTATATTATATTATATTATATTATATTATATTATATTATATTATATTATATTATATTATATTATATTATATTATATTATATTATATTATATTATATTATATTATATTATATTATATTATATTATATTATATTATATTATATTATATTATATTATATTATATTATATTATATTATATTATATTATATTATATTATATTATATTATATTATATTATATTATATTATATTATATTATATTATATTATATTATATTATATTATATTATATTATATTATATTATATTATATTATATTATATTATATTATATTATATTATATTATATTATATTATATTATATTATATTATATTATATTATATTATATTATATTATATTATATTATATTATATTATATTATATTATATTATATTATATTATATTATATTATATTATATTATATTTTAATATGGTGTATTTACTATTAATAAGCTGTATTTATTATTAATAAGTTTATGCAGTTATATATAAGCATAATAATAGTAGAAACCGCCCGCCTCCACGTGGCTAGGGACGGGAACGTCTCCTCTTCACGAGGAACGGCTAAGAGGCGGCACACACAACACCTGCACTCAAACTCACGAACATGATCTTTAAGCCGGATCAATAAGATAAGAGACGGTATTACTCCTGAGTAATACAAAATAGAATAAGATATGGCTACAAAAGACGCTGTGCGACCGTCAAGTCCTGGTAAGTAGCTCATCATTGAGCTAAGGTACGGGACGTGTTAAACACAAAAATACACTTGAACAAATACACATGACCGTAAGTTCTGTCTAGCGAAACCACCAGGTTGGAATCCTAGGCAGCGCGCTTCTCCCGGCGAGAGCGTGTCAAAGTTATTCAAGTCGTAAGTGACCAAAAATAACAAGCAATGGAGCAGGCACAGCAGGAGACCCGGAACTAGGTGACCCCTCCGACTCCAGCTGATGACGGTGCCGGCGACTGGGTACTCGTGGCCTCAGCTAAACGAAAACAGTCAGCCCAAGGCTTAAAAGATCGCCCACCCCCTCAGCGAGGGCTAGATAGTGGAGTCCCCTTGAGCAAGGGGCTGCCAAGGGTGGGTAAGGAAAAAACGGATGGGGATGGTGATTGCTTAACGGGGTAGCAGCCAACGCTGAATAGCAGTAGGTACAATAGGGCATTTAAAACGCTCATGCATATTTTGGGACAGTGAATACACAGGATGAGCTCCCGCATCAAACTCCATAATAATGTAGTAAACTTATTAGAAAAGGAGCTCTTGTTCCGAAAGGAAGTTGCATTGTGGAAAAAGCCCCGTCTCGATCTGCCCGGGGGAAGCCGACTCCAACCGGGCCAGGTAGTAAAATACTAGCTAAGGGTCCTATTATTCGATGTAACAGTCCGCCACGAGAATGGGGAATACCTAACCCAAAACAGAGATTAGAAAATAGCGAAATATTTGGCGCTGCTACCCACACTGTGTTGCAAGTTTGGGGCAGTGAAGGTCAAGATGGTCTCCGTCGCGATTCGAACACGCGAAGCGGTTCCACCGAGACACCACCAAAGCCCACGCCCGGCTAAGGGGTCAGGCGACTGGGCACGCTTATAACGATATCTTTAATTTCCCTCGGATCATCCATTCAAAAATATCACCATTTTATGGATTATAGTGTGTCTCTCTCCCCCCCCCTCCATATATTGATCATGAATGAGACACTTAGTCTCTGCTCTGCTTTGTTGCTGATCCTTGAACAAAGATTATATGACTCTTTGTAGAGAATTTCTAGTTATTTCCTTACCTCCTTTATCCTATACCCAAGATCGGTAGAAAGGGTATTTTATTTCTTTTGACCCATTTATGTGTTTCGTGTTTTGTTGTTTTATTTATTTTTCACCGGAGTTCTATGACTTCTTTTAAGACAACTCATACTTATTTTACTTATTTTGGGAGAGGCAGCATGTTTAGCGCACTGGCGGTACCTCCGTTACGAAGGCTAGACGTTGGTTACCAGGTACACACTCCTGTTTATTAGGGAGAATGTGGCTCGTGGGAAAAGACGACCAACGGCCTTCAGGAAATGTAGCGCGTGGATACCCGAAAGGGAATCCGATGGGCACATCTGCGTGGACCTCCTGGTGACCCTTCTTTGTTCTTCTACGGCAAAGATGGTCGCAAATTCGCAAATTTGACGAACACACTCATCGAAGTCTTGGCTTATTTTTTCTGTATCCCGCTCTGTTACAAACCAAAAGTTTGTAAGGGTTTTATTGTTTATAATAATTGTTAATTGTTTATATATTGTTATTAATCATATCTATTTGTTATAAACATTTTCTATTTTGTGTATAATTATGTAGTGTCTGTAAAAAAAACATTCATTCAAACTAGGCGCTATTCGTGCTCTAAGCTACATATATGGGATTTTAATATGAACAAATGTTCGTATTTATGTAATTATTCTAAACTCTGTTGAATTTGTTACTCACAGAGAGTTGGTTGCACTCAACAACCAACATCAATCTTGCTATTATCCATGTCAAATTAGTCATGCAGCAACTGTAGATATAAGGAAATATATGTGTAAATATTATGATGAAATAAATGTGAATTTGTCTAAACCGAAGAATGTCCAGAAAAGAATCCTGTCATTCAATAATCTCCCAGGCTTGTTGAAACACACAAGCAACCCTCTGTATATTATTTGTTTTACGGCGTTTGGTTATTCGTTCGTAACATAAGTAGTATATATTTTTGGTGCTGTGACCAGGATTCGCATCGGTTTCTTTCAAGTTTACATTTGTATGTTGTTTAAACTATGTACTAATTCATGTGAATATTTTCTTCCTTCACCGCCTTCACAACTCGTCTCTACTCGTAATTCGTTGAGATAAAACCATTGCATGTATTCTTTTTTCTACTGTTTATTCCCACCCGACCATTATGACGGAAGAAGACATAAAACTTTGCAAACGACAGATTGCGACTACGAAGTCTAAACTTACTAGATGTCGAACTCACATCGACAACTACAATGAAGACGAGGACAAGCCAGACTCACTGACGAAACTTAAAAATACGCTAGACAATATTTTCAAGGACCACGAGAAATACCAAGACTCGCTAGAAGCAGCCACAAGCGTGTGTAATGACAAAGAGCGACTGGAATTCGAGAAAAACTATTACAAACTGATAGGTCGCGTAGGAGAAATTCTAAAACGCTTAAGTAGACAGTCACTCGCGCCACGCCCCGCTCACAATGACTCGCACGATGCTTCCTTCGCAACGAGGTCGTTTGCGTCACAACTTCCTCGAATGGTCTTGCCAAAGTTTTCTGGCGACATTCTTAAGTGGGTTTTTATTCCGTGAGCTCTTTGAATCTATTATAAATCAACATGACGAATTGTCTAACGTACAAAAACTCCAATATCTAAAGACGTCAGTAGAACATCCGGCTCATAACTTAATTTCATCTTTAGAGCTAATCAATGAAAATTATCAAGTAGCATGGAACGTTCTTGCCAAACGTTATAATAAACCTCGAGTAATGGCGCACATAACAATTCGCTCGTTTGTAGATTACCCGAAAATACAGAAGGAATCCCCCCACGAGCTTCGTGCCTTAATCGATCACTCACAAAGTTGTATTCGTACACTAAAATCATTAGATATCGATGTTAATTCGTGGGATACANAAGTTTTCTGGCGACATTCTTAAGTGGGTTTTTATTCCGTGAGCTCTTTGAATCTATTATAAATCAACATGACGAATTGTCTAACGTACAAAAACTCCAATATCTAAAGACGTCAGTAGA
>NNCF01132865.1:21578-71092 GCA_002313205.1 Laupala kohalensis
ATAAAATTAAACAAATATTTACGACTGTATATTTATATTACTACTCTCTTCTTTTCCCAGGGTACCATATTTCATTCCAATTACGTATTTTCTTACAGTTGTACATTTATTAGTCATGTATTTAAATGTTATATTATAAGTACGAATCTCGTAATGTATCTTAGTATGTAATATATTTCAGTACGTTCACTTTAATTGTTTTTTACGTTTTAAAAAAAATTCATAATCCACTTTTCAATAGCTGTAATGGTAGAATAGTAAGGTTCATAATCACAATAAAAAGATCTATGTGTTGATGTATAAAATGCATGCATTGAAATATAACTTATACGAATCTCGTAAAGTATCTTAGTATGTAATATTGTTCAGTGCGTTTACAGTAATTATTGCTTTACATTCTTTTATAAAAGTTCATTATGCATTTAGAATTAGCAGTAATGGAAAAGAAAGATTCATGACCACAATAAAAAGATCTATGTTTTTGTATATAAAATGCATGCTTTAAAATATAAAATTCAAANGAAATATAAAATTCATAATTGTAGGAAGTGGTGGGTTCATGTACCGACCCTCCGAACGCAGTCGCTTACGCTGTTGTGCGCCCAATGTTTGGGTTGGCAGCAGCGATTGTNAAAATATAAAATTCAAAATTTCAGGAAGTGGTGGGTTCATGTACCGACCCTCCTAACGCAGTCGCTTACGCAGTTGTGCGTCCTACGTTTGGGTTGGCAGCAGCGATTGTGCTGGTGGTAGCGGCGGTGGTGGCGTTGGCGCGTGCAGACACACGTCGTTCTGCGCACGGCCGTGCTCTCGTCTGCCATGCGTTGTGTCTGGCTGCAGCGAGTATTCTGCAGGTACGTCACAAGCTTCTTTCAAAGTTATCTTTATCTTGGAGGCATATTGGAAAATAAGCATAAGAAGTGTATTTCTAAAAGGAAAAGATAAGGCCACCTAGAAATCCAAATTTATATACTTAAAAGGGTGCCAACGGACATAATCGAGCAATATTTTAACACATACTGAATGATTAACTAAAGTCAGTTCGGATTCCGCTAGTGAAAAATAACCATAGTTCCCATAGACATATTTTGGGAGATATTACGGGAACGAACGGTGCTTGCATATTTATATATGTTAAAGCAGAGCTTGGCATTGCAATATGGCGTTTTACATGGAACAAGTAAACAGACGGTACAAAAACGTATCAATTTCATATAGTAGTTCTAAATTAAAGTTCATGTTGAAAAAAACTGAACTGAACTGGAATAGTCAGAAAAATGATGCTTAGTGTAGGGCGCAGGCGACTCACCATTTAATATAGAAAGAAGAGTTTTAAAGATTCATTATATGGAACATTACGTCAAATAATATCGCAGTACAATCTAAAATCCTAAAGTTGTGTTTTGAAGTATGAGTGTAACATACGGGGAGCGGAACACCAGTGTCTGCTATACATGACAGGCGGGTATTGAACTGTATAATCAAAATGTATTAAAACATTGAAAGTAATAACTATAGATATGTTTGTACAGAAAGTAAAGAACAATCTTGTTTTCAACGGGATAAGGAAAATAGACGCAAATGTTAAGATAATTTTGACGAAAGACCAAACGTCAGGGATAAAGGGTTTAGAAGTAGTCGATTGATTTGACACCATAAATTTCTCAACTTAAAGAATTACGGAAATAATTGCTTTAGTTTCATATGCGATGTAATGTTTTTTTTTCATTTTGAATTTGATGCAAATTGTTTGTAGGACGTTAGACACTGGTTGCTAATACACTAATACTTTAACAATGCAAATATTTGAATTACCAAACAACATATACGGTATTATATAATATTTTTTTAGCTGTTTGAAGATTACATCATGTGTAAATTTGTAGGTAGCCACTTTCTTTCTGGGGGACTGGATGTACGAAAGTTGTATTTACTTCGGTGAGTAAAAATTGTTTTGTTTTCCTTTTCTTCTGAAACTTAATTTCTTTTAATTTCTTTAAAACTTTAATTTAGATTTCTTTGAAAATGCCATGATTTGCTTGTTCTAATAATTTTCAATTTCAATAGGGAGCCTTATTTACAAATATTATTTATGTACAAATCTGTGGCGAGGTTTCTTTGCCTGTACGCATTTAAAATGCCCCTTAAGTAAAGCCGTGGACTGTGCATACAATGCCCTGGTATTCACTCTCATTGAATGGATAGTTGCAGTTTTAATTTTGGAAATCTTTGTTTTGAACTTATAATGATTGTAATTTTATTTACTTGTGATTTGTATCGTAATAATATTTTTCATTTTGTTTACCGAATAATGGGCAAATAGAGTCTCGATACCCCCTCAATTTCTTATTTTCCACCCTCCTACGCGAAATTAACCGTAACCCGATCGTTCTCTTGATTTGAGACAGTCAATTTATAGTTTTGCACCTTATTGTCCAGCTACTAAGGTTTGCACGATAAGTGACCTCTTTTCCAGTCTGTTAGTTTCTATTTCACGACGGTATAAGTCCTGGAGTTTTCTCTTAATATCTCTTAGGTCGTTTAACGATGGGCTATTCTGACTCACACAAGTGATTTCTGATTTATGAATTACATTTTTAATTTGCCTGTCCCATTTCCCTTCTGTATTAGAATGGTAAGACTGAGTTACAAGTGGGTTCCTGGTGCCTGCCCTTATCGAGAGCTAATATTTAATTGATTTTAATTGGAGAGTTATTTCAATGGGAAGTAACTCAAATTGCCATAAAATGCCACTGTGTGCTGTGCATTGAGCAATGCCCATTACCATTTTAAGAAACTTCGTATAAAGCGAGATTAAATTATTGTTATTCCCCGCGCCCCATATTTCCGCTCCGTACGCTATTCCCGAGATGAGTAGAGATTGAAACATTTTATCCATGAGGTGCAATTTCAGAAACTGTAATTTTTTATTTTGTTATGGTACTTAAAATGTATTTGCCTTTTCGTTGAGCTTTCTCCTTATGCCTCGTCCAAGTTACGTTCATGCAGAGGGTTACTCCAAAATATATGGATTCTTTAACGTTTTCTAGCGTTTCTTGATAATTTAAAAGGCGTTTTTATGTAGCTCATTGTCTTATTGGTATAAAGCTTTTTCGGCTGCATAGCAGCCATCGTCAGTAACATACACTGAAAAATATAAATGTACATAAAATGACAATAATAAAAATAGAAACATAATATGAAAGTATACAATAATTGGGTGAAACAGTATCGAAAGAAGTGTATTTTTGGTTGTTGTTGAAATAAAGAAAGGAAAGAACAATGAAAAATGAATAAAAGAAAACAAATACAGAGTGAGCAAACCGACAAAATTACGTACCTGAGTATTGAGGAATATTTTTGGCGCGTGCGCAGAGTACGCCGAACGGAGGTCATTATATGGAAAGTGAATGGGTGTTGCGGGGTGGGCGGGGGGAAAGGGGCTGTCGGAGTTTTCCAGGAACTGGCGGCAGAAGACGGAAAGAATTTCCAAGGGTTTTAACTGTTGGGAATGGGGTGCAGTGTCCTGGAGAGTTGGGGGTGAGAGGGAAGGAATTTGAAGGCTAGTTTCATGAGAGGGGAATGAAATTCAGGGATTTGTTCATTTAATAGGGAAATGTTGTTGTTTTTTAGAATACTATGGATGTGTAAAATTTCTAATTTGATCCGGGGCCAAAATCTATTTTCTACTTCTAAAATATAAAAATCCTTTTCAATGTTAAATGTGTGTGTGTTTTCTACTAGGTGGTTGGCGAAGTGTGAGACTGTTGCGTTATTTTTCGAAGCATTTACGTGTTCCTGTATCCTTTGTTTGAATGTTCGTCCAGACTGCCCGACATACACGGAGGGACAATCACTACATGTCAGAGCATACACTCCACTTCGGAGGATATGGGAAGTGGGGTCCTTAGTGAATGATAAGGTTGTGTTAAGTGTTTGTGGAGAGAAGAAGGTAGTGTGAATGTTTAAATGTTTTAATGAATTCGCGATTTTAAGTGAGAGTGGGCCTATGAAAGGGATTGCGTGTCTGGTTTGAATATTATTGTTTGGAGTAAGTGATGTGAGGTTCTTCGTGTGATATAATCTAACTTTCTTAGTGATTATATTATCAATGAGAAAGGTANTAGGATCGTTAACGTCACCTTTGTTATTATAATTTGAACTATTTATTAATGTATTCAAAATTTCAGGAAACGTCGAAGTGACTTATAAAGAAATCGGCAAATCTACGATAAATGGGGCAATACTAGAAATTATATCCTTTGAAAATTCCACTGGAATACTATCAGAACCTGTTGATTTGCCAGTCTTCAAATTCCGTACCACATCTTTTAATCCATTAAAATTTATTTCACGGTCTAAATATGTCACTATTATTTGGTGTTGATTTCGTGACCCGTCCGTTGTATACACTGATTCTGGGAAAGAAGTTGAGCGAAGTGTATTTCCCAACATTTCGCCTCTAAACTGTTCGTGCAACTATATTCACATCGCAATTTATTTATAGTATCCCAAACATTTGCAACATTTTTACTGTGAATAATGCTTTCAATTCTTTCTGCTTCCGAATTCTGCCAATGTTGGTAAGCTGTGTTAATTATTCTTTTATAGTTTTTTCTCAAGAGTACGTATTTTTTGTCGTAAGCATCCTCCTCCTCACCAAATGTAGAATTTTAATGCATTCTCAGCATCTTTTTAGGCCTGTCTACAATCTATGTTGAACCATACCATTTCTCGAGTATTGTGTTTTTTCTGTGTGTATACTCGCATCTGTGAACCCGCTTTCTGTAGTGTGTTTCGTAAAGATTCAGTCGCGGCATTAAGCTGTCCAAACAGCAACCTATTTAGAATATCTGCGTGCAAGTTTCCGCGATTCCTTTCAAAGTTCGCTGCAAATTCTAGCCTTTTTTCGTGGTTCCATTTAAATAGTTTAATTTTGACAATCTCTTAGACTGTTGTAGCACTTGTAAACTATTTTTATATTTATAGGTTAAACAATGTGGCATGTGACGGGATACTATTCTTTGACCTATACAAAATTTATCTATCCACTGTACAGTTTTAGGACACGCCAAGTCATAATCAATTACGCTCTCTCCATTTCTATTAATATACGTGAAACTGCCGAAGGCGTCATCCCCATAAGAAATATTCAAAATATCTAAATTATGTAAATAGCATAGCTCTAGTAATTCGCTTCCCTCCCCATTNATATATGGTCTAACTCGTCATAAAAGGAACTCTTATGGTACACGGATCGTTGTGGGTGTCTATAAATAATTATAATTAATATCTCCATACTCGAGCATTCTATTTTAACGCATATGGAACTTTGCAAATTTATATTTATTTCTCGGAAACTATAATTCGTTGAATTCTTGCAATAAATTTTAGCTCCATCAGCGTTTCTTCAACGCGAATTTTTTATTTTCAAATCTTTCGTAAAATAAGTATATCCATTTCATTAACAGAGTCTCCGTCTTCACACCACGTTTCAAATCATCCAATTAGAGGAAATTGTTCAAGAAACTCACGAAAACTTCCCTGAATCAGTTTTTTCGTCAATCCTTCAGCGTTCTAACACAATACATCTAATACATGCCCTCTACTGTTCTAATAAAAACATATAATTAAGTTTTATACATCTGAATGACAAGAAACTTTAACGATTTTAATAGATAAAGTCTAATTTATTTCCAAGATATTTTTCTGTTTTTAGCATACACCATTTATTTCTTAATGGTTGCTGCAAACTGTTGGCTTACAGCGATTACTGTTAATATGGTCAAGAACTTCAGGTGAGAATTTATTTCGTCTCAAATACAATTACAATAATTAATAAAGCAAATAATTCATTTCCAAATAAATGTTAAATACTCTACATGATAACACTAACATAAATAAATTTTTTATATTCCTAAGAATCAAGCAAGGGATTTAAACTGTCAAAATCTGAATTTTGTTACAGCATATTGACGATTATTTTACTCATTAAGTTTTAATTGATTTTGTATGTCTTAAAAAAGTGAAAATTTAATATACTTTTTAGACAAGAACTGCCTTTAAAATTAAAAGTTTTAATCTTTCGTATTAAATATCATGGAACTAAGAGATTAAACGCCCTTAAGCCATGGTCACAATTACTGAATACTTCTCTTTACAGACGGTTCTACGGGCTGCTTACATTTCCGTTAGTTGAAGTATAAACTGACTAACTCTTCTACATGAATTATGTACATTTCTATCATTAAAGACTCATGCCTTCGAGATCACTTTTGTTCATTGGATTGAACAGCGAGCTGGACACAGAATAGTCGCGAAAATTTGAGCAATGCCACATCAAAAGATGAACAGAACTCTTTAACATTTATTGCTATTATTTGTGTGGCAGGAAACCGCTGGGAGCGCTGGCACGTGTTACCACTGAGAGGTCCGTGTGGCGTCAATTCGGCGCCATGTCAGCATTCGCATGGGGTGTGTCAATTGGTCTCACCACCTTCGTAGTCACCATGCATCTTCACCGAAAATTTCTGATGGCCCAAGGAATCCCTACACCCACTTTCTCGGAAACTCGAAGTTGCAGTTTGGAGCTTGCGTACAATAGTATGCTACTCCTCGGTGAAAGTGTGTAAAATCTTCTACAGAAATAGTCAATCCTTATGCTATAGTAAATATTATCAACATCCAATGATCGTGTCATTCATTGAATACTACCCTGTAAATAAACTCAGTAACGTGTACTATGCAACTTCTTCACTAGCCAAATCAATTTTTATCCTAAACCACGTACCAACAGACTTGAAACCTCATATTTTGTCTTTTTTCATACGAATGTTTACTACTAGCACAGTTCATTGATCTAGACTCTCCTACAAAAAAGCTACTCTGCTGTCAGTAGAGTACGACTGCGACAGCGTCAGAGTACGTCCCTGACATTTCCCTGAAGAAGGCCACAGCATGATGGCCGAAACGTTGGTAATTAGTCTACTAAAACGCGGTTTGTCCGGGACAAGCAAATTCAAAAATGTACTTTTGCTGTTACGTCATTAGACTGCCATCAATTAAAGGACGCGATTGATAATATTTCAAACATTTATTTAACTGAACGTAAATGTTATGTGATTGCCACGTCTACAAGCGTTTTCTGATCTTTCTATATGGTGCAAATGGCGAGTAAGTTGTTATGTCCCTCATTCGGTTAAAGGTGAAAAATTTGTAAGTCGAAATATCAACAAAGCATAATAACCAGGTAATGGTAATGTGTGACACCATTTTTTCGTTTGGTTATACAAGGCTTGAGAGCAGAGTATATCCGAAACTTGATACTCAGTGAATGCTAACTGATCTGAGAGTTCACTTTCCAAGATTTTACTAGGATACTTGATAATAAGGTTCATAAAAAATTAGAGATACAAAAGCGTTTTTAAAATACACTAATAAATTTACTAAATTAAAATATTCTGCAAGACATTGTTTTTATAAAGGAGACGTACATCATATTTGATGCCAAAATTATTTAGACCTTAATTCTTCTTACGTAATTTCAGACATTTTTTTATTGTTATGTTATCAAAGAAGTTAAACAACTATGAAGCATATACTCTATGTTCACAACGAGTGACATATCTGAATTGTTGGACGTCTGTGGAAAATTTCTTCCAATCTCATGGGTCTATACAAATTTTACGACCCTTTTATGTTTTAAAAAATGGACAAAAAAATCGGACGGAACATAACTGGCTTTTAATTACGAACTCTGTCCGTAATAATGTTTTTATTTACGAAGCTGTATTTCTAGCCAGAACCATGTACAGAACTTACGTAGCATTACGTAATATTCACGACATCGATCAATAATTGGTACGATGATCGAGCTGGCACGTCACGCAATCGATCGATCGATCGATCGACCGAGCAACCTGGAGCTCACTTTTCAACATGACATTTTATGCATTTGATTTCACACATACTAAAGATATAATACATGTAGCAAAATATTATAAGCACTATTAAAATACTCAGATTATAATTCTTTGTCATTTTGCATCGGAAAAAATCATAATAATTTTTAGTTTTTATAAATTACTTATAATTTTCTCTCAATTAAAAAGGAATATTCCACCAACTTTTATCATAGTTAATTGCCAAAGTAATAACACAAAACAGTTTAAAACAATTTAAATGTTCGTATCATAATAAAGAAAATCCAATTACCTTCTTCTTACCGAAAGCCACAAATAATGTTTGCAAAAAGTATAATGTTTGCGATGGCTCTTCATTGTAATAGAGGTTCTTTTTTAGACTTGACGTGGTTCGGCCACCACCATGCGGCTCTGTTCTATTATTTCATTCCAATGCTGCTTCTGGTGACGATCAACACGGTGAGTGTGGTGCTGACTATGCGAAGAATCCGTCACTTAGGGAAAGATAGCGCCTTCGCTCAGCGTAGTGGGAGCGCCGACACCACACTCAGCAAGTGAGTTTCTTTTTATATACACACTCACAGTTGCTGGGGGACTTAACCGCATCGTCCTCAAGAATACGATATTTTAAAACTACGCCCATACAAAAGACAAAGTAAAATACTTTGACCATTTGTATGTACTCTATTGTCATACAATTTTTCTTTCTGTATTTTGAATTACCATTTTTTTATGCATGTGTTGGCCTCTTTTGCAGTTTTACTCATCAATGATTCTCTTCTCAAATTGCTATTGTACACAATGCTTTGAGTTCTAAATAATATATTTTATATAACAGTTTTACTTTTGTATTTGAAAATCACGCGTAATCCTCGCACAAGAAAACTGTAGTAGAATGAACGGAAAATGTATTACACCGGCCTAAGACGATGTGGCGGTTGGCGTTATCACTGCTTTTACCCAACCTGGCGTTAATATTTACTACTGTAGTTTTCTTGCCCTATGCTTTGCCAGTGCAAGGACATATTGCTATACGTAAGACACGAGGTCTACCTCAAATTTTTCAAACGTGTTATATACTAAGACAAGGGCTATGGATTCCATAATGGAGATAAACGCGAAAATTGAAATGCAAGGGACACAGTCCGTCACAAAGGCAGTTTCATTCGATTTACTGCCTTTAAGAAGAAGATGCACTCTGCGGATGCACCGTACGTTTATTATTAACTTGTAATTATCGTCACAAGCTAATTCCTAACCTTACAATATCAGTATTTAGGTTTCTGAGCTCTTTTCTTAGCAATCGGTTGGAAATTGTAAGCAATGATTCACTGTATAAAATTCAACGAGTTTAACTGTCATGCAACATTTATATATTTGCAACACAATACTCTCTTATTTAAAGGCGCAAAATTATTTGTCCGTTTAGCGCGTAATACTAGGAGTCATGTCATTTTGGAAGGTCAGCACAGAGACATCCTCGCGTGACGGGACTTGTAATATATAATCACTGAACTTACTTCATTTAGCAGCGACCTCCTACCTGACATTATGTGCCTCATCACTCTACTGTTCCCAATGTCTTGCAATGCCACTCCCATTCGATTACCCACCAAGCAGAGTTTCCACATTTTTTCATGTTTTAATTAGATAATTGTAAGAGAAGATAAAACAAATACTTTTCTCTATTTTCAGTGTCTTGCCGTACGTGAAGCTTATGTTAACATCTGGCTTCGTGGAATTGATACTGGAAGTAACATCCTGGTCATCGCAGTCGAATAAAGTTTCAAGTTCAATACGTCTTCCTTTCTTCGATAGAGCGTTCGCATTTCGAATGATAGCGTCGGGCGTCGATTTGGTTCGTGCCTCATGCATTCTGTGGTTGTGTATGGGAAATTGGTGTAATATGGGAACGCTGTGGTCCCGCACTCTCACTGGTCTATGCGCATTGTCAAGAATGGCAATGGAATCAATGAATCGATGCAGAAAACGCTTCATGAAGAATAGGACAAAGATGACAACTAGCGACATTCCAATGAAGTCTTTTGTAAATCATCTTGAAGAACACAATAAGATATAGTTCGGAATATATTGAATGGATACTGGCTACTACCCTTACCGACACACTACTTTGTGCCAGTAAACATATTGTTCATTGATTTAAAATTCCTACAAGTTTTAATATCCATACAGGTTTCCGAAAACCACAATCAATTTTAATTCAGTATATGATTTTTGTGGGTAGTTATTTAGTGTGTGTGTGATACAACATTACTCACGTCGTTCTGTATGGCTTCTATAAGACGATCTGCGATATGAGGAAACAGAAGAGAAAGCGACGCTAATTGTTACGTAACACCCAATGACGGAGTTAATGTCGGCATAGCGACTAGCGCTGATGCCAACGAAAAGAGCAACGAAAACACTTTCATACGTTTTCTTCACTCTTATGGAAACTAGGGTCACCATTATAGTTGCGGTTTCGAGATTGCATTACATTTTTCAGCGAAGAAGTTTGATCAATTATCAAATGTTGTGTCCACATATAAATCGCTTTATAACACAATATGGATTAAAAATACAACAGACTATTACCTTTTCAATTTTGAATTAAATTTTTTCCCCAGTTTTTCGGCCATAAGGCCATTGGTTTTGTTTACATTATGCTTCTTTCGTATCTGTTTCTTCCTGTTCTCAAAGACATAAATCTTTTTACTTCTCACTTTCTGTCTTTCTTCATTCTGTGTTACCCCTAATCCTTTCCTTTATCATTATAAAGTTTCTTCTCAATCAGCTTTTAGCTGAGTCGTTTCGTCAGGTTATTGCATTAAGTGGTCCATGTTTTATTCTGTTCAGTTTCACATAACTTTGTTCTGGATGTTCAGCTTTATCAATTTACTCATAACTTCCCACACCTTAACTATAAGGAGGCAGTAGAATTAAATCTTTATTTGTCTCTTAATTAACATGATCTGCTGCGTATACTGTATAATTTCGTCATATAACTTTTTTAACCAATGATGTTCTCCAATCGTTTTCTTCCAAATAATCCATATCATGCCGACCTTTCTTTGTTTGCAAATTCACATTCATGCAACACATGTTAAAAATTCTCTATACTTTTTAAAACAAGTAGATTCGTCTCGCATTTTCCGCCTCCTCAGTATTTATTTAGATCCCCATCTCATGTTAATGTCTCATATTTTTTATGTGTAATTAAAAGTCATTTCTGATTCTTTTTGCTAAAACAAACCACTCTTATAAACCTAAATGATTGCCTACCATTCTCTGTATTCTTCAATCGGATCTGCCAGCTCTCGCTATATTTACCACTTTTTTTATTTCTCCATCCCTTTGTCGCCTTGGAGATCTCTATGTACATCCTTATCTCTGTCCCCTGTCGTTCTCGATATCGTAGTCAATGGTTATCTTGCCCCAAATCAAGTGGAAATGGTTCCAGCGAAACAAGCAGTTCTATGGTTGAGACACAGGCGGTACATGCCACTTCAATATATTGGGTTCTTGACGATGTGACTATGGAAATAAATTTAAGGAGTAAGTTCTTTTAAGTTACGTTGAATGATTAGGTGAACGAAGGCTGAGAGGTTTAGAGCACCCGCGCAAACGAAAAATTGTAGATGAGTCGTTCTATCGTCGCTCCAACGTGAAAGGAACCTCGTTGCTCTCTTCTCGTCTTCACTCTTCTCTTCGTATCGTTGATCGTCGCCCCAATATAATCATATCCTAAGGTGCACGAACCCTAAGATATTGTAAAATTGTAAAATATTGTAAAATTGATGTTTAAAATAAGCTATTTTGGATTATATGTAATAAAGTTGTAAGCGCTTCATTTTTTGTTTTTAGAATTTAATCTCGTACTCAAATTTATGATGCTGTATGAAAACGAATCAACATTTTAATACTTAAAATTGCACAGCTTGCGTGTTTACGTAATGAAAACTGAATTTTTTTTTCTTTTTTTATGTAGTTTGTGTAAATTTATTATTTGTATGAAATATGTGAAATAAAGGGATAAAGAATACACATGATGAATAGCGGATATATGCTTCCTTCCTTATTTCCACACATCTGCTACAATTGCGTAAGCGTCAGTTATTTTTTCCGCTTCTCTCTGTGGTTTCTGATAATCTATGTTGTTTTAACTGTTCCTTTGTCTGGCCGTAAAAAATCCTGCATCATAGGATTTTTTTAAAAGTCTGTCATCCTGCATAATAAACGTGAAGGTTAGATCCAGTGTTGATATCCATACACGTATTCTATATATAAATAATTCCGACGTTGTTCTATTATGAAAAAAAAACTGTCCACATCATGTTGCAAAAAGCCTCTAAATAGGTCGTAACTTTTAAACCTTAATATTTTATTATAAATATACTTGTTCAGACATTTTTCGACAAGTTATTGTTAAACAAGTAAGTCGAATCTGTTCAGATATTTGTATTAAATCATTGATTGATCTCTGGAGCACACTCTCGTTGATTGAGTTGAGTCACTCATTTTGATTGTTGCCAAGCTCAGGAAATTTTCCCTTTATGCCATAGGTTGATTCAAATTTCTTGCCATGAAGATTTAAAAAAAATATTAGTGGAAATTACTCGACTTATCATGATTCAGCATATTAAATACAAGTTCCTTCGCTGACTATATATTTGAGTGACAATCCTGCATCACTCAAGATGCAAAGTCCAGAAATTTCCTTGCTCATGATACCTGGTCGAGTTATCAGGTTATATCATCGATTTTACCCATCGAATCGGCTACGGCGCACTAACTTCCTAGGTATGTAAAACCACATGACTTCTTCTTTCGAAACTAGTACAACTACAACCACTACTACTACAGGATTGTACCAGGATATATGGTTATAAGTAATAGCTTGAAACTAAATAAGGAAAAGAGTGGAAAAACGAAATAAGATGGTCAGAAGTTAAACGCTTTTTTCCTTCTAGTGCTGATGGATGCAAAGAGAAAAACAATATAGCTGGTGATAAGAAATAGCTTATCACATAATAGGAAAGAGAAAGATAGGCTTGTGAAGTCATGGTTCGAAGATAAATTCTCTCCTTATAGTGCTCATAAGATAAGAAAACAAATGAACTAATCTGGTTAGATGTATACCGTTGCTCTGCCAGTTCTGGCTGTTAACTGAGTGTCAACAAAAATCAGATGTAAAGCCAGAAGGTATAATCTATTAGACAAGATGAATTAACTTGTAATATTAATGTCAGCATTAGTGTCAATAGGATTGTAGGCTGATTTGATGTGTTTGTGTATGAAGAGTGGAACAAATATCAGCTGTGAAGACAAGTGATGTGATATACAAGGCAAGGTTTTCGAAGAGAACGAGGAGATAGATGAAGATAAACAAAACTCAGCAGTGAAGCTGTAAGAAATAATCTGCAAAACAAGATGTTTATTCCTTCTTATAGTGAAAGAATGTGTAAAGTGGATTTCACTACAACTGCTCTAGAGTCTCAAATCAAACATACAAAAGAATGTCAGAGTCTAGAAAAAAAGAATGGAGATGTGGAAACTGTAAAAGTAAAAAAAAACAGGGAAAACGGACTGAAAGTAAAATGGACGAAAGTACATCAGGTAGGAAGGAGGGGGAAGAGGAAAATAGAAACACCAGTATGGAAAATATAAAATTAGACAAAATACTAAAGGAAATGTAAGAAATAAAAAATTCAATAGAATTTTTAAGTAGTAGATATGACCAACTTTTAAATGAGATTAAAGAAATTAAAATATAAAATAATAAAAGATAAACAATATGAGAAATTAAATGAAAGGGTTAACGAATTAGAAAATAATAGGCTATTTAAAAATGTGGAAATAATATTACTAAGTAAAGTAATGGACAAAAAGAAATAATACAGCTAATAATGGAAGAGGAACTAAAAGAAAAAAAAGAAACTGATATAAAAAATACACATAATACAAAAATAAACAGGACAAAATAAAAACATACATTAAATTTGAAACAAAGAAAGAAGAGACAAGGTAATTAAATTATCAAAACCAAATGAGGGTTAAAGAAAGGGGGAAAATCTATATAAGAGAGCAATTTACTCCATATACAGACAATCTCTCTTGGAATACCAGAGCATATGCTAAAATTAATGGATTTAGATATACTTAGATAAAAAAAGAAAGATATTTCTATGGAAGGAGGAAGATACTAGATTCTGGATAATAAAAAAGGAAACAGATTTAAAAAACATAGCATGAAAAAGAGGACAAAAGTAAATTCTCAATAACAAACAATGAACATTGACATCATCGAAAATTCTGAAATTGGCAAAATTACCATTTTACAAAACTTTAAGACGGCTAAAAAAGAAATAGAAAATTATGAACAAGGTATAATTATTTTACACCTAAACATTAGATCAATTAGAAAAAAACTGGGAAGAATTTGAATTTAAAATAAACCCATTATTAAAAAAGATTGATGTAATTGTATTAACTGAAATAAATATAGAAAAGAATGAATCAATAAAAGAATATGAATTAGAAAAATTTAAAAGAGAAGACTATAGAAGAACAGTTAAAAAATGAGGAGGGATAATCATATACTATAGAGAGGAATTTAGATTTGAAAGATTAAACTTAATGAAAGATAGCTTTGAATCTATAATAGGAAATATGCACATGAATAAAAACTTCACTATACCAATAATTGCCGTATGCCTGGAGAGGAGAAAAAAATATTTGTAGAGAATTTGGAAAAAATATTGAGTAATATAAAAAATAAAAATAAAATATTAATAGGTGACATAAATATAAATAGAGAGAAGGAGATTATCAACAATCAAAACCAGAAATATCTGAATACTATAACAAAAAATAAAATGATACATACCATAATGGAAAACACTAGAGAGGAAATAAGAATTGATAAGTCAAGCAAATCATGCATAGATCACATCGCTGTGAGTGGGGAATTTATTAAAATACAACCAATTATGATCCTCACAAACATTTCTGATCATTATCTAATAGGTATACACATGGAAATGAAAAAGGACAAAATAGAAAAAATAGGGGGAAAGAAGAATCAAGAAAAGCAGATTGATAAGAAATAACTTAAGGAAAACCTAACAAGAATAGATATAAAAAGTACAAAAATACTCAAAGCAAATTAGATTTACGAAGTAATTAGTAAAGAGCTTTAAAAACTCATTAAAAAGTAAACGTATTAGGAGTAGAAAAAAGATTAACATAAAACCATGGATAGGAAGAAATAATTGAAATGAAGAATGAGAGAGATGAACTATTCAGTACATGAAAAAAACACCTAATGCAGAGGTAGAGAAAAAGGAATATATATTAGGACAAAATACAAGGAGATGAAGAATAAAATAACAAATAGAATTATTTTAAAAAAGGGAATATTACAAAAAACAGTTCAATGAAAACAAAAAAGATAATAAAAACCTGGGAGATCATTAATCAAAAAATGGGTAGACAAGGTAAAGAAAACATTGATGAAAAAATAGAAAAATAACCAAGAAAACAATGTAACTACACAAGAATTCTCTGAAAATATGGCAACAGAAATATTGAAAAAATATACACAATTGTGATAGAAAATTAGGTAAAAACGGTAATCAAGGGAAACAAAATTCGATTGTCATCTCTGACGTAACTGACTCTGAAATAAAAATAACAATAAATGGACTAAAAAATAACAAAGCACCAGGTATAGATCTCATTAAATTAGAAGATATAAAGCAAAATGAAAACATAATGATACCCTTGATTAGACAAATCATAAACAAAAGCATAGAAGAAGAGAGTTTTCCAGAAAGCATGAAAATTGCGGTGGTAAGACCTATCCACAAAGATGGGAGTGGGAAAGACCTGTTGGAGAAAATAGGGAATACAATTAATGGAAAACTAAACGAAGGGATGCAAATTTTTCTAATATCTATAGACCTATCGAAGGCCTTTGATATGAATGATGGGAAAAATTGATGGAAACAATAGAAATGATGGGAAATAGAGGAAAAATGTATAAGATCTTGGCAAGCTACCTGCAAAATAGAGAGTTCATTGTGAAAATTAGAAACTGTTATAGTAAGAAAAAGTTACTTAAGACGAGGATACCCCAAGGTAGCTTCTTGGCTCCATACTCTTTATAATGTACATAAATGATGTCACAGAATGCCTAAAAAACTGTGAATATTTTGGATACGCTGACTATTTCCTAATCATGGCGTATAGTAAGGATATAAATAAGGCCAGAGATAATTTACAAGAAGACTTCAATAAATTACAAATTTGGTTTCACGACAAATCTCTAATATTGAATGGAAAAAAACTAAATTATTGCACAAAAACAACACGAGCAAGACAAGGACAGGATTTTAACATCTGGCACCATAACGATGACTGTATACATGACAAAATAGAAAAATGTAAATGTAAATATAAAATAGAACAAGTAGACAAAATTAAATATTTAGGCCTAATATTTGACAAATTTTTTATTTGGAATGAGCATATAAAGGAGTCGGTAAAGAAAATAAGACTGTGTTACTGGAAAGTACTAAATATAGAATTTTTTTTGTATAGAGTAACCCTTAAAAATATATACCAATCATTAATAGAAACTTTACTTAGTAATGGAATTGGGGTATGGGGAGCAGCATCCAAATCGTATGTTGCCCCTTTACAATCTCTACAGAATAAAATGATTAGGCTAATGGGTGGTGAAGGTATGAGGGTACAAGATATTTACAAACAATATAATGTACTAAATTGCAGACAAATGTACTTACAGCAAATAATAATTAAAAACATTAATACAAAATAAATATTAAATAAGGTACAACACGAATATGGAAATAGAAAAATACATGTATACCAAAAAACCCATAAACTTTAATAAATACGGGGAAAGAACGATTGAAGTAATGGTGCCCAAAAGCCTAAAAAACATTCCTGATACAATAATAGGTCTACAAAATAAATATAAAAAAAGAAGGAACTTAAAAAGTGGCTAATAAAAAAATTTCAAAAATTAACATAAGAATGTAAAATGATGAAGATGGGGTAAAAAATGATAATAATTAGAAATAAATAAAAATAACAAAGGTCAAAGTATTTAAATAAATAAAATTAGGCACAATAAAGTAAAAATTAAAAGATAATAAGTGTAGTAATAAAAAAATAACAAAAAATTAATTTGGCTGAAGATATATGATAAAATTAAAAGGAGGAGAGAGGAATGAGGAAAAAAATAAATAAAAGAGGAAAATAAATCTGCTACTTCTACTACCAAGTGAATTATACTGGTAGCGGAATAGTAGGCAGATAGATAATTTACTACTAATAAAACTACGACTAATACTGCTACTAATGGTAGTAGGAGTAACATAGATAGTGGATATATAGCCTAGAAATATAAAAATTATTACAATAATCATATGGGACGGAGACTAAATGAAAGATAAGTATATAAAATTTCGCTCAATACGAAGTAAATAAAAAAAATTAAAAAAAGTAGTACAACTTCCTTTGACAAGCTACTACGGTAACGTAAAGGGAGGGAAACGTTATGTTTCTAAATTGGAATACTACTAAATAATGGGATGGCTACTAAAAATTGGAGAGTAGAAATTAATTAAGAGTTTATACAAAGGTATTCACAGAGTCTTTATATATTTAAGGATCTTAGTGAAAAATTTAATGGTTATACTAATAAATTTATTGTCAAAAATACAGTACAAACTGCGTATGACCACGTGGAGGACAATAAACTAATTTACTCTCAGGAAGCAAGCAAGGGACCATCCCATCAATTCCGATCAAGGGCCCTAACGCAGAGGTGAATTCAAAAATGTTTTTGCATAAGTTCCTAGATAAGATAAAAAGTTTGCTGCGAGTTATAATACATATATTATGTCAATATGTTTGTAATTTAACGCAAATATGTTTGTAAATTTACATGTACAAGTTATTATCGAACTATAGATTATTCTGAGTATAGTGTTTAAAAATCATAAGAGTTGAAAAAACACTAAATTCACGATTTATTGTTACAATAAACACGCCCCTAGACAAAGCCTAGATAAAAAGGATTTCTGAAAAAGGTAAAATAAAATAAAAATTAGTAGAATAAGTAAAAATAATGTATATACAAAATAAATATTGTGCAAGCAATTTAGATTTTTTAAAAAATAAGAAAAGATTTGGATAACAGTAAGTGGATTTTAAACTCATGTAAATGTTTTAATAAGTAGTAGAATTGTATGAAATTAAACTACGTTTTAAAAACAATTTCAAGAACTGTCGAAATTATGTAGTGTGTATTTTGTGAAATTGTAAAAAGAAAAAGACTATTGAAAGAGATAAAACAAGAAGGATATTGCGCAAGAACTTTAAGATAACGATAAAAAATGTAAAAATATTAAAATTTAATAATGTGAATAAAATTTGTTGTTACTATTGTAAATGGGAAGTGTGGTTATAATTTGTTGGTAAATGTATTATTGGTGAGATTGTGAAGGATATACATGTAAAAAGGTTTTTGTAAACTTAATTTATAAATATTGCATCATATTTAGGGAGAAAAAAAGAAACTTGTAAACTACTACTACTAGTAGTGAGAGGACACACCTCTGATCTCGCCTCTTATATCGTGTTTCGAATTCTTCACTGTCGTCGCCAAATCGACATACGAGGATATTTTCTCCTGTTCAACCCTTCACTATAGGAGTTCTTACTTTCGAACACTTCACTTCGCTACTTTTCAATTTCATCGCCAAGCCGACATTCTTTCGCAAGATCGAGTCCACAATTGCACTTCAGAAGACACTTGCGACAGCGAGATCACTACTCATCAACTATTGCGTTTGTCAACACGACAACCATCCGACTCAACTCAACAATCAACGCCAACCAGCTGATTTCCAGGATCTTCTCTTCATGTCATCATGTCATCACGATTTCTAGGAAACCAGTATTGTATCATTATTTCTCATTATTTCATAGCATGTCATTAAATCATTTTATTATTGTTGACAATCAACTTTCATCACACTACCTCACCCTTCATCACTTTGTATTTTTTCAGTAATAACATTCTTGTGCAGGTAAAATCGAACTTGTCCGTACAATACTACAAAATATTTTAATAGGTAAAAAATAATATTTCAGCATAGTTAAACAAAATAGAAATTCAAATATTTATTTAATTTACAATTTGTACAAGAAACGTTGTGTAATTAGTCTAAAACAAAATTTTGACAACTTTTCTAATTGTCTCCAGGCTAGTATGCGTATGCTCACAAATTTGTTACCAAAACAATCACAATAAATCACCCTTGACACAGAAACATTTGGAATGGATTCCTACTATTGGACAGCTTACGGCGAATTCACTTGCACCGCACATTATTCCAGTTTCGCAAACTTAAAAAATTAAAAGACTATAAATGTAGAGATTTACTTGTACATTGCCAAATAAGTTCTCCGGAAGTATCACCATTCACAAGATACAGTAATAAATTGGATCTGAAGATGGTTTATTACTTTCCTACCATACAGTTTGAAAGAGGAAAGTACTAAAATCAGTCAACAAAATATTCGATACCTCTTCAGATCATTTCTAATTGGTTCAACGAGATTCTCCTTCCAATTATTTTCTAATAATCTAGAGAGTTAATTAACAACATTGTCATGCAAACATGCTTGTGAACAGTTTAAATTCATAAATATGGGATTTCCAAACCACTCCCATCCAGGATAATAGTGGAAACCGCACACCGCAAGTCAAAAATATACGCTTTGTCATAAAAATTTCATGCTTGTTAGTTAGCAAAGTGATCTCGAAGTACACGAGTGCATTGAAAATCGAACGTATAATTTGACACTAAAAAGAAATATATTTTTTATTATCGAAACTGTAACTCTAGTTGTCACATGGTATTCAGTGAACTAAAATATTCAGAAATCTTACTGCTGTTCAATATATTTCTTCGTTACGATAAAAATTTATGAATATGTAATCTGTTTAATCTGCAAAATATACAAAGTGTGTGTGAGAGTAAACGTGTGATTGATCAGAGAATGTATTTTTATTCTGCGTTGACCGTTCTCTGTGGATTGATATTTTGTTGCGTTTCTACATTCAAACCTTCATCCAAAGTTATACCAAAGTGTTGCTATAAAGGGGAAATTCTAGATTCTGACGCAAAAAACTGCATAAATAAAAACGGATTACGCGATCAATATCTTAACGTCGAGAATTTCGAACCACCCATTAGTAACAATACCATATTTTGGCTACCAGACTCTTTACGTAATTCACATGTAACTGTAACGTACGGTCTTAAATACTTACGATATAACAACTTGCTACTCACCATACCTTACAACTCCGATTTAAATTTTAAAAAATCGTTTTATATCGATAAATGGTACAGTTTTCCCGTCAAACTTTTATGGATATGCTTAGACGAGACTGACGATCCACATCGCCGCAGAGTAATTTTGGAAGGTGTGCTGTTGCAAACAATTCACAAGTGCTGTGGTGAACATGAGATGCTGAGTCCAACAGCTGACGCATGCGTAAAAGTCAGTGAATATTCGGTGAACAAAAAATGGATTCCTAAATTACTTTTGCCTCCAAAAACTTTACCTTTTCCAATCAATGCAATGACTAATTTTATGATACTAGGTTACAAATTTTATGAATTGTTTAAAGTTAAAGACGGTTTGAGAGTAAATTTCATTCCTGGAGACACTATGTTAACTACGATTCATTACCGTGGATTAAATGCGTCGGGTGTTCTTAGTGAAGGCGCAACTGATTTGTTCTGCTTCGATTTGCTTCAAGAAGGAAACACAACTTCGCAAGTTCTCTTAACAGCTGTTTATCATTTGAACAAATGTGGCGCTAAAGGTCAGCGTATATCGTCCTCAGGGTTTCCTGAGTATTTCCCTGACGTCACAGTGCAATATGTGCAGAACGAAATAATTGATTGGAAAGAAGATAAAAGACTCTATAGTTGGGTACCAAAAACTTTTCATCAAAAAGCAATATCTGTTCAATATAATGCAATTTTGAAAATATTACCAAACTACAATCGTACTAAGTGGTACTTGAGATATTATTCTCCTCCAGTTAATTTCAATGAAAAGATGTGGTCGTTTGATTTTCGGAACGACAGTTTACCCACTGTATCAGCAAATATTAGGTTTTTAAGCGGACGGAGTTTAAACATCACGACTGAGTTTTGGTGCTTAGAACAGTATAGTGAATCTACCTTGATACGTCTAAGAGACATGTATTCTTTAACGTCGATTATAAGAAAGTGCTGTGAACCGGGTCACATGTTGTCTCCAGTAGGATATTGTGAAAAACACGACGGAGAAGATTGGTCCCCAAAAGCATCAACAGTACGAGAATTGTTCAAAGGTGAAGAAATTTTCTTTTTTTTTTCATTTAACTCTACTTTCCTCCGTACACTTTATATGATTTGCTCCACTTTCGTTTGATTTTGTAATTATTTTAATGTGACTACGTAATTGAATCATTCAGTATATTCTATATGTACTTTAATCTCTATTACCTCTGGCCGTAATTTTTCCCTTATAATTAATCTTTTTCTTTATAACAACACAAGGGAAACTCCTTGTTATTTATTCTTTTTAGCAGTTTTTGTCACATCGTACATTCGTACAATTTTTTTATAGGAAAGGTATAAAACGGACTCGTCTTCATTCTTTTCCATTATTAAAGAAATTTATTTAATTTATAATGACATAAAAAATTTATGCAAATTTTATACATCAAATACATCCTTAAAATCTGCTTGATACATCCAGATATATAAAACTTAAATACTCAAATACGTTCTGATTTTTAGAATATCTAATTATCATATCTCAGAAATTAAAAATTGCTGTAAACTAAATACTTGGTCGATAGCTTTCTTTACGTAAGTAGACATCGAAAATAAAAAGAATTTTCCAAAAATGAATAGGTAACTGGGTGAAGTGAGGGTTGGAATGTTCTATGTATGTAATTATGTACATCAATATGTTTCTTTCTTAACAAATTTTGTGTGCGTTTCTTTTGTTCAAATACTATTCAGTGTCATGTTAAAATCTTTGAAGGTCGTTTCCTGAGTAAAGGGTTATTTATGTCTTTAAAATGTTGGTTTTGCTATGTTTTCTAGTCAATTTTAAATTTCTTTCTTCTTTACCACTATTAAATATATCGTTTTATCATAACTTATTTCTATTTTTAGACGACGACTTTATTCCAGAAGAAAATCTAGGAATGCCTTTGATGAGTAATTGCCCCCATCAACCATATGGCATTTATTCCCTTCATTCTTCTACTGCTCTTGGTTATTATCGAAAGAATCAGACAAAAGGGGTGACACAAAAATACACATCGTATTGCATTGATTATCACAGGATGGCTGACGGGATAAAGGTATGTCACTTTCCAATTCAAATAATTTATTTACCTTAATCATTCACATACACGAATAATGTTACGTAATGATGTCAGAACTAAAAAATATAAAAAAGATTAAAAAGAATTTATTATGTAAAAAAAACTGTGTTGCTGTACCCTTATTCTTAATTGGATACATCTTAAATATAAAAAAAAGTTATTGAATAAGCATTGACTTCATTTAATTTCGACAAAAATAACTTCAAGTATTAAATGAAATGTAAACGTAGAAAAAGCATGTGAAATAAACAATTAGTTGCCAACAAGTATAGAAAGTCTGTATAGGTAAAAAATTAACAACAGAATTTTAGAAAGAACATACAAAACTTGCCCATTTTAATCTTTTATTCTTATCAATTTTAAAATCCAGACTACTAAAAGATGTATGATACGACATTATCTTCTAAATTTACAATATTTATAGTATTTTTTTTCGAAAGAACGTTTTGACTATAGGTTAGGGCGTTCATCAAATCTAGCAAATGGTATGATAGCAATAAATCAATTAAATGTGATACATAACGCAAATAAACACAAAAAAAATTTTCAAAAGCTTAAAAATCACGCAAACTTGTAATAATGTAAAACAGTAAAGAATCAATAAACGTCTGTTTCTAAATAAAAAGTTAAACTTTCATTAGATGGTTTTATAAAAATAATTCCAGATTTTCTTGTTGTTGTATGGCTTGGATTATATGATAATAGAAATTTTGTACTGTATACATACAAGAAAATGTATGTAATCTGTATTTCATTTGTCAATGTGTTAAAGATTTAATGTAAAAAATTAATTCCTTAAACACAGTTCCCGCTTAATTTGGCTCCTAAATAAGGTACGTTTACACTTGTGTACATGTATGACAGACTTGTAAGAGATTTATGTGTAAGCAAGTTCTCGAAATTATGCGATTTCCATGAGCTCCGACAAGTCTACCTATTACATGCCTACGACAGCGATTACACTTCGCGATTTGTATCGGGACTTCTTGGTGTATTGCGAGGGAAGAACACATTTTGGTATTCTAATCTACTGAGGAAATAAACTAAACAGAACATAATTTTTTAATATAATACGCACAACTTACGTAAGATTTCAGGAAGCAATAGATTATGTGAAATACATATGAGAACAGTGGTATAACCTACAAAAACACAGCTAGAATGTAAACGCAAACGTATTAGTCGTTTGTATTCTTATACATGTATATCCTAAAGAATACTCATACAAAATGTATTATTATTATTATTATTAGTCTTAGGTCCTACTACACGACATTTCGAACGTAACAATATGGCACAACCTAATACATATTGTCTTTTAGACAAGTCGATCAGACATGTGTACAACTGAAAACGTACCTTCACTCTGATACAACATAAGAATCTGGAACGTGCTCGCTTTTCCCTTTTCTCTCTCTACCTGTTATATATACTTTTATAAGTCGTACTCTTGTGGACTGTCGTTCTAGTAAGTTTATAGTACGAATCTATAATCCATTTGATACGTATGATTCTTATATAGACCAAAATAATTTATTTCTTTATAATAAAGTATCTTAATGAACACAACATCTCTTAAAATATTTAAATCTAAAGTGACTTCTCACATTTTATCAATTATATTGTGAATTTTTAACTTTTTAATCAGAGAATTATTAAAATTGAGTTTGCATTAATCAATATTTAATTACTTTTCAAAGTCCGAAGGTGGACTGTGAAACTCGTCGCATTTATCAATTGCGAAAAGGTTGCATAATGAAAGGCGTAGTGCGACACGAGCGAGGATCCGAAAGTATGACATATTTTTGTTTGAACAGGTGAACTTTAAGTGTAGGAGAATTTTGTAGGTAATTCTTCATTCGCAGTAAGATTGTGTAATTTTTAGAACGGAAAAGACGCGAGGCGCCACTATCCGTACTTGCTTTATAGAAATTTGTTTTTTAACATATAGGTGTAAGATGACACAATTTTTTAATCCACAATGCCTAAAAAACGGCTTAGGCGATCAACTTTTTCACATTAAACTTTTTCTTGTGTTCACTCAGGAATGTGATAAAAGATTTGTGAATAAACTCCCTGTCAATGAGGGTACTCAGTTGAAGGCACCTAATATTTTTTTAATAAAAACTTTCCACACTGGCCTAATGACACCAAATGAAATGCATTTTATCACAAATCACGGTTATAACGTGAGAAAAATCCAATTTTTCAAAGGAAGTAAAAAGTTAAAAGAGCAGTTTTGCAATGGGAGTCTTGCATTAATGTTGACACAAGTAAACCTTGTTTCTGAAACATGGACTCCTCATTCTGGGAAGTTTGGGAAAATCTGAAACACACACTCTTCAAAGGAAAGGGAGTGATATAAGTTAGGTTCTCAAATGAGCGTAATTTTTGAATCTCTTCTACTGTAGTGCACATTATTCACTGTGTGTGTCAAACTAGATTTTCCTGAAATCTTGAAGTCTGATATTTTTCTCGACTTCTCGAAATATACATTTCTCTTTACTCTAATAGTGTCCCAGCGCGTTGGGGTCAGCACATACACCTCCCAAATAGAAGATGTCTTGATATGTCATAGATTCTTCCTAATTCCGAATTTTACTTATATACAATTTAAAGCATGGATGTAGTAGAATGATGAATTTACTAAGCCGCTAAGTTTGTATATCGTGGCGCGATGGAGATAATGGTGGTGAAACTGAGTGATAGTTGTAATTTGTGTTTAATAATTTAGTAAAGATCAACGTCCAAAGGAAATTGGAGAGGGAATCGTCGAGAATAATTAATACGTCATTAAAATAGTCAGGCACCCACGTATTCTAGAGGAAACGTCGGCAAGTGACCCACTATATATTTTTGTTGTAGTCGGAAGCACCCCACGTAAAATGAGTAAGCAAAACGTCTGGGTACTTCCACTACTATTTAGCTTCAAAGGTTAAAGAACAGGAGATGGAGTTGATCAATACAAGAGTTTTTAAAGTAACTGATTTCATATCATTCAAAAGGGGAGGTATGGTGAGAATGTAGGTCAAAGGGCGTAACGAGTACAATTAACTAAGTGAATGGACATAAGAGAAATTAAATAAATATGATGTGAAGGGGGGAAATCAAGTATAGGAAATTCAGGAAGAAGAACTACTGCGGGTAATTAAACTTAAAAGTGTGAGAAAAATTAATAGATAAATGAATTTAGTTCAAAACGAAGGGTAAAAAGAATAGGCGGTAGACTACGAGAATTCAGAGCAAAAAAATAAATAAAATAAAAATAAGAGAGGCATCAGTATTCAATCTCATAAATTATTGTTCGTAAAGAAATTTATTTGCACTTTTTTTTTCAATTCAAAAAAGTTTAAAAAATTTCTCAAACTTGGTGGGTGCAATTGTGAGATTTGAATAATTTCATGATTAAAATGAAGAAATCATCCTCGTTCGGACTTTTGAATTCGGAGAACGAGCGATGGAGCGGGGGAAGGAAAAAACCCCTACTCTCTAAAAATTTAAAAGTCCACCGTTGAGAATTGCGACAAATGGAACGTTCTCATCTGGCGGGACGCAGTGACCCGCGATGAGCTCTTTGTTGAAGAGAAAATTTATTACTGTTTAGAAATTGCCAGTAAGCGAGGGAGTGGGAAAAAACCACCCACCCCGGCCGTATAACCGAGGACACGCAGGGGGAAGGAGCAAGTGGCGACTTGTTAAGGAAAAAACGTTGCAAAAGAGCGGTTAGAGATAGTTCAAAAATACTCAAAATTCCCAATCAGAATTTAGGCACGGGAGGGGGAACAGTTGTGGTATTGGAAGCTTTTCGTCACGTGAAATTCAAAATTGGAAGACCTGGGAAGTGGAAAAAGAGCTGTAGGAAGGGATGAAGTCCATTTAAGGAATGGCAAATGAAAATTCTACGAGACACACAAGATTATTTTTTCGCGAGAAGTGAAGACTTGAGAGATTGTTCGCGCAGCTCACTACTTCGAAGACTTTTCGCGCATTTCACTAATTCGAGATGTTTCGAGGCACTAGAGATTTTCTCTCAAACGAGACTTGTTGATGTTTCATGAGCACCGAACATTACTTGTAGAGTTTTCGTGAGCAGAAACACTACTCAGTTTGATTTTCAAAGTTATCTGACGAGTTTATAATATCAGATGAGATTTCTGAGTTTGCTATTTTCCGGAACAAAGTCTTTAGTTTTTGGCTAGCATTTTCGGCGGCAGATTCTAAATATGAGACGTGACGTAAATTCGTACGGAGAACATGTTCACTCGGTGGGCTAGTCCGAAAAACCGAGGCTAGCAGTTGAAGCCAAACCATAATGGCTCGGGTCCGCGCTACACCTCAGGGCTCCCAGACCGCATGGCTTGAGGGAGGAAGTTACCGCCGGTCGAGCCTTTCGCTAGTGACGTCACCAGCCAGGAGTCGCTCTGAGAGCGGAGTCAAGTCAAGGCATCCTTCACTCACCACTGCAGTGCTTTTTTGGTCATCTGGATGAGGAATTTTTACAATTGTTGGTGGCATCCAACACATATCGTCATGGGTTATTGAGAGAAGACGAGTGCGGATCTTATTGTTAAAAGGGGCCCAGAACTTTCGACTTTATGACTCGTGAAGAGTGATCAAGAAAACACACTGCATAATTATATCTTTTAAATACATCATAAAAGTAATAGCAGTTTCCAGAAGCGAGAGATAATTTAAATTCAGTGTTCATTATATTTGTCTAAAGAGAAATTATCATAATGTTTTTTCAAGAAGTCAAATTTGTTAAAAATTCATATTTGTTGTAGAGAAGCCGGCGGTAATATCAGTGTTTCATGATTACGTTAGCAAGACTTATGTATGTTTTCTTTTGAGGGTTAGTATGAGGGTCTTTTTTATTGTATGTGATTTACGTAATGAGTTAGTTTTCCTGTATGTGGAACACCAGTATGGTTCTTTCCCTTAGATAAACAATATGAACCCAACTACGCATGGAAGCCTGAGAAACAGCTAGTCGAGGCGCATTAATTTTCAAATGAATTCATATTATTAATATTATTATAAACAAAATTATATATTTATGTGTATATATATAATAGAAATAGATTGTGCCATTAAGTATTATTTACTTAGTATATCTTTGTTATAAAAGAAGAATTTAATCACTTCTATTATTATTAAACTATTATTTACCTCTCAAGTTTCCCCAGGGTATCATATTTCATTCCAATTATGTATTGTCTTAAAATTGTACATTTATTAGTCATGTATTTAAATGTTATATTGTAAGTACCAATCTCGAAAGGCGTCGTAGTATGTAATATATTTCACTACGTTCCCTGTAAGTATT
Organism: Laupala kohalensis; assembly: GCA_002313205.1. Lineage (NCBI taxonomy): Eukaryota > Metazoa > Arthropoda > Insecta > Orthoptera > Trigonidiidae > Laupala > Laupala kohalensis. The sequence continues at coordinate 49,327 of NNCF01132865.1, forward strand.
TAACGTTTTTTTAAAATTTTTATTATGAACATAGAATTAGCTTTAATGGTGGTAGAATAAGGTTCATAATCTCAATAACAAGATCTATGTGTTGATGTATAAAATGCATATTTTGAAATTCATAATTGCAGGAAGTGGTGGGTTCATGTACCGACCCTCCTAACGCAGTCGCTTACGCAATTGTGCGTCCAATGTTTGGGTTGGCAGCAGCGATTGTGCTGGTGGCAGCGGCGGTGGTGACGTTGGCGCGTGAGGACACACGTCGTTCTGCGCACGGCCGCGCTCTTGTCTGCCATGCGTTGTGTCTGGCTGCAGCGAGTATTCTGCAGGTAAGTCACAAGCTTCTTTCAAACAGATATCTTAATCCTCGTTGCATGATGGAAAATAAGCATAATAAATGCATTTCTGAAAGGGAAATATAAGGCCAAATAGAAATCCAAATTTAGATACTTAAAAAGGTGCCAACGGACAGAATGAAACAATACTTTAACACATACGGCATAATTAACTAAAGTCAGTTCGGATTCCGCTAGTGAAAGAACACTATAGGACCCATAGACATCTCTTGGGAGATATTAAGGGAACGACCGGTGCTTGCATATTTATAAATGTTAAAGGAGCGCTTGGCAATGCAATATGGCGACTTACATGAAACAAGTATACAGACGGTAAAAACGCATCAATTTCATATACTAGTTCTGAATTAAAGTTCATGTTTAAAGGAACACCTGAACTGGACTGAGAATAGTCAGAAAAATGATGCTTAGTGTAAGGCGCAGAAACTCACAATTTAATATAGGAAGAAGAGTTTGGAATATTCATTATATGGAGCATTACGTCAAATAATATCTCAGTACGATCTAAAATCATAAGGTTGTGTTTTGAAGTATAAGTGGAACATACAGGGAGCGGAACAGCAGTGTCTGCTATACATGACAGGCGGGTATTGAACTGTATTATCAAAATGTATTAAAATATTGAAAATAATATCTATAGATATGTTTGTACAGAAAGTAAAGCACAATCTTGTTTTCAACGGGATAAGGAAAATGGACGCAAATGTGAAGATAATTTTGACGAAAGAACAAACGTCAGGGAAAAAGGGTTTAGAAGTAGTCGATTGATTTGACACCATAAATTTCTCAACTTAAAGAATTACGGAAATAATTGGTTTAGTTTCATATGCGATGTAATGTTTTTCTTTTTCATATTGAATTTGATTCACATTTTTTGTAGGACGTTAGATACTGGTTGCTAATACACTAATACTTTAACAATGCAAATATTTGAATTACCAAACTACATAGTCGGTATTATATAATATTTTTTTAGCTGTTTGAAGATTACATCATGTGTAAATTTGTAGGTAGCCACTTTCTTTCTGGGGGACTGGCTGTACGAAAGTTGTATTTACTTCGGTGAGTAAAATTTGTTTTGTTTTCCTTTTCTTCTGAAACTTAATTTCTTTTAATTTCTTTAAAACTTTAATTTAGATTTCTTTGAAAATGCCATGATTTGCTTGTTCTAATAATTTTCAATTTCAATAGGGAGCCGCCTTATATAAAAATATTATTTATGTACAAATCTGTGGCGAAGTTTCTTTGCCTATACGCATTTAAAATGCCCCTTAAGTAGAGCCGTGGGCAGTGCATACAATGCCCTGGTATTCACTCTCATTTAATGGATAGTTGCAGTTTTAATTTTGGAAATCTTTGTTTTGAACTAAAAATGATTGTAATTTTATTTACTTGTGATTTGTATCGAAATAGTATATTATTAGCATCCATTAGTGCTTCTTTAATATTGTTTTATTTAGTTATAAAATATCTTTTAAGTATACTGCAACTACCGATTAAATGATCACAGTTGGCAACCACGGGAAACCAACGGTCAGAACACGAATATATACAATTAATAACAAATATTTACAAAAGATACTTCAATAAGAGAAATAAATTATAATGTAATGTTCACAAAAACACACAGAAAATTAGCTTTTTGAGACTCAGCCTTCTCGACACAGCGCCTGCTCTCGTTGATTCTGAAGCAAGTGTTTTCACAAGAATGAATGCAAAGAAGATCACTTCAAAAAAAAATTTACACCTATTGTTGAAGAAAAATTTATTTTAATTGGAGCTTATAAAAAAACAGGTATTCATTGTCGTGAAGAAATTCAATTGCCTAGCCAATAATATGTTCAATTAAGAAATAATTCACAGTATAAAAAATGTGAATTAAAAAGTAAATGGTTTAATACGAAAAAACGAGCATAAAACAATTATATACGATACAATACGAATCCATTCTCCTTCGTTTCGTGCACGTACAAGGCAGCCCCAAAATATACCATAAAAAATAAAAACAGATGAGCATCATTATTATTCGACAGTCAAGGTCGACCGACACGCACTCAAACGTAGGAATTCAGAGATATTGCTTTGAGCCTGCATTTTTTGTAGCCGGTCACTGGTGCGCCCTGGTGGCGGAAGTTTGGACTACCCTTTAGGAGAGAGGGAAAGCGTCTGTTCATGTCATACCGCTGTCGCCGAGAGACGACAGGTTACTGAAGAATAATTAATATATCTTCAAGGCGGAAACGTCAATTCTGACGAACTGCGCAAGCGCGTGGCACACCAGTAAGCAAGAGGCGCCTGCCAAGTCCAGGTGAGCTTGATACAGTACCTGTAGGTGCATTTCGAAACAGTAAAATATACCAGTTTTGCCGTAGAAATAAAGATTAAAATAATATTCAATTATTTAGAATGCTAAAAAACAACATATAATTGACGTAATGCCTTGGAACGTCTTCTCAACATGTCTCCGCCTGAAACAAAAGAAAAAGACGAAGCGGCGGAAACACGGTTCATTTGAATCAGTAGTTTCAGCGCATATTGCTCTTTCTCTCATCTCCCTCACATAGCTCAGGAACTGACCCATGGACTGCACTACAGATACACTATTGTCCCACATTATCGTAATGCCTAAATGTACGTTAATGTGATAATATTGGAATGCACCAAAAGTTAGTTTTTCGATCTGTGTTCATGCATGTTAGTATACAGGGAAACCAATCTTCATTTTGTTTCCCGAAAAATGGGCAAATAGAGTCTCGATCCCCCCTCAATTTCTTAATTTCCACCCTCCTACGCGAAACTACACGTAACCCGATCGTTCTCCTGATTTGAGACAGTCAATTTAAAGTTTGCCACCCCATTGTCCAGCTACTAAGGTTTGCACGATAAGTGACCTCTTTTCCAGTCTGTTAGTGTCTATTTCACGACGGTATAAGTCTTGGAGTTTTCTCTTAATATCTCTTAGGTCGTTTAACGATGGGCTATTCTGACTCACACAAGTGATTTCTGCTTTATGAATTACATTTTTAATTTGCCTGTCCCATTTCCCTTCTGTATTACAATGGTAAGACTGAGTTACAAGTGGGTTCCTGGTGCCTGCCCTTATCGAGAGCTAATATTTAATTGATCTTAATTGGAGAGTTATTTCAATGGGAAGTAACTCAAATTGCCATAAAATGCCACTGTGTGCTGTGCATTGAGCAATGCCCATTACCATTTTAAGAAACTTCGTATAAAGCGAGTTTAAATTATTGTTATTCCCCGCGCCCCATATTTCCGCTCCGTACGCTATTCCCGAGATGAGTAGAGATTGAGACATTTTATCCATGAGTCTTGGTGCAATTTCAGGAACTGTAATTTTTTATTTTGTTATGGTACTTAAAATGTATTTGCCTTTTCGTTGAGCTTTCTCCTTATGCCTCGTCCAAGTTACGTTCTTGCAGATGGTTACTCCAAAATATAAGTATTCTTTAACGTTTTCTAGCGTTTCTTGTTTATACGACTAAGTTTCATTATTACTGTAGACCCACCCATTTTTAAATGTCATGGGTTTTGTCTTCTTAACGTTAACTTTTAGTTTCGTTTCTTCGCAGAAAATTTCCGACCCTAGGTGCATCTACATTTACCGTGGCTAGTCTATCTACAAGCCCATCAATGAATGATATGAACAGAAGTGGGGAAATGGGCAACCTTGCTTTACACCTCTTTCCACAGAGAATAAATCTGATACACAATCTAATTCTAATCTCACGCATGCCGTGTCTAAATTATACATCCCTTGAAGCATTTTTAGGAATTTTGTGGAGATTCCTTTTCTTTCTAGAATATACCAAAATATTTCCTATTAACGGTATCAAATGCTTTTTAAAAAATCCACGAAAGCACAAAATATCTTACCTTTCACGGAAGTTGCCTTTTCCGCCACTGTGGTAGTTATAAAAATGTTGTCTACTGTACTTTAGTTATTTCTGAATCCTGCTTGCAATGCTGTCACTTTTCCGTCTTTTTCTACCCATTTATTTAACCGTACATGAAGAATTTTGCAAACAATGTTAGCTATTGCATTAATTAAAGAAATACCTCCGTACTTGGTAATTGTGGAGGTTTAGCAACTTTATCAATGAATGATAAATTGAAAGGCGTTTCTATGTTGCTCAATGTTTTATTGAGATAAAGCTTTTTCGGATGCATAGCTGCCATCGTCAGTAACATACACTGAAAAATATATATGTACATGAAATGACAATAATGACAATAATAATAATAATAATAATAATAATAATAATAATAAAAATAATAATATGAAAGTATACAATAATTGAGTGAAACAGTATCGAAAGAAGTGTAATTTTGGTTGTTGTTGAAATAAAGAAAGGAAAGAACAATGAACTATGAATAAAAGAAAACAAATACAGAGTGAGCAAAGCGACAAAATTTCGTACCTGAGTATTGAGGAAACGTTTTGGCCAGTGCGCAGATTACACAGAATGGAGTTCATTTTATGGAAAGTGATGGTGTGTTTCGCGGTAGGAGGGGGGGAAGTGGCTGTCGGAGTTTTTCAGGAACTGGCGGCAGAAGACGGAAAGAATTTCCGAGGGCTTTAAATGTTGGGAGTGAGGTGCAGTGTCCTAGAGAGTGCATTTAGCATTGAAAAGGATTTTTATATTTTATAAGTAGAAAATAGATTTTGACTCCGGATCAAATTAGAAATTTAACATATCCAAAGTATTCTAAAAAACAACAATATATGCCCATTAAATAAACAAATCCTTGAAATCTATTCCCCTGTCATGAAACTAGCCTTCAAATTCCTTCCCTCTCACCCCCAACTCTCCAGGACACTGCATTCTACTCCCAACAGTTTTTGTTTCTTTTATACATTTTTCATTGTTCTTTCCTTACTTTTCTACAACAAACAAAATTACACTTCTTTCGATACTGTTTCACTCAATTATTGTCTTCTTTCATATTATTATTATTATTGTCATTTTATGTTTATTTATATTTTTTAGTGTATGTTACTGAAGATGGCTGCTATGCAGCCAAATAAACTTTATACAAATAAAACATTGAGCAACATAGAAACGCCTTTCAATTTATTATTCAATACCTCTTTAGTTATTAGGATCGTTAAATTCACCTTTGTTTTTATAATTTGGACTATTTATTGATGTATTCAAAATTTCAAGTAAGGTCGAAGTGACTTATAAAGAAATCAGCAAATCTACGAGATTTGGGGCAATACTAGAAATTATATCCTTTAAAAATTCCACTGGAATACCATCAGAACCTGTTGCTTTGCCAGTCTTCNACCTGTTAATTTGCCAGTCTTCAAATTCCGTACCACATCTTTTATTTCATCAATATTTATTTCACGGTCTAAATCTGCCACTATTATTTGGTGTTAAATTCGTGACACATCCATTGTATACACTGATTCTGGGAAATAATTTGAGCGAAGTGCATTTCCCAACATTTCGCCTCTAAACTGTTCTTGCAACTATATTCACATCGTAATTTATTTATATTCTCCCTAATATTTCCAATATTTTTACTGTGAATAATGCCTTAAATTCTTTCCGCTTCCGAATTCTGCCATTGTTGCTTAGTTGTGTTAATTATTCTTTTATAGTTTTTTCTCAAGTGTACGTATTTTTGTCGTAAGCTTTCTCCTCCCCACCAAATGTAGAATTTTAATGCATATTCCAAACTGCAACCTATTTAGAATATCTGCGTGAAAGTTTCCGCGATTCCTTTCAAATTTCGCTGCAAATTCTAGTCTTTTTTCATGGTTTCGTTTATATCGGTTTTTGACAATCTCTTTGACTGTTGTAGTACTTGTAAACTATTTTTATATTTTAAGGTTAAACAAAGTAGTATGTGACGGGATACTATTCTTTGACCTATACGAAATTTATCTATCCACTGTACAGTTTTAGGACACGCCAAGTCATAATCAATTACGCTCTCTCCATTTCTATTAATATACGTGAAACTGCCGAAGGCGTCATCCCCATAAGAAATATTCAAAATATCTAAATTATGTAAATAGCATAGCTCTAGTAATTCGCTTCCCTCCCCATTGCTCACTTTATCTTTACTTTTATTAATTATTATATTATTATTAACATGATTTTCGTATTGTGGTATTCCTCCACCGATTCTTAAATTAAAACCTTTCATTAAGAAAAGTCCTGTTTTGGGATACCTATTTTTCAGTGTGTTTAATATATGGTCTAACTCGTCATAAAAGGAACTATTATGGTACACGGATCGTTGTGGGTGTCTATAAATAATTATAATTAATATCTCCATACTCGTGCATTCTAGTTTAACGCATATGGAACTTTGCAAATTTATATTTATTTCTCGGAAACTATAATTCGTTGAATTCTTGCAATAAATTGTGTCTCCACCTGCGTTTCTTCACGCAATCCTTTTCTTTTCAAATCTTTCGTAAAATAAGTATATCCATTTCAATTAACAGAGTCTCCGACTTTACACCACGTTTCAAGTCATCCAATTACAGGAAATTTTTCAAGGAACTCACGAAAACTTCCCCGAATCCGTTTCCTCGTCAATCCTTCATTATTCCAACACAATACATCTAATACATGCATTCTACTGTTCTTATAAATACATATAATTAAGTTTTAATACATCTGAATGACAAGAAACTTTAACGATTTTAATAGATAAAGTCCAATTTATTTTCAAGATATTTTTCTGTTTTTAGCATACACCATTTATTTCTTAATGGTTGCTGCAAACTGTTGGCTTACAGCGATTACTGTTAATATGGTCAAGAACTTCAGGTGAGGTTATATTTCGTCTCAAATACAATTATAATAAATAATAAAGCAAATAATTCATTTCCAAAGAAAAGTTAAATACTCTACGTTATAACACTAACATAAATAATGTATAACACTAACATAATACTGTATATGATAATACTAAAACAAATAAATGTTTCTATTCCTAAGAATCAAGCAACGGAATTAAACTGTCAAAATCTGAATTTTGTTAGAGCCTATTGACGAGTATTTTACTCAATAAGTTTTAATTGATCTTGTATGTCTTAAAAGAGTGAAAATTTAATATACATTTTAGACAAGAACTGCCTTTCAAATTAAAAGTTTTGAATCTTTCGAATAAAATATCATGGAACTAAGAGATAAAACGCCCTTAAGCTATGGTCACAATGACTGTATACTGTATATTGACGGTTCTACGGGCTGCTTACATTTCCGTTAGTTTAAGTATAAATTGACTAACTCTTCTACATGAATTATGTACATTTCTATCATTAAAAACTCATGCCTTCTCGATCAGTTTCATTCATTAGATTGAACAGCGATCTGTTACAGAATAGTCGCGAAAATTTGAGCAATGCGACATCAAAAGATGAACAGAACATTTTAACATTTATTGCTATTATTTGTGTGGCAGGAAACCGCTAGGAGCGCTGGCACGTGTTACCACTGAGAGGTCCGTGTGGCGTCAATTCGGTGCCATGTCAGCATTTGCATGGGGTGTGTCAATTGGTCTCTCCACCTTCGTAGTCACCATGCATCATCACCGAAAATTTCTGATGGCCCAAGGGATCCCTACACCCACTTTCTCGGAAACTCGAAGTTGCAGTTTGGAGATTGGGAACGCAATTCAGCGTCACATCATACTAGGTGTGCAAATCTTCAACAAAAATAGTCAATTCTTATGCTATACTAAATATTATCAACATCCAATAATCGTGTCATTCATTTAATACTACCCAGTAAATAAACTCAATAACTTTTACTATGCAACACCTTCAATACCCAAATCAATTTTTGTCTTAAACCACGTACCTACTGCCTAGCAACCTCATATTTTGTCTTTTTTCATACGAATGTTTACTACTAGCACAGTTCATTGATCTAGACTCTCCTACACAAAAAGCTACTACGCTGTCAGCAGAGTACGACAGCGACGTAGTCAGCGACAGCGTCAGAGTACGTCCCTGACATTTCCCTGAAGAAGGCCACAGCATGATGGCCGAAACGTTGGGAATTAGTCTACTAAGACGCGGTTTGTCCCCGACAAAAAAATTCAAAGATGTTCTTTTGCTGTTACGTCATTAAACTGCCATCAATTAAAGGGCGCGAAAGATAATATTTTAAACATTTATTTAACTGAACGTAAATGTTATGTGATTGCCACGTCTACAAGCGTTTTCTGATCTTTCTATATGGTGCAAATGGCGAGTAAGTTGTTATGTCCCTCATTCGGTGAAAGATGAAAAATTTATAAGTCGAAATATCGACAAAGCACAATAACGTGGTAATGGTAATTTGTGTCACCAATGTTTCATTTGGATATACAATGCTCGAGAGCACAGTACATTCGAAACTTGACACTCAGTGAATGCTAACTGCTCTGAGAGTTCACTTTCCAAGATTTTACTAGGATACTTGATAATAATGTTTATAAAAAATTAGAAACACAAAACCTTTTCTTAAATATAATAATAAAATTACTAAATTAAAATTTTTTGCAAGATATTTTTTTAAATAATAACAGTAATAATTTTTTTTAAGTAACAGAATATTGGATGCCGTCACAAAATATTTTAGACGTTCATTCTTCTTACGTAATTTTTGATATTTTTTTGGAGTTATGTCATCAAACAAGTGACTCATCAATGAATCATATACTCTTTGTGCACAATAAACTACATATCTCAATTGTTGGACTTCTCTGGAAAATTTCTTCCAATTCAATAGGTCGATTTAAATGTTACATATCAGAGTATTAAAAATGGATGATTTGAACGGACGTAACATAACTGGATATGAATTACAAGCTCTCTTATGATTTATGTTTGTAATCAACGAAGCTGTATTCCTCGCCGGAACCATGTACAGAACTTGCGTAGCATTTCGTAATTTTCAAGACATCAATCGGAACGATGATCGAGCTGGCACGTCACGCAATCGATCGATCGATTGACATAGCAGCCTGGAGCACACAAATAGACGTTTTCCAACAAGAATTTTCAGGCTTTCGATTTCACACCTCACCTGGAGAGGCAACTCCAATTCGTCTTAGTACTATCATCAGTCGTCAAGTAAGCCGACCATTTTCTCCTTCAGCCTGCACCAGGACAGAGCTAATTGCAATATTATCTACTAGAAGATCTCTTCTTCAATACATCGGTCTTCCATCTAACTCTACTGGTAACATCTCAAAATCATTTAACTCGACTTCAACTACACGCTACTTCAAATGAATTTTAAGGCAAGGATCAGCTCATATCATCAGTGTAGCACAGAAATTCGGCTTTGTATCTTCATTGTTTTTATCTCATCTCATTCTAACTGCATGTCATATTAAATTATTTTGTTGGCAACCAGAGCGAATTTACCTTATCCACCATCCTCATTTTTTACTTCATTTAGAGATTTCTCTTTTAAAACTCATCATCCTTGTGTAAATATTCTAGCAAAATTATCTGCACACCTAGAATCAGAAGTATATCATCACGGAAAAAGGCATCCGTATGACTAGGATGTCAAATGTCATTTCATAAACCTCGCTTTCGAGGGTGATTTATGAATGTAGTGAAGGGCGAATGATGATGAGTGAAAGTTGTGAAGGGATAAAAGAAAGGGAAATAACGTACACGTCGTGAAACAAGCAAAAAAAATATACAGCATTACTAATTTTACTTGTATTAGCCAAGTTTTGAACCAATAACACCAGAGAAGTTGTTACAACGCACTTTGCCATATGTCGTCACAACACCGAAATATATTTTTCTCTGTATCATGACATTACAATTATGAAGTCTAAAATTTGTTTTTCTGAAGTACCATGTATGTTATAGAGTTTAAGGTCTAAGCGTTACACATGCTTGTAAAAATATTAAAAGTTATATAATGATGTATGGTAATTCTTCTGACAACCAGTAATATCAACATACCTGCGTTCTTTGAAAATAAAAAATAATCTGTTTTTAAACATTTGCTATATTTGATTTACATTAGCCTAAACAATACAAAGATGTACCTTCTTCACCAATCAAATAGTAAAATTGTACGAACAAATTCCTTTTAAAAAGTTTTAACTAATTATGTACACGTTTAAATACGAATAAACTAGTAATAGCAATACAAATTCTCTGTAGAAATCAAGTTACTTACATATATTGAAACAAACTAAAGATATAATACATGTAGCAAAATAATATAAGCATTATTAAAATACTCAGTTTAGCATTCCTTGTCATTTTGCATCGGAAAAAAGCATAATAATTTTTAGTTTTTATAAATTACTTATAATTTTTTCTCAATTAAAAAGGAATATTCCACCAACTTTTATCAAAGTTAATTACCAGAGAAATAACACAAAACAGTTTAAAACAATTTAAATGGTCATATCATGTCAAAATAAATCTAATTACCTTCTTCTTACCGAAAGCCACATATAATGTTTGCGAAGAGTATAAGGATGAAACATTCACTACGTCGTCCCATGGACGTTATGAAAAAATATTGTTCTTTATTTTCACTTTACATAAATTGCCATCACTGACTTATTTTGTACATCATTTTCCCACCGAATGTGTTGGTAACCGATGGCTCTTCATTGTAATAGAGGTATTTTTTAGACTTGACGTGGTTCGGCCACCACCATGCGGCTCTCTTCTATTATTTCATCCCAATGCTGCTTCTGGTGACGATCAACATGGTGAGTGTGGTGCTGACTATGCGAAGAATCCGTCACTTGGGGAAAGACAGCGCCTTCGTCCAGCGTGATGGGAGCGCCAACACCGCACTAAACACGTGAGTTTCTTTTTATATACACACTCACAGTTGCTGGGGAACTTAACCGCATCGTCCTCAAGAATACGATATTTTATATCTACGCCCATACAAAAGACAAAACAGAATACTTTGACTATTTGTTTCTACTCTATTGTCATACAATTTTTCTTTTTGTACATTGAATTACCATTTTTTATGCTTGAGTTTGCCTCTTTTGCAGTTTTACTCATCAATGATTCTCTTCTCAAATTGCTATTGTACACAATGCTTTGAGTTCCAAATAATATATTTTATAAACGTTTTTCTTGTGTAGTTGGCAAACATGCGTAATCCTTGTACAGGAAAACTGTAGTAGAATGAACGGAAAATGTATTACTCCAGCCTAGGATGATGTGGCGTAGTGCGTTATCACTGATTTTACCCAACCTGGCGTTAATCTTCACTACCGGAAATATCCTGCGCCTATTCTTCGCTACTGCAAGGACATAAGACGAAACATCTTCTTCAAATTCGTCGAACGGGTTATACAGTAAGACATGGGCTATGGATACCTTCATGTAGTCAAACGGGAGAATTGAAATGCAAGGGACACGATCTGTCTCACAATTCAGTCTTTTTCGGTTTCCTGCCTTGAAGATGACGGTGCACACGGTGCATGCGACGTACGTATATTACTAACTTGAATATAGTCCACTGCTAATTTTTAACCTGAACATATCCCTATTTAGGTGTCTGGGTTACTTTCTTGGCAAACGGTTGCGAGTCTTGACCACTGATTGACTGTAAAATATTAAACGCCTTCAAATGCAATGGCCTTAAGGAGAGAGTCTAGCGGAAATATCGCAGACAGACAGTTCCGCGGCTTGATACATATATTTCAGCATCAACGTATTTTGGAAGATCAGCGCAGGGATATCCTCGTATGATAAAACCTATAATATTTGATTACTGAACTTACTTCCTTTAGCAGCGACCTCCTACCTGACATTCTGTGCCGAATCACTCTACTGTTCCCAAGTAAGTTAATAAAAGTGTCACTTACCAGACGTACATTATATCATGTAACGCGACTCCCATTCGATTACCCACTAAGCAGAGTTTCCACATTTTTTCACGTTTCAATTGGATTATAGTAAGAGAAGATAAAGCAAATACTTTTCTCTCTTTTCAGTGTCTTGCCGTACGTGAAGCTTATGCTAACATCTGGCTTCGTCGAATTGATACTGGAAGTAACATCCTGGTCATCGCAGTCGAGTCAAATCTCAAGCTTAATAACTCTCTCTTTCTTGGAAAGAGCGTTCGCATTTCGAATGATAGCGTCGGGCGTCGATTTGTTTCGTGCCTCATGCGTGCTGTGGTTGTGTTTGGGAAATTGGTGTAATATGGGAACGCTGTGGTCCCGCACTCTCATTGGTCTACGCGCATTGTCAAGAATGGCAATGGAATCAATGAATCGATGCAGAAAACGCTTCATGAGGAATGGAACGGAGACGACAACCAACGACATTCCAATGAAGTCTTTTGTAAATGATCCTGAAGAACACAATTAGTTATAGATCGTAATATATTGAAAGGAGACTGGCTATAAATAACCCTCACCGACACACTACTTTGTCCAAGACGTCTCACCTAACAATGCTCACTGGCACATTAACCTTCACTCACATCATTTTTCTATACGACATTTCTAAGTGCAAACTAAATTTTTACAGTGCAAGTAAAAGAATAAAATTAAATTATTTTAGATTTTGCACAAAACTAAGAAAAATACACTAAACGTACATTTTTTTCACACAAACGGTGATCTTTATTTTATGCGAAAAAGATTATTCTGCTGTCACCAACATCACAATAAAATGCATTAAAATCACGTATTGTAACATGTCCCTCAAAATTTTATGCAGAGTCAATATTAAAACAATTGTTTTACATGTGTAATAAAAAAACTTTGATCGCGGAAAGACAAGGATGCTAGTGAGAAATTTAATGTGATGTGCCAGGGAGAGTTTCTAGGTCAAGATCTCTCGGAACGAGTAAGTGCTGACAGAGTCAGGTTGCCAGCCGCCTTCGTATAGTTTACGCACTACAATATGTATGCATCTGATAGTTTGTTTACTATACAAGTACATTCTGTAAGCAAGAACAATAAGATATGATTCACGACATTTTTGGACAATCAATATATGTAACAGTTTTTTTCTCACAAAATAAATTTTGACTTATGATATGAGCCGTCAATACGTGTATTTTGTTGTGTTCCAGACAAACACAAAAAAAAAAGTATTTGCACAAAAATTGTAGTAATTCTTATAGTTTTATATCTTGTTTTGTCTATAGGAATGTGTAATATATGTTTTAACTAAGTAATTATACAAAATAACCTTAGCATACAGAAAATAACAAGATTGTCGAATAAACACTAACTATCGAATTCAATTAAAAACTGCAATATAAATTAGTTCCAGTAAACATATTGTTCCTTGATTTAAAATTCCTTCAATTTTTAATATTCAAATAAGTTTTGGGAAACCTATATGATTCTCATGGGTGAGGCTAAAAAACCTATTCAGTTTGTGTGATAGAACATTACTCACGTCCTTTTGTATGACGTCTATAATACAATCAGCGATATGAGGAAACAGAAGAGAACGCGACGCTAACTATTACGTAAAACCAAATGACGGAGTTGATGACGGCACAGCGACTAGCGCTGCCACCAACGAAAATAGAAACTAAATTATTTTAACACGTATTTTTTTCTCTTATTGAAGCAACCCTCATTAATGTTGTAATGCAATCTCGAAACCGCTACATTTTCTGGGAAGGAGATTGAACAATAATCAAAAGGTGTCCTCCTAAGAATCACGGAATCAGGCAAATAGGATTAAAATTTCAACAGACTATTTATTATCTTTCTTATTTTAAATAAGTTTTTTTCCCAGTTTTTTGCGCTGTTCTTAAAACATTTACTTCTCCTATTCTTTCATCCTTCGTTCTATCGTGCCCCTTACCCTTATTAATTAACAATATTGTCATACAAACATATTTGTGAATAGTTTAAGGGCAAAAATAAGGGACTTCCCAACGACTTCCATTCCGGGCCTAAGCTGGAAATTTTTAAACTTATGGAAGAAAAAGTGTTTTTCACTCATTTCAAAAGGAAGTAATTCTGCGGATTAAAGTGGATCCGCATACCGCGAGTCAAAAATGTACGCTTTGTCATAAAAATTTAATGCTGGTTAGTTAGCAAAACGATCTCGAAGTGAACGAGCAAATAGTAAAACATAGGGAAATCTAGACACTGAACACAAATATAATTATTATTATCGAAACTGTAACTCTAGTTGTCACATGGTATTTCTTGAGCTAAAATATACAGAAAACTTACTTATGTTCAATATAATTGGTCGTCACGATTAAATTTTCTGAATATTTAATCCGTTCAATCTGCAAAATATACAAAGCGTGCGAAAGGAAACGGAGTGATTGACCAGAGAAATGTTTTTCTACTCAGCGTTCACCGTCTTCTGTGGATTGATATTTTGTTGCGTTTCTACATTCAAACTTTCATCCAAAGTTATACCAAAGTGTTGCTATAAAGGGGAAATTCTAGATTCTGACGCAAAAAAGTGCATAAATAAAAACGGATTACTCAATCCATACCATATTTACGAACGTTTCGAACCGCCTATTAGTAACAATACCATATTTTGGCTACCAGACTCTTTACGTAATTCAAACGTAACTGTAACGTACGGTCATAAACACGTATGGAATTACGATTTGCTACTCAGCAAACCTTACAACTCGGAATTAAATTTAAAATTATTGTATAATACCAGTCAATCGTTAATTTTTCCCGTGAAACAATCATGGATATGTTTTGATGAGACTGATGTTCCACATCGACGCAGAGTTATTTTAAAGGGTGTGTTGTTGGAAACAATTCACAAGTGCTGTGGTGCACATGAGGTGCTTATTCCAACAGCTGACGCGTGCGTAAACGTCAGTGAATACTCGGTCAACGACACATGGATTCCTAAATTACTTTTACCTCCAAAAACTTTACCTTTTCCAATCAATGCCATGACTAATTTTATGATACTAGGTTACAAATTTTATGAATTGTTTAAAGTTAAAGACTGTGTGAGAGTAGATTTCATTCCTGGAGATACTATTTCAGTAAAGTAAAGGGTTATTTATGTCTTTAAAATGTTGGTTTAGCTATGTTATCTAGTCAACTTTTAAATTTCTTTCTTCTTTACCACTATTAAATATTTCGTTTAATCAAATTTATTTCTATTTTCTAGACGACGACTTTATTCCAGAAGAAAATCTACAAATGCCTCTGAAAATCACGAGCCCTTATCAACCATTTGGCATATACTCACTTCATTCTTCTACAGCTCTTCTTTATTATCATAATAAACATAAAACAGGGGCGACACAAAAATACACATCGTATTGCATTGATTATCAGAGGATGACTGACGGGTTAAAGGTATGTCTCCTTCCTAATAAAATAGTTTATTTATCTTGATCATTCGCATACACGAATAATGTTACGGAACGATTTCAGAACAAAAAAATGTAGAGTAGATTATAAAAGAAATTATGTCAAAAAAAAAACTGTGTTGCCGTACCGTTATTCTTAATTGGATGCATCCTAAATATACAGAAAGTAATTGAATTCGAATTGACTTCATTTAATTTCGACAAAAATAACTTCAAGTATTAAATAAAATGTAAACGTATAAAAAGCATGTGAAGTAAACAATTTGTTGCCAACATGTATAGAATATCTGTACAGGTCAAAAATTAACAACAGAACTTTAGAAAAAGCATACAAAACTTGCCCATTTTTAATTTTATATTCTTATTAATTTTAAAATCTAGACTACTTAAGCGTATGATACGACAATATCTCCTAAATTTACAACATTTATAGTTATTTTTTCTCGAAACAACGATTTGACTATAGGTTGGGGCCCTTATCAGGTGTAGCAAATGGAATGACAGCAACAGATCAATTAAACGTGATATATATCACAAATAAACACAATATAAATGTACAAAAACATAAAACTAACGCAAACTGGTCATAAAGTAAAACAGTAAACAAGCAATAAACGTGTCTGTTTCTAAATAAAAAGTTAAACTCCCATTAGGTGGTTTTATAAAAATAATTCCAGATTTTCTTGTTGTTGTATGGATTGGTTTATATGATAACAGAATTTTTGTACTGTATACATACAAGAAAGAGTATGTAATCTGTATTTCATTTGTCAATGTGTTAAAGATTTAATGTGTAAAATTATTTCCATATACACAGTTCTCGCTTACTTTGGTTCCTAAATAAGAAACGTTTACACTTGTGTACATGAATGAGGGACTTTTAAGAGATTTATGTGTAAGCAAGTTCTCGAAATTATGCGATTTCCATGAGCTCCGACACGTCTACCTCTTACATGCATACGACAGCGATTACACTTTGCGATTTGTATCGGGACTTCTTGGTGTATTGCGAGTGAAGAACAAATTTTGGTATTCTAATCTACTAAAGAAAAAAACTAATTTACACAACCAATTAATATAATATGCAATACTAACTTAGGATTTCAGGAAGCAATAGATTATGTGAAATACATATGACAACAATGGTATAACCTACAAAAACACAGCTAGAATGTAAACGCAAACGTATTAGTCGTTTGTATTCTTATACATGTATATCCTAAAGAATACTCATACAAAATGTATTATTATTATTGTTAGTATTAGGTCCTACTACACGACATTTCGAACGTAACAATATGGCACAACCTAATACATATTGACATATCTCTGCGACAAGTCGATCAGACTTGTGTACAACTGGAAATGTACCTTCACACTGATACAACATGAGAATCAAGAAGGTATCTGGTTTTCCCTTCTCTTTCTTCAAGTCGTACTCTTGGGTATTGTCGTTCAAGTAAGTTTAAAGTATGAATCTATAATCTGATTCTTAAATATACCAAAATAACTTATTTCTTTATAATGAAGCACCTCAATGAACCTATCATCTCTGAAAATATTTAAATCAAAAGAGACTTCTCACACTTTCTCTA
Source organism: Laupala kohalensis (assembly GCA_002313205.1). NCBI lineage: Eukaryota > Metazoa > Arthropoda > Insecta > Orthoptera > Trigonidiidae > Laupala > Laupala kohalensis. Next base: position 66,598 of record NNCF01132865.1, read on the forward strand.
TTATATTGTGTGTTTTTAAATCTTTTTTAACCAGAGAGTTATTAAATTTTAGTTTTTATTTACCAGTATTTAATTACTTCGCACTAGTAAGACCGAAGGTGGACTGTGACGAAACTCGTCGAATATATCAATGCGATAGGGTTGCATATTGAAAGGGTTGCATATCTATACCCCACCTAAGGAGTAGGAAAATTAAGTTCGTCATTCTTCAATTGCAGTAAGGTTTTGTACTTTTTGGAACAGAAAAGACACGACACTAGCCGTACACGTTTGATAGGCAAAAATTCAACATATAGGTGTAAGATGACAATTTTTTAATCCACATTGCAAAAAACTGCTTAAGCGATCAGGTTTTTCAATTATGCGGGAATACATAAAGCAATTTCCTATCTTATTCACATTAAACTTTTTCTTGTGTTCACTCAGGAAAGTGATTAAAGATTTGTGAATAAACTCCCTGTCAACGAGGGTACTCAGTTGAAGGCAGTTTATATTGTTTATTAAAACGTTCCACACAGGTCTAATGACACCAAATGAAATGAATTTTATCACAAATCACGGTTATAACGTGAGAAAAAGCCAATTTTTCAAAGGGAATAAAAAGTTAAAGGGGGAGTTTCAATGAGAGTCTTGCATTAATGTAAACACACGTAAACCTTGTTTCTGAAACAAGGGCGCCTCATTCTGGGAAGTTTGTGAACATCTGAAACACACACTCTTCAAAGGAAAAGGAGTGATATAGGCTGGGTTCTCAAATGAGCGTAATATTTAAATCTCATCTACTCTAGTGCACATTATTCACTGTGTGTGTCAGACTAGATATCCCTGAAATCTTGAAGTGAGATATTTTTCTCGACTTCTCGAAATATCCATTTCTCTAAGAGTGTCCCAACGCGATGGAGTCAGCACATACACCTCCCCAAAAGAAGATGTCTTGATATACCATAGAAGCTTTTTAATCCCGAATTTCACTCCTATTCAATTTAAACCATGGAAGTAGTAGAATGATGAATTTACTTACCCACTAAGTTTGAACCGCGGTGTACTTTATAACATAGAATTTTCAGTCAAGTTCGGAAAACATTCGTAATTTTTAATTTGGAAAATCACAAAACTTCTTGTGATAAATCTATTTGTTCTTACCTTCCCTTCTCACGTAAAATTACATAATAAGAATTACTAATGATTTAAAGTTATTGTCTTAGAAACTCTTCCCAAATATTCCCAATCCATTGATGTAAAAACACGTGAATTAGGTTTCATATGCTCCTTAGCAGACGGAACATATCTCTGTCATAGATTTCTAACGTCGCTCCTACTTTTCTTTCCTCCATCTAACGCTCGGTCTTTGTAATTCGTGGACAGAAGAATCCGATCATTTACTACATAACGGAGGGTAGCTAGATTGCGGAAATTTTCCGTCATTAGGTGGTTTTATAAAAATAATTCCAAATTTTCTTGTTGTTGTATGGATTGGTTTATATGATAATAGAATTTTTGTACTGTATACATACAAGAAAGAGTATTTAATCTGTATTTCATTTGTCTATGTGTTAAAGCTTTAATGTGTAAAATTATTTCCATAAACACAGTTCCCGCTTACTTTGGCTCCTTAACAAGGTACGTTTACAATTGTGTGCACGTATGAGGGACTAGTATGAGATAAATCTATACGCAAGTTCTCGAAATTTTGCGATTTCCATGAGCTCCGACACATCTACTTCTTACATGCACACGACAGCGATTACACTTTGCGATTTGTATCGGGACTTCTTGGTGTATTGCGAGGGAAGAACAGATTTTGGTATTCTAATCTACTGAGGAAATGAACTAAGCAGAACATAAACAATAATTATAATATGCACTACTCAACACTTTCAGGAAGCAATAGATAATGTGAAATACGTATGACAACAATGATATAACCTACAAAAGCAGAGCTAGAATGTAAACGCATACGCATTTGAGACTTGTATGGGCATATATGTATATCCTAAATGAAACTCATACAAAATGTATTCGGAGTTGTCTGAGGTGATCTCCCACGACATGTCAAAAGAACCAATATGGTACAACCTAATACAGATAGACGTGTCTCTTGAACAAGTCGCTCAGACATATATACAACTGAAAACGTACCTTCAGACTGATAAGAAGTAAGAATGAGGGACGTACACGGTTTCCCATATTCTTCTCACTACCTGTTACATTATAATTTTATACTTCTTACCCTTGGCTACTGTCGTTCTAGTTAATTTATAGTATAAATCTATAATCTTTGTGAAATATATGACACTTAGATATACTAAAATAATTTATTTCATTATAATGAATCGCATAAAAGAACTGAATATATTTAAATCAAAAGTGACTTCTCACATTTTCTCCATTATATTGTGTATTTCTTAATTTTTTTTTAAAATTAGAGAATTATTAATTTTTAGTTTTCATTTACCGGTATTTATTTACTTCTCACCACTAAATCCAAAGGTGTACTGTGACGCAAATCGTCGTATTTATCATTGTAAAAGTGTTGGGTATTGAAGGGCGTAGTGCGACACGAGCGAGGAACCGAAAGAATGACATATTGTTGTTTGAATGGGTGCATACCCCACCTTAAGAGTAGGAAAATTAAGTACGTCATTCTTCAATTGCAGTAAGGTTGTGTACTCTTTGGAACAGAAAAGGCATGACACGACACTACCCGTACTCGTTTTATAAAAAAAAAAGACATTTCAACTCATAGGTGCAAGATGGCACAAATTTTTAATCCACATTGCCAACAAAAGAACTGCTTAAACGATCAGCTTCATGAATTATGCGGTAATACATAAAGCAATTTCCCACCTTAATCACATAAAACTTTTTCTCGCGGTCACTCAGGGAAGTGATAAAGAATATGCGAATGGACTACCCGTCAACGAGGGAACTAAGTTAAGGCACTTAATTTTTTTTTATTAAAACCTTCCACTTAGACCTAATGACACCAAATGTAATGTATTTTATCACGAATCACGATTATAATGAGAGAAAAATTCTTCAAAAGAAGTAAAATGTTGAAGGATGTGTCTTGCAATCGGAGTCTCGCATTAATTAAAGCACACGTAAGCCTTGTTTGTGAAAATAAGGTCTCCTCATCCTGAGTAGTATGAGAACATCTTAAACACACAATCTTCAAAGGAAAAAGTGGGTTATGGGTTGGGTTCTCAAATGTGCGAAATTTTTTAATCTCAGCTACTGTAGTGCACATTATTGACTGTGTGCGTCAGACTAGATATCCCTGAAATATTTAAGTGTGATATTTTTGCTGTAAATTTGCATTTCTCTTTACTTTAAGCGTGTCCCAGCAAGATGGGGCCGGCACATTCACATACGGAAATGTCTCGATAGGAAATGTCCTAATCCCAAATTCCTATACAATTAAAACCATGGAAGTTGTGAAGTGATCAATTTACTGCGCCGCTACTATTGACACGCAGTGCATTTTATAACACAATTTTTCCAGTCAAGTTGGGAAACGTTTCGTAATTTTTAATTTGAACAAACAGAACTTCTTGTGGTAAATATATTTCTTCTTCCCGTTCCACCTCACGTTATATTACAGAATAAAAAATAAATAATGATTCAAAGTTATTGGATTAGAAACTCTTCCCAAACATTTTTTACCCATTGATGTAAAATCACGTGAATTAGGTTTTATCTGCTCCTTAGGAGACGGAATTTATCTTGGTTTAAAAGCGGAACAGTAAATTCTTAAAAATTCAGTTTCAAATGACGCACCTATTTTTCTTNTATCTTGGTTTAAAAGCGGAACAGTAAATTCTTAAAAATTCAGTTTCAAATGACGCACCTATTTTTCTTTCCTGCATCAAACGGTCAGTCTAAGTAATTCGCGGACAGAAGACACTGATCATTTACTATGCGAGTGAGGAAAGCTGGATTGCGAAAATTTTCCGTCAAATTTGTGATATTTTTATGCATCTTTCTTGCTTTTTCTCATTAACTTTAAAACTTATTTTAAGACAAGCCAGTATAGTTTTCTGGAAATACACTTTTAATAAAATCTCACTGATTATCTGTGGGACCGCGAGGAACCTGCGTTCATACGGGCAGAATGGATCGGCTTGTCCCTGAGGCAGAAACACGTATGAGACGTTTTAACAAGAAAAATATTTATTTTGTGAACAAAAACAAAACAGAAATTAAATCGAATTCAAATAGTGGCAACAGAAGAAACAAACAAACAAAACGTTCTTCCGTCCAAGATCCCCTGTTCTCGGATTGAAAGGCAGGCGGTCCACCGTCCGCCAAGTTGGAACCGAGTAGCATCCTTGCTTTCATGTAGAGTACTCCATACAGTCCCGAATCGTATCGAGTACTCCATGCAGTTGCATGCCTTCTCGCTCTCCTAAGAATTCTACTGCTCGCCGCCACGTAGCTCGTCTAGTGCCGCTGCCACCCTCACCCAGATAAGCCCTTTTGCAGTAGTGTGTGT
>NNCF01132866.1:17429-43930 GCA_002313205.1 Laupala kohalensis
AGTGCTATTGAAGCTTATCTACATGGAGCGATAGGAGTTAAGAGTTGGGTGGTAGGAGCTATTGTTAGTAGGTGGGTTTAACCAACAACTTGGCCCTCGTGGAGGGGTTAGTAGAAGAGGTTAGTAATAATGAGAGTTATTGGTACTAGGATAGAGGAATGCATAGAGGTACTGCACAGAGGAATGAAGGTTTGTTTTTCAGTAGTCACAGCTATATGAACTGGGACATTAATGTGAAAAGCTAAAAATTTTGGAACCCGGGTTGACTCGGTGATTAGCGACAACACTACCACCTGAGCCACGGGTGGGGCAACAATAGCGACTGCTGTCGCTCGACAGAGCAAATTGTCAAAGCAAGTCCAGTTGTTCCCCGCGCGTAGAGACTGCACCTCATATCCCCGCTCTGGCGCAACTTCTCTGTCAAAAAGAACAAGATTTTTGCACCAGTGCACACTTGGAGAAGCAAATGGTAAACGTCAAAACTCTTTCAATAACTAAAACCAAAAGACTTCAGAATGTGATTTAGGATGAATGAGTTGTCCAGCTGAGGTGTTTAAATTGTATTTATGTCCTACAAATCGAGGCTTGGCATATTCTTCATCTGTCGATGGAAAATTCTCCTTATTGAGAAATCATACATGTCATAATACGTAGTTCGTCGTCTTCATAAGACATGCCGTTTATGAGCGAACACATCAGTCAAGTCTTCGCGTGTTAATTGAATATATTTGATTGAGATGTATTGAAGAGATAATAAATCCTGAATATTCCACACTTCGTATCATTACAACATATATCACTCGCGATTTAGAAAGATTACATGCACAAAAATCACAACACTCGTAGAAGGAAGGCTGCGTTTTATGAAATACTGACACAACAGTTTTTGCTGTACGATATTCGAGAACACGGCTCTAAACGAATTCAACTCTAGTTTCAGTGCTTATAATCCCTTGTACGATATTTTGCTTCGACAAATATTGCCGTAAGATTATTTCACGGAAATGTCAGGGGATTGCTGTATAATTTTCGCAGAAATATAATTCGAGCATTATATAGAGATCGACTGAAGGTATTTCGCGAGATACGACTTCCCATTTTTTAAGCTAATATAACTTGTACGATGACCCGTAGTCAATCGATATCCGGGTTCCGCGAAAGGTAATCCATTCAATATAATAACATTTCACATTTAAAAGAAATTTTTTTTATATATAGCAAATTTTCTCTCAATTTCTATTTCTTGCATCACGCCCTTTTTCTAGATTAAATTCTATAAAAAAATTAGTTTAACTTTACATCATTCAATCATCGCTGATATGGAATAAGAATTTCAGTCGGTTAGGCAACCTATACGCAATGTTCCCGAATTCATGGTGCAAACTTCAAGGGTTGGTACAGGACTCTGTAACAATCATTTAATGAATGGACGCAAGTGACGCGTTGAGGCGCAAACACAAGAAATAGGAGACGAAAGGAGAGACAAAAGCGTTTATTGACAGCGTCGTTGACAAGTGCAACGTTTATAATTACTGTTCAAAATTGCAAAGTCCACCTACTGATATCCGCATATAAGGACCGCATCATTCGGGAATCGTTCTATATAATTCCCTGCCCAAGAATATAAAAGACATTATGAAATTGAATATCTTCAAATCCGCGGTTAAAAACTACCTCCTGCACCAGTGCTTCTACACTGTAAAAGAATTTATTGATTTTAATAAAAGTTAAATCCGTCTTGTACTTTATCACGCCATTGCTGTAGCACTTTTTAAATAACTTATAACAATTTCAAAAACTATTTTCTTGCATGATTGTGTTGTCGTATGGCTCATATTAATTTAGTTTTATGTGTACTCAACTTTGGCACGGTTGTGTACATAAATTCTGTAGCCCCATCCTGGCCCGGGTTTTTCTCCGTTTTTCCTTCGGGTAGAGGCGGATTTCTTATACAGGTTCTCTAGGCTTTGTCTAGGGGCGTGTTTATTGTAACAATAAATCGTGAATTTAGTGTTTTTTCAACTCTTATGATTTTTAAACACTATACTCAGAATAATCTATAGTTCGATAATAACTTGTACATGTAAATTTACAAACATATTTGCGTTAAATTACAAACATATTGACATTATATATGTATTATAACTCTCGGCTAACTTTTTATCTTATCTAGGAACTTATGCAAAAAGTTTGTACTGTCATACGCAGTTTGTACTGTTTTTTGACAATAAATTTATCTAAATTTATCTTATGATATGTTCTTGACAGCATCAGCGGAGAGATTGGCGCATTTACACATTCAAAGATGCTAGGTATTTGCGCCTCACTGCGTCACATGCACCTGCATATTCCTATACTACAAATGATTATTACAGAGTCATGTACCAACCCTTAAAGTTTGTACAATGATTTCAAGATCATTCTGTATAATAGCAACTGAAGAACCGAAAGAAAGAAATTTGAATAGATTTAGAGTTAGGATCATTTCGACAGTTGGTTTTTGTCTCACGATCGTTTCTTCGTCTTACGAGTGAGAAGAACAGTCCGAAATCAAGAAACTGTTGGAACTACAACAGCGAGAAATTATAAAAAAACAACTAATTCCACTTGGGAGAAATGTTTTAAAATATTTCCTGTATGACGAGTATGAGATAGGTTTCTTTCACTGTGTTTCTAAATAGACGAATAGACCATATTATCGTTTTGGAGGCAAAATATATTGTGCCGCTCGAGTCTCATCCATATTCTCCGAATCGTTTCGGAACCAAATCGTTTGTCTCCTGGAAGATAATCTCCACCAACCAGTGACGCCCCTGGAAATAGATCCCCCACAAGACCTCCGTAAAATCTCCTCTTATCATTTGATTGCACGATGAAACAGAAATGAGCTTGACGAACATTCTCAACATGAAAAGTCTGAGTTTCACTGAGATATTCCCCCAAAGAGTTGGTCACAAATTTTCTAAGATTTGCCTGATACGCGAATCTGTAATTTTTAATTACAGTCGTCATACCGTTGACTAAACCAAATTTAGCCTTTTAAATGAGATTGAATCGCTTAGTCAATCAGATATATTCAACGGAAAAGATTTAAACGACTATACTAACAGTATCATCTTTTCAAAAAGGAAAATAATGGTAGACACCCTGGTATCAAAAACAAGAAACTTTAAATAGACATCATTTCAAATACATTCTGATATAGCTACTCATTTACTTCGCACAGAATTCCATAATCAATCGAAATGTTATAAGAAATCAGAGTAAGGAAAGGGCAATAGCAGTATTTATGCAACATTGATTTTAATAAAAAAGTGGCACAATCATACTTTCTGAGCGATATTACGTACAGACTTGTTTTTTAAAGTGACAGCTTTAATTAAAAACTCCACATTAAATTTATTAAATGTTTCCCCGTTCTTTACTAAAAGTCAATCGCTATCATCAAAAGCCTCATCATTGTTATTTCTTGCTTCAAATACATCGTAACTGGAACACAGCCCCACTTGTGGCTTAGGTGCTAGTGCTGTCGCTCATCACCAAGTCATCCCGGGTTCGATTCCCGATGGGGCCACAGAATTTGTAGCTTTTCACATGAATGTCCCAGTTCATATAGCTGTGACCGCTGAAAAGCAAACCTTCCTTCCTCTATCCCGCTCCTTCTAGTATCAATAATTCTAATTATTACTCGCTACATCTGCTAACCCTTCTACGTGCGCCAAGTTTTTGGTAACCACCAACTAACAATAGCTTACGATACCACTCCTAACCCCTATCTCTCTATGTAGATAAACTTCAATAGCACCAAGCTACATTTCCCTCCCATTTTACAAATACAACAATATAAAATAAAAAACTAGAACACAATGGTCTCACATTTGAATAATTTTTCAAAAGCGGAAAAAATTAATTTTCAGTCGTATATTGGAAGTTGACTTAAAATTTATTAAGGTCGATAAATGTATCAAAAACTTTGTAACTGCTTTGCTTCCCAACCTGAGTAATAACATGAGCTCGTAAGTCTAGGGCTGATAATTCGATCCCAGTTTGACGTAGGGTAAGGACAATTTTCTCTCATTTTATTACACTACGAAACACATCATCCTACAAACGCATCCATCATGTTTACGTCAGCTGACTGCATATGCTGACGTCGTAGAAACGTACCGAGAACCTGTTCTATGATATCGCATTCCACTACAAAACTTTCGTACCTTGGGAAACGCAAACAAAAGAAGATGGTATCTCGCAACTGAAGCATGTTAAATTTCAAAGTCGCGGGAAAGATCAAGACAACTTTGTTGGCTTCCATTTGTTACTTGTATTTACATACCCGTTCCGGACTTAGTTGTCGGTAAACAAAGTTCCTTTTTGAATCCTTAACTCGACCGTTTCTGATTCTTTAGAATTTAAAGACAAATAAGAACCTAATCATCTTCTAATACGTACAAGAAAGTACATGACAGGCAGTACAAGATTTTGTCATTCTGTCATTATTTATTGATACGAAAGGCCTTTTTGGCTGCGTGCCGCCCATCTTCAGGGCTACAAATTTTTTTTACAAAATATAAATTACAAAATAATATAAATTGAAACATTCTAAAAACAATCTACCCCTTTTCTTCTTCGAAAAGTTAACAATTTTTCCATATAATATGAAAAAATAACAGGAAATGAGAAATCTGGCATATCTGCGTCCTCTGACAAGGAAGTGGCTGAAAGAAAATTGTTAACATTTCGAAGGAGAAAGGGGGTAGATTGTTTTTAGGATGTTTCAATTTATATTAATTTGTAACTTATATTTTGTAAAAAAAATTTGTAGCCCTGAAGATGGGCGGCACGCAGCCAAAAAGGCCTTTCGTATCAATAAATAATGACAGAATGACAAAATCTTGTACTNATATTTGTACGAATTATTTATTCTTGAAATTTTATCAGGGATGTTTCGAAATGATGCTGCATGTTTCTTATCAAGCTCACCTGTATTTGAGCAAGCGCCTCTTGTGTTCAGGTGTGCTATGCGCCTGCGCGGTTCGTCAGAATTGACGTTCCCGCCTTGAAGATATATTTATATTCTTCAGTAGCCTTCCGTCCCGGAACGGCGGAGGTGCCCTATGAAGAAGGGCCCACGCGTGTAATAACTCGCATAGTTCAAACTTACGCCGCCAGGGCGCAACAGTGACCGGCGCGCTAAGTTATTTTGCAATATCTCTAGGTTCCTACGAGAGTTCGCGTCTGTCGACTTTGACAGTCGGGAGATTGCGACGTTCATCTGTTTCAGTTTTTATGGTAGCTTTGTACGAAGGAGAAAGGATTTGTATTGTATCGTATATTATTGTTTTATGCTCATTTTTTCATATTGAAACATTTATTCTTCATTCGCATTCACTATAATGTGAATTATTCTTAATTGAACATATTATTGGCTATGCAATTGAATTTCTTCACGACAATGAAATCCTGTTTTTTATAAGCTCCAATGAGATTAATTCTTTTTACAACAATAGGTGTATATTTTTTTATTGGAGTGATTTTTCCAGAGCTCATTCTTGTGAAACACTGCTTCAGAATCACCGAGGGCAGACGCTGCGTCGGAGGCTGATTCTTCAAACTTATTTTCTGTGTGTTATTTGTGAACAAGGGATATAAAGCTTAATCGAATACATGGGACTCGGTGACGTTGTCAGAAACTGTCAAGACCACCGTCTAATTGGCGACGCCAGAATAAAAAAGTACATTTTCCAATCGAATTTTTCATCAAACGTCGTCATAAATCTATGCTGTCAGGATTAATATTTGTCTGGTGAGAGAAAGTGTAAAATTGTGTTCGAAGTTACATCGTGAAATATATCATTATGAAAACATTTTATTATAATACTAAACATTAAAAATACTTATAAAAATAAAGAAATGTACTATTTAATTTTTCCAGTTTTAAATTATATTCATTTGTTGATGGGAATAAAAAGTATTGCATCACAAATAATTAAACGCGAATCACAAGTTTTCTTCTTCGGGCAAAATAAATCATCCGTTTCTCGCGAATGGATACTCCCTCGTCTTTCGTTAGAGTACCCCTCGGGTAATAGCAATTCATTGAGCGCATACGTCGTCAAGGTAATACGCACAAACAACTGGAAGTGAAATAGCATCGAGAGTAAGTGATAATGGAGAAGCTGTGTCAGCCATTGTGGCTTACGACGTCACTATGAAAGAAAGGGGTCATAGACGCTCCCCACCACGACACGACAGAAAAAGACGGAAAGACGCCTTACGCGTTTCGAGGAACCATTTTGATTTCAATTCACGGGAACGTGCACAGACGGCGGCGGATCTAGATCAAGGGTGCGGGGAGGCTGACCGGGGATCGTTTTTTTATTTTTTATTTTTAAATTATGGTTGTACAACACAAATTTTATAAATATTGCCTTCATATAAAATGTATCAAATAAATAATTAACAATCTGGTATTATTAATAACAATGACAATTATATTATTAATAACAATTATTAATATGGTAACACTTTTACAAAGTATGCCATTTATCAACTTTAATTTTATCTGTCAAGAGTTCAGGTCCAATGGGGGATCCCCCCCCCCCGTAGATCAGCCAGTGAGCGCCAAAGTGTTGCATGAAACGTGACAATTCTATTGGATTTTAATGAGAAAAGGCGAATTCAAATACGACATAAAAGGAATAAAAAATAATAATAAATCTACTCTGAAAAAAGCAGTTAAAAACTGCCATGTATGACCACGTGGATGAAAATAAATTAATTTACTCTCCGGAAGGAATTAAGCAAGGGACCATCCCATCAATTCCGATCAAGGACCCTAAGGAAGAGGCGGATTTAACATTTCAACATACTCCTAACGATAATAAAAATAAAATAAAATAGTTTGACGCGTGTTATAATATTGACAAACACCATCCAATATTGTATTTAATAAAACGGAGAAAAGTCATTTCACAAGTACATATTATTATCAAGCTAATATTATCATTCGGAAAGTTTTCTTGTTGATAATTCGTCACTATTACATAACACGTAGTTTCACTATGAACTCTTACATTTTTATGCTTACAACGTTTCTATGTGAAGTCAATGTCAGGCAACATGAAAAACTGATAAACTGAAATTATTTAAAATAACTTTCCAGTAAGATTAATCATGAAAAATCGCAAAGGGGCGTGATAATATTTTGTTTCGATCAATAACTGTTATTTTTGTGAAAAGTCATGGGGAAGTTGTCTTCTATGCAAAATGTTAATCAATGGATATATTGGGAGGGATGGTGGATTTTAGCGCCGGAACTTATACCTATCGCAATCACTTCGCTTACGTACAGTTTTCACAAATATAGCCGGAAATATATTTTACAAAACACGCCTTAATATGCAAACCTTGTGCTAATATTGTTTTAATGTGATTAATCTCTAAATTGACTGATTCAATATTCATCGTCGGTAATACTTGATCAGTCATTTAGCAATTGTTGAGAACAACAATGTACTAATGACGTCATATATCTTGGGACAGAAGAGTCATTCCCCGTCAAAATGGACAGAGGATATTCACCTCTTAAACTCAGAATTCGTTGATATTGAATCGGAAGGAAGTCAGAATACATCGCAAAGGAAAACATCAAATGTTTTTCAAATATTTCCACCCATTTGGGATTTGGAATGCCTAAACGAAACCTTTGAGATGCTCTAGAAGATCTCATCATTCTAGAAGATTCCATCCTGGCCCAGGTTTTTCTCCGCTTTTCCTTCGGGTAGAGGCGGATTTCTTATACAGGTTCTCTAGGCTTTGTCTAGGGGCGTGTTTATTGTAACAATAAATCGTGAATTTAGTGTTATTTCAACTCTTATGATTTTTAAACACTATACTCAGAATAATCTATAGTTCGATAATAACTTGTACATGTAAATTTACAAACATATTTGCGTTAAATTACAAACGTATTGACATTCTATTAGTTTTATAACTCGCAGCTAACTTTTTATCTTATCTAGGAACTTTTGCTGAAATTTTTTGAATCCGCCTCTGCCTTAGGGATTCCCTTGATCGGAATTGATGGAATACGTCCCTTGCTTGCTTCCGGAGAGTAAATTAGTTTATTTTCCTCCACGTGGTCATACATGGCAGTTTGTAACTTTTGCATTTTTGACAATAAAATTTATTATTTGAACTGAGAGCTGAGAGTGGGGTGTTTTTACAACTTATTTCATGACCTTCACTAAGAAACGCGTCACGATATATTATTGATAATTTTACCTCATTTTGAAATTTCCCTCTTCGTATCATAAAGAGACTATCATTTTGTCACATGATTTTCAGGTGAACTATTTTGATTGAAAATGACGTGATACGCTAATTAAAAATTAACGTGATGCGCCCTGTTAAAATAATTTTTTATGTGGAAGTAAAGAAGAATACAAAGTAACAAATAGATAATTAACGAGCATTTTTTGTTGTTGTGGGGCTTTAGGGCTCGTCAACATCGAAGGTCATTAGAGCAATTAACGCCGGAGGGTAATCACACACTGTCACAGGTATTATCTGTATCTGAAAATAGTAAAATAGTGTTGAAAATCTATGCGACGGAAACGTAAAGAAATTGAAAGAATTTTATTAAGACATTTTAGTTTAATAAAAATAAATATGTTCTGACAAACCACTAGAGGATTGTATATTATAAGTCTTTTGCTTCGCATTACGAACTATTGTTTGGTAATTCATAATTTATACCCTTACTCGCTCTCATGACACATTGGTATTGTTGGTATTGTTGTTTCTCGGGGTCGAGACGATTTTCCTGCTTATGTGGTCGGAGGCATTTCGATTCTACTAGAGAACAAGACACTTAACTGATTTAGCGAAGAAAAAAAAATATTACAACAAAAATAAAATTCCTAGAAATACTTGAAAGATCTTTGAATTGTAAACTCTGAAATGAATGCGATGGTTTCGGGGCCGTTATCTGGAAAGCGCTAGTGTCTCTTTCCGTCGCCGACCAAAAGCACGTTGATAAAGTCGTAAAGGTGGGAGATAAGTGCTCATCAGCGATTCGTTCTACGAAGTAGAATTTTAAATGGACACTCACGTTCACTATGGCGTGATGTCACTCACAGAGTCACACTCGAGGAAAGATTAACATTATGAAGATGGTTTTCTATTTTTTTACAGCGGCTCCAACGTAATAAGCGAGTGAAAAATATAAAAGCTCAACAATTAAACTTGAACTCACTTTTAGGTGCTCTTATATTTTTCCCTCACTTATTACGTTGGAGCTGCTGTATAAAAGATAAAAAGATACATATTCTCTATTTGCTATAAAAAAAACTCGGGGATATCGAAAGGCGTTATGAAGCATGTAACACCTAGAGATAATGATAATGCCATTTACAACGATTCAGAACAGAAAATGCGACGTACGAGATAATTTCGCGTATATTCTAGATTCTTCACAAAGCACTACATAAAGGAGCATGCAGCCTCGGTCAATAAATCCACCAAAGTTTCTGTTGTTGTTTGTTTAAACCTTAATTGCAAGGTTCTACTACATTTTACGTCTATTATGTAATCAGATATCAGTATTTGTTTTTGGCAATTAAAAAATTGATATGAAGATTTTTTATTCTAACCACTCAATCACTAATTTAAAACATTTGGCGAAGAATGAAAACGTCAATGTAACACACAATGAAATCATTGGAAATATTTGTATCTGTTAAAACACCTGACATAAAAATATCTCTGCGAATGAAATATTTGTATTTGATACCTGACATTTTCAGTACAATTAATACAGATCAATTACTCATAATCTTCAGCAAATCTAATCCCCATAATCGATGGGAATGCAGTACCTTGGAGCATAGCGTGATATTAAGAGGTCTCCATCAACCTAATGACACCCGTTCGGTCAGACAGCTGCATATATCTTGAGGAAGGTCGATAGATGATGATGAGGCTACTCGAAAGTGGAGCAGAGATTCAGATTCAATGTTTAAATTTTGAATCATGTTTAAGTACATTTCCACGTACTTTAGGTCGTTCTTTTCTAGAAAGATAAAATAAAACGCACTCATTTTATTGATTAAATGTTTCTTACTCTTTCAAATAAATGCATATTTACCTACATTTTAACTTATATATTTCGTACTGTAGATGTTTTCAAGGAAAAGAAATGCTAATTTTTGATGTTCCATAATTCGTTTCATGTTTTGAAGTTTAAATGTGAAAGTGTGTCAGTAGTAAATGATACAATTGCCTCCGAAACTGTCTCTTAAGGTTAATAATAATAATAACAAAGAAAAACGAAAGTTGAGCTTAATAATAATAATATTTTTTTAAGCTCAACTTTCGTTTTTTTTGTTAATATTATTATTACATTAATATTTATTATTATTACTATAATACTCAACTTTCGTTGTTGGTTTTTCGTTATATCAAGGAAGCAAATTTCGTCTGCTCCACACGCTTCAGTTATAAGACGATTCTTCTCTAAACGCGTTATGGTAAGAATTTATTTCCAAACTTACGTTGTTTTTTTCCTCGTACCATTCTTGTAATAATGTTCTTCCATACCACACTTCTAACGAACGGTAAAACTGAATAAAAATATTATGGATGCGAAACAGTAAAACCTTTTCGTTTTCCCACCGAACACTACTTTCCCCATAGTCGTCGATTTAATCATATTGCGAGGAACCATCTTTGACAGTGAAATGTCCCCGGACACTAACATAAGTCCTTTCAAGTCTTTTCTGCACTCCAGTAAAACAAGAGTCGACAGCAGCAAAAGGACCTCCCAACTCCTCAGACTCTTCGCAACGCTGCGCTCTGTCGGGGAAATTCAAAACTTGCTTCTACGTACCAGGAACAGGCTGCGTATATTTTTCCTTTCTCGGGTATTTCAAATATCTAAAATATTTTTATTCGTTTATTTTCTATACTCAATACTTGACAATAGAAGCAACAATGCAAATGATATCCACTTTTTTTCAAAATGACTAAATTTAGAGTCATAGTTGCTGATGGTAAGGGATTGCAGTAATAAAACCAACAATAAATTAAGAAAATAAATTACGTGATTTTGTGAACAAATAGATTAAATATTGAAGAGTTATTGGCCGTATTTATGAATAGGGATGTTGGTTATTACATTTAGGCCAAATAATACAGAGAATGTTTACAATTCTACCGAAGATTCGACCTCCAGCTCATCGTCATCGTCAGGACAAAATTAACAACATAAAAATACACACACACACAAACCCTGCACCTATTCCACAATCCAAAATCGTACACAGTGGACCAAATTTCCCTGTACCCTATTGATTGTTGCGGGATACTGTAAGTGATTTATGTCCAACATCATAGATTCATTTAAAAATCCTTCATATTTTTTATTTTTAACTTTCTTTTGTGCTTCATTTTTTACTATTTGCTCGTGTTCAACTAGTTGATATTTGATTTTTTATTAATTACTGGCATTTTTTATTTCATAGCAATATTTCGTCGTTGCATTTACTTATCCATTCGATCCCTGTGTCCTCATTCCCTCAATTTTGGTTCCACAAAAACACACATTTCTAGAAGACGCATACCGTGGTATAGTGATACTTAATTAAACATGAAGACAAAATTCAACATGGAAGTAAAAAGCTTAATACCAACTTCGGCGCAGTGAACTTCAAAACCATCGGTTCACTACTGTCTCGAACACGTTCAAATGCATTTCTAATCCAACAATTGCAGAAATCCTAAATTTAGTGGCCATGTAAATGACGTAATAATAATTATAATATCTAAATGACGGGCAAGTCACAAAGGATTTTTTTTTTTTTGCAATTACTGGATTGATCATTCAAGTTAAATAGTTAAACTTAAAAAAAAAAAAGATTTGGTATCAACGCTTTGTACCACTTGAATAACTCATGTCTACCACTACAAATTCCGAAAAAGATAAAAGAACTCCATGACTTCTGTATCAAGTTAATTAGGGTGTTTTTTTCTCATTCCCTCTTTTACGTGAATCCTAGTATAGTGAAGATTTGTTTTATCTAATTAAACCCCTGTTCCCAACAGAGTCAATCCAGGGGTTTAAACAGATCTGTGTTCCTCTTCGTTCTAAATATTCTTTCAATGTCATTTCGTCACCACCTCACATACTCACACTCCTCCCGACTTATAACCAGGGGACAAGGGAGTTGTCTCCATCCTGGCAAACCGGGCTTTTCTCCGGTTTTCCTTCGGGTTGAGGCGGATTTCTTATACAGGTTCTCTAGGTTTTTGTCTAGGGGCGCGTTTATTGTAACAATAAATCGTGAATTTAGTGGGTTCTTTTTCAACTCTTTATGTTTTTTTAAACACTATACTCGGAATAATCTATAGTTCGATAATAACTTGTACATGTAAATTTTTTGCGTAAAATTAGAAACATATTGACACTATATATGTATTATAACTCGTAGCTAACTTTTTATCTTATCTAGGAACTCATGCAAAAAAAAAAATTGAATCCGCCTCTGCCTTAGGATCCTTGATCGGAATTGATGGGATGGTCCCTTGCTTGCTTCCGGAGAGTAAATTAGTTTATTGTCCTCCACGTGGTCATACGCAGTTTGTACTGTTTTTTGACAATAAATTTATTATTTATTATTATTATAGCGTTTTCCCCTTTCTCCTACTTTAATGTAGTGTTTTTTCAAAAAGTTCGAATTTTCTCTCTCCTTGATTTTACTTTGTCCATGTTCCTCGTATCTTCTATCGTGCGCTCTTCCCATCCCGTGCTTGACACAATCCCAGAATGCATCGTCTACTCTTTCTTCTTCTCCTCTATCTACACCCACTTGTTCCCGTGCGCTTTAATCCCATCTTCTGCAAGTATGCATTTTTCGTTAGGCCTGTCAAAATCTGTAAGGTTTCTCTCTTTGGAAGGAACCATCGGTCATTCCTTACTCCATATGAAACATCATTTATGAAAATCTACGTTTGTCGTCCACTGGTCTCCTTCTCCCACTGTTGCCAACTTAAATTATTTTTACTTTCTCACATACGTAGTCTATAGAAAGTTTTGTAATCGTGAAAAAATTCGAAAGTGAGACTTCCACGGAAATAACCGTTTTGGTTAACCCTGATTCTGAAAAAGTGGTTTATCGCATAACGCCCGTCTGTCCGTCTGTGCGCACCGATTCTGAATAAAAAAGTAAACCAATTTAATTCGCATTTCGTATTTACGATAGAATTTACTTGTTGTCGTTGCATTTTTTTTACTTTAAAACAAAGGGTACTTCACATGAAGGTCAAATAACTTTTTTTTAATGTTTCTCAAAAACGGCTTCAACGATATTGCTTAAGATTTCAGTACGTAAATTGCAATTAGAATGCATTACAACCGCATTAGAGGTATTTTGCTTGTAACTGTGGTATAGACGCAAGAAAATAATTTTTGTCTGCTACACTTACACATTAGTTTTACTGTTTCAAGAAGCTTGAATAATATTTAGCAGTGTGAATGGACCAAGCAGACGTAGAATACACTTTTCATAAACTGAAATGAAATATATGATAATGATAAAATACATAAGAGGACAGCAAACGCACTGCAGATACGAAAATACATCGATTTCTGTCTACAACGAAATTACATTTACACAACACTTTTACGATATTTTTTGTCATTCTCTTGTGCTGCAGATGGAGAAACGTGTATGAGAAAGTACAAAGTGCAATGGTTTTGCACCACTAGTTAATTTCTATCTTACCTTTATCTCCTCTCTGCATATCTAAATTATCTATCATAACTTTTCCACCTTTCCTAACTAATGCAGCTGCTGTACCCACTCTGTTCCTTTCTCGTTCCTCACGGAATGAGGAGCGGATGAAGTGTTGCGATCACGCTTCGCAGCTCAAAGGAGCGACGGTTGGCGCTCACACGCGCGGCGACCGGAAAAAGCCTTTCTACAACGATGGACTGGACCGGAAGGGAATCGACTTGCCTAAAAAGCGTGAACATGAACAACGAGGCACAAATCGAACCCAGGAACACGAAAGGAACTAACCACTACACCACATTCTTCTGTCTTCTGTTCCGGTACGTGAGTTGAAAACAATCCATGTGCCAAAAAATACGTTCTTACAAGAGACACAATGGCATAATTGCTAACGGAAAATTGTGAAAAGGGTATCATAGATTACTTATTTTATGCTGCAACTAATGCCGCTTTAAATTCAGTAAATTTTTATCCAAATTAAGTATGTCTAAGTGGCACATATAATTTCCGAAAACGCCTCAAGTACCGAGTAAGTTTTTGTGCCGCGCTTAATAACCATCATTTTATCAAGCCTTAGGACTCGAAATTGAATAAAAAGTAAAAAAAAAAATTATAATTTCCCTGACTGATTTTGCAATTAAATATAAAGTAACAAATATGTTATAGGTAATATGGTATAAAATAAATTCTCAAGGAATATCATCTTATTAATTTTTTAAATACTCAATATAATCATATTTATAAAAAAATATCTTCAAAAGGCGAATTGGCATTGCCAAGGAGAACAATTTTGGCGAAAAATAAATTATTATTTTTCTTTTGGGCAAAAAGAATGTTTTCCGTGTTTGCAGCCATGGCTCGCTATCCGGAAAGCCTGGGACTGATCAGAGTTTAGAAAACGGATTGGAGATGTTAATTCATTATGGTATTCGTCCACTGTGGGCTACTACATGACACATACCTCACGAACAAGCAATCGCAAAGAGAAAACGGGTCTCCCATGACATTTAAAAAAATATTTGCATGGTTTTAACGTTCAATTTAAATGTTGAACAACTCACGAGAGAAATACTGTTTACGGCAGTGTATTAGTGACGATGGCTGAGAGGAGAATTTGGTCTCTCAACTTATTTTTCGAGATTCCGAATTTTAATATGCATAAAATCTCTTTATTTAAAAGTAAAATCACTTATTGAAACTTTCAAAATACAGATTATTTTTCGATTCATATATACAGGGATTCATTGCTTAAATTCCATTAAACGAATTTTAAAGAAAGGCAGTAATCGGACAACAAAAGAGTTAGCATACACAACCCTTGTTAGGCCTCTACTGGAATATGCATCGGCAGGATGGGATCCTTATGGAAAATATCAAATAGAAGAATTAGAAAAAAATTCACAAAAAAACGATTAAATTCATAAACATGTGTAATGATGCGAATAATTACTTAAAAATAGAATCTATCCAAATTCGTAGAAAAAGAGCGCGACTGGGATGTTTGTTCAGTACACTAAAAAACGAACCAGCGGGGCGGGATGTGAAAGAGCGATTAGAGAAACCGACTAGATTGGGTTCAAGACAAGATCACTTTTTCCACATTCGTGAAAGGAAACAACAACAAAAAACCAGGCGTAGGAAAATACTCGTTTCTCGATAGATCGATCAGGGACTGGAACAATTTGCCTGGGGATGTCGTGGGAGCGCTATCGGGCTCAGCAACCTCTCTTAAATTCAAGAACGCTCTAAGAAAAGGGGAGAAGACAAATTAAAAGGATTAGGCAAGTTTTGGAAGAATGGATAGGTTGGTGTAGATGGGAAGCTAGTGGAGTGATAGTGGGTAGTGAAGTGAAGTGATACGAAGGAAATAAATGATTTAGAAAAAAGGTGGGAAGGGAAATGTGAAGTCGAATGTTTGGGTCATCAGTGAAATTAAATGTGCAATAAGTTTTTATCAATTATTTATATGTTTCAGGGTAAAATGTTTTTATATATATTTAATATCAGTTGAATCATATAGTTTAATGATCTATTTAACAATTTTTTAAATTCAGTGCTCTGTGATATGTATTTTTGTATGTTTTGTATTGCATTAACTTATACTCTGCCACCGGATAAGATCTGACCACTTGGAGTATATAAAATTATTATTATTATTATTATTATTATCTCTTCTGCTTATTCTGAGATAAAGTTAATACTTGGTTTTCCACCCTTATTATTCTGGAGTGAATAAGATTTCGCAAATTTTTCATATTTAATCCCAAATTTGACAGTCGTAAAATTTCCCAGTTATAATTGTTAATATCTATATCATATTTTTAATTAAGAAAATATTTTCTCTTCTTAAATAATTACTGGAAAGAAAAAAAATTATGCCTTCACTTTGTAGTCATAATTGTTTACATTTTGTTTCATAGGACGAAAGTCCATTTTTCACCTTTTTTTTAAATTTAAAAAACAACTAGGTGAATTCCCACAACAACTTCACTCGTGGCAGGTTTGGAATTTCGTGGGTAAAGAGTTGTTCTACACACACATTGTTATTTTCATAATCTTTGTTAAAATAATCTCTTTTTTTTTCGATGCTTACGATCATTGTATACTTTCTTCAGTTTTTCGCCTCCCTCTTTCGTTTGTTTTAGGGCGCTGACTCACATTCCCTGTTCACCCTTTCGAAAAATTCAAATCATCTTTTCTTTTTTCTTTTTAGATAATAGTGTTATATAGAAGTTATGTAGTAAATACTAATTGGGAATTTTTGCAAAACGACATAAATTTCAGTCTCTATTGACATTCTCCAGATTCAAAATCGGTCACAAGCCCTGCCCCCCCCCCGGTATGTCATTCTCCTATTTTTATAGTATCTCACACCACACGCTGCATTATAAATGTCACTTCCACGGAGGTTTTCAGTCCACAAACAGACAGACAGACACGTTGGTCAAAACCTACGAATTCCAAAGAATATATAATACCACGAATGTTTTAGTTGTGAACGTTTTTAGCATCATTTTATTATAAACAACACAAACAACACGACTTCTACGACAACTTGCAAAATTCATTCGATGATTACTTTTATATGAAACACCCGAGATATTGTGAAATTATAATTTCAACATCAAACGAACCTACATGAATAACATATAGATAAATAAAGAATATAAATATTTAATGAAAAATATCAAATGAAAAATTGACATTAAAAATTATCATTTTCATTTTCTCAAATAGATACACATAATTAACACAGTACAATATCTCAAAACAAATATTTCTACATCTAAAACTATTCTTTCAAGAATTGGACACTCAGAAGACTGTATCGTCAACAAATTTTTATCTGATCGGAGTCAAATGAAATGGATTAAAATTACATTAGCTTTGAATTCCTCGATAAAGCATTTAATATTGTATTATTTTCTAATTTTACAACACTACTTAATCTACTTTATATATGTTCCGCAAAGTGTCAATTTTGGTGTTTTATATAAAATGGTACACGCTTTATTCCTCAAGTTTAGTAGAATAAAAAATGTTCACAAATTGATAAAATGAGCATTAAAAAATGTAAGTGGTACAATATGTTTTCTAAGGTATTGATATAACAATAACAACACAGAATTATTTCTGCACAAAAGACTAACTAACAACACAAATAGAAAATTAATGAAATTTATACGTGTGCACTTCTAATGATTTGCACAATAAATGTTACAATCATTTGTTGTTCTTTTGTTGATTATTATTACCCTAAAATCCTTCAATATGAGAAGCTAACTCAATATTCGGAGTTAAAAGACATTACAATGAAATGAAGATATAGTTGTGAAACATATTTTTGTAATAAGAATAATGCTTAGATTAAATCTTGATGTATAACACCCAAAGTGATAAGTTAGGGGTGATAAGCATTCTTTAACACACTCGAGAGTGCTTTAGAATCTTTTAGAAATCTCAGATACAGTCATTAGTTTCATTAATTGAAGTTCATTATCGTGTCTAAAAGTAGAACAGAAATGTCCACTTGAAGTCACGATTAACTATTCAATAGATATTTTTACGTTTGGAAGAGCAACGTGCAGGTATGCAGTGATCGGAGTCACAGGGATTAGGAGTCACCCAATGTGGGAATTACGGGAACGTCCTACAACAGAAGATCCCACATTATCCACAACACTCGGTTTTTCGTGTATTAAGCAACATTATAAATTATGAATTTAAAAATAAAAAAAATATATAAATGAAGTGAGGGGCTGACATTTTGACATTTTGAATCTAGGTTTTTCAATTCACATTCTCGTGTAGATTTTAGTGGAAAAAACCTGAGCTGTAGTCGATAAGCTGATCAATCTCCCACAAAATAAAATAGTATTAGCATTGAAACGTCAGTGAAAGAACATTTTTAAATTGATTAGGAGAACGATGAAAGAGCATGTCAAAAAACGCTGATATCAAACTTGTCCAGAACTTGTTTATTTGGGGAAAATATGAACTGTCAAAGAATTCACTTTTCCTCTTAAACTCGTTCCATACCAGAGGAATATTTATTTTACAAGACTTATTTTTTATTCGAAGTATTTTTACACACTAGTTCTAAATAGAGGTCATGTTAGCAAACACGGTTTCCTTGCGATGATTTATTAAAATGTTTAATAAATATATATCACGTGTAAGTTTATACTTTACATTTTCCACAAATGATGTCTAAATTTGTCTGATTGTAAGATGAAATGCTTTACTAAATGAAGAACATATTAAAGATCGATCTGTTACGATATTCTCCATAATTTATTAGACATAAATAATGAATGCGTTCCGAAAATATCAGCGGCCACCCACAATTATACAAGTCATTGATTCAATGTACTGTTTCATTAAAAACCTCTGTAAGTGGTTTACCGTCATTAGCAATATCTTAACGTGATATTAACCCCGTTATTGAACCCTGTAATATTAAATTAAGTATGTTTACTAAGGTGCAGCAGCTCCTCTACCTAAAACAATGCATATTGTAATATATACGAGTGATTGCAGACTCGTTTTCTACTTCACATCTGTATTCGTGTTCAGATTGAAACGACGAAGTTCTAGCAATTCTTTGTGTGAACAAATAGTGCTAAGTAATGCACAAACTTTAGTTCGGGAGTGCGTCCGTAGAGAGCAGCACAGGGTTGAAGATTCGCAAAGAGCTTCCCTTGGAGATTGAAAACATTGAAGACAAAGATATTCCAAAACTATTCAATGCATGCACAACTTTAGAACTCGTTACAGATTTCGAGAAAAGGAGACGAATGCGCTATTTATCCCGTGACTATTTTCGGTCGGCGAGTGAGCAAAGCGTGAGGCGTATCAGCACATGGCGATGCTAAAAATAACCAGCAGCTGTTCGTAGCGAGGGTGCAGAGTATTACCGTGACGGGAACACACGCAGCCCCGGACCACAAGGACAGCATCCGGAGCCTGTCCGCTTCCGCTTGCGTCGCACGCACCACTCTTGCCCCATTGGGGGGCCGGCCAACCGAGGAGAGAGGCGTCACAGCCTCACCACACTACCACACACAACACCTGCACCTGAACCACCACACACCACAGTACCACACTTCATTCCCTCAGCAGGTCCCAATTCACACAAGCACCGTCGACGGTCGATCACATAACCATCACCGTAACCATCGCGCCCACCCCCGACAGCTGCTGCTGGAGGCGGCGGCGGCGGCGGAGGCGGCGAGGAGGAGGAGGAGTTGATGGAGGCAGCAATGACGGAGGCGGCAGCGGCGGCGGCGGCCCGGGCGCGCCCTAGCGGAGGCCGGGATCCACGCACCGCCGCCTGCCCCACCACCCATTCGCCGATCGCCTCTTCAACACTCTCCTTGTCCTTCACCTTCCACACTCCTCCAACAGAGCATGACGTCACCAACCCAACAACACGTATGACCCACCACCAGCGACAGCAACCGGTCTGTGTGTCGTCTGTCGCTGGCAGCAGCGGTTGCCGGCTGCTCACCCAGCTGAATGGCGGGCGGGCGGGCGGGCGGCAGCGCGGGTCTTCCCCTGGTCGGTCGCCAGCGGCAGCGCTGCGTGGCGGCCATGGCCGACACTACGCCCCAGCAGCAGCAGCAGCAGCAGTGCCTGCCTTGCCTTGCCAGCCTGCCGATGCAGCAGGAGCAGGAGCAACCCCTATCCCTGACGCACAGTTGTACTATACGACGATCCCTTGGAGAACAAATCTCTCATTGTAATAAGGAACACCATTCTCTCTATTGTGTTTTTATTTATTTATTTCTTGTAATTGCCGACATTACGTGCTCCTGGGGTTGGTTTAAAAAATTACCTAAGGGAAGATCGATTTGCTCTTCTTGTGCAGTAGATAAAATATCATTTGCGATATTACTACATTGATTTAACAAAAAAGTCAGCTCTAAAATACATCTCCATATGCTTCACTATTTCTTCTCGAAGTTTCGAAATACAGGAAACACTGGACGCGAGTGGAATTAAAATAAATAAATTTAAAGACGAAATAAGCTTCGTGTATCCAGACGTTACGATACATCGCGTCTCTCTCATTGTTTTCTGCGAGAAATGTCCCTTATTTATGGGCAGCTATAATGACACTAGTCTAATTTTCAAACTATTTTTTAAATACTGGCAACTCCAAACACCTCGGAGGTACCGGTTAGTATTAATCAAATCAACTGACATTCTGAAGAGACAGAGTTTTTAGCATTTTGAAAAGATCAAACGGAGCTAAATACTAACATTTGAACTTTCTCTTTTTATCTCTAATGTGGAAGCCAGAAATCCTTCAAAGTTTAGTCAACTTATTTCGTGAAGCTCTTTAGTGTGTTTTATTTGGACACATTGCAAAAGTTTATAAATTTAAGATTTGTACTAATTATCATGAAAGTCCATATATATCAACAACTAATCCAGGGGAATAAATAATATGATGTTACTGCTGGGAAAAGTGGTTGCTACGGATTGGCTTAGAGACTGTTATAACGAAACAGTCTGCTTAGCCTGAGGAGGACCTCATGGCTTCGTGCTTTAGAGACAACACAATAGTTGGCGACATCTTTTTGGTATTGGTAGAGAAGAAAGTGTGTATCGCTCCACTGCGCGGAGGGTGGGTGGTTGCTGCCGGCGTTCGCTCCTACCCTCCTCTTTCCACCCCTCTCCTTCCTCAACCCCTCCCTGACCAGCGCCATCTTGAAAGTGCAGCTTCCCTCCTACCTATAGGAAACAGTCATTGACCTCGTTCGATGGGACATGCCTCACGCGCTCTCGCCATTCGCCCTGTAGTAGTTTTACACGAATGCACTGCGATTACGTCACACGCATTATTACGTCATCCTTCATTTCCCACATCTCGTTTACGATGAATATGCGCTGACCAATCAAGAGGCTACGAAAGATAAAGGACTGAAAATATACGAATTCGTATCAACAATGACATGTTTATCAGAGTCATTGTTTACTTTCACACGGAACTTTCGTTTGTTTAAAGTAAAGGTGTACTTGGATTCGTCAGTTAATAGAATTTCCTGATACTAACACAACCCCAACTATTGATTCTTTCTCACAGGTAATGAATGAAAAAAACATAGAGAAACTTTAAATACATCAAATTGATATCTTGGGTAAAAATAATTTTACTCTCCAAATCGTTGAAGACTCAAGTAAATGCGACGACATTATTAAAAATTAATTTAAAATAGATTTATATTAAATTATTAACAAAGAAACAATTGTATAAAACATAACATCAAGCACTTCGAATACACTAAATGCTTAATCTCTGAACTTAAATGACATCTACAGCCATAATGAAGCCTAAAATTCTCCAAAGAGTCATACTAGCCTTTCGTTTTCTTTTGTGACGTCACTTGTACTAAGTGTTTTTTTTTCGAGCATTTTATCACAGAAATGTGAAGTTCCATTGTTCGCAAATTGTATCCATACAGAACAAATTCGAAACATTTTCGAAAGATTCGACCCCCTCCGCAACGGGTCTGTAACTCTTCCAATAAGTACGTTACGCTAGCCCTGCATTACGAAAAGACTTAATTCCTTTTGGAAAATGTGGAGATAAATTTTCATTCGCTGTTTTAAAAAAAATATCTTTCCTCATTGACTTATGCACTCAACTGAGAGAATTACAGTAACAGACTTAACATGCGTGGAGGATAGCGCACCAGCGCGTAAAGCAACAGGTCCCGGGTTCGATCATGCGTGTCATCTCCCATTTACATTTTTTTATTACATTGTAGGAAATTTAGCTTAGTGCTATTGAAGTTTATCTACATGGAGCGATAGTTAGGAGTAGGTGCTATTGTTAGTAAGTGGGCCGGTTAGCTGGGTTTACTAAGAACTTGGCGCACATGCAGGGGTTAGGTGAAAAAGTCAGTAATAGTTAGAGTTATTGATACTAGAAGGAGCTGGATACTAGGAGGAGGAAGAAAGGTTCGTTTTTCAGTAGTCACAGCTATATGAACTGGGACATTCGTGTGAAAAGCTACTAATTTTCTGACCCCATCGGGAATCGAACCCGGGATGACTTGGTGATGAGCGAGAACACTATCACGTGTACCACAAACCATTTACATTCACCACAATATAAGTAATTGAATATAAATCTTATCGCATCATATCCATGTAATACTTCGATACTTGAGATCACATATTCATGAGGTACTTCTTCACCACCATGATAGAAAAAGTACGAAATAATCTTGGAGGTGTTACAAGGCTCGGAACGCATTCTACAAAACGTTAATATCGTCGAGACGTGTTGACAGGTTTGTTTCCAATATTATCAACACAGAAATTTCTTTTTCAATTCGTATTCTCTTTGTTGCTTCCAGAGAAGAAGACGCCGAACTTTCGTGTTCGTTCGGTCGCGGGGAACATCCACCGACGCCGTCTCTCACTCATCCCATCTCCACGAGATTCGCAACAGGTATTGCAGTTTCTCCAGTCGATACAATGTGCGAAGAAACCGGTCGCTTGGTTTCTAAATCGTTACAAGAAAACACAACACATACACAGTTATCATAAAACAATAAAACAAACACTAAACATTACAAACATTGATTTTCTTTAAACGTTTAATTGGTAGAATATTCTTTAAGTTCCTCTTAAATTTCACAACATTTCTCGTACAGTTTGACGAGAAAACCTCAAAGTCTCGACAGCTTACAAAGCAAGTCGAGAGTCCTGAGTAGCTGAACAACCTGGCGTCGTCCGGCATTTGAAAGGAACTTAAAACAATAATTACTGGACATTAAAAAAATTAAAACAATTCACTGGTAAAACAACAAACATACAAGAATTTACATCATCATTCAAAGAAATAATGGTTATGATATACTGTGGGATCGACAGGTCATTATGCTCAGCGTTGCCCGGGGTTGTCAATTCATTGTTTATTAGTTTCCACATTTCTCTACCTTATTAAATAAAATGTGACGAAGGAAACCTAAAACTAAAATACAAGAACAGTTATCAGAATTATATACTAATATGTAGCAATTATTTTAAAATTTAGACAGAAGAAAAATACACTTTACACAGAGTGCTTAATAACCGAACCTCATAGTCAAGACCTCTGAATTCTTTGCTTTCCATTTCACTTTTAGGGTATGTACTTGAAAACCATGTTCTTCAAAGCCTCTATATAATTTTGGTTCAATGATTAGGTCACGTAGATTGGATTCGTTCAGTGCAATCATTTGTCCTTCCGCCTCACGCAACACAATCAAACTCTGGCGGACAGATTAGTATGCTTCATACTCAATAGTCATGCGAGTGAAGATCAACATGTCCAGATTAGTAACAAATTTTAATTGTTTTTGTGTTCTTGTAATTCATCAATATTATCCATACTTTGCATTTTGATTGCATTAACCCTTAACAAGAGTCCTTTGAAATTTCAAATAATTTCATCCATTATTTTTTTCAGATTTTCATGATACAAACATTCCAAATAATTTACTTTCATCACTATATATTATTGTCCTTATTTGTTTATTCTCCAAATTCTAAAAAGTTATTATATTGGAATTTTGAAATGTTTTTTCTCACAAAGTCAAAGATATGCTACGTAAATACTATGTAGAATGAAAATACTCGAACGTAATGATTCATGTTAATGAAATTTTCCTTCACCGATCAGCTCCGAACCGGAGTACAGACCATCTGACAGAACCGGTCAATGCTAGTTCCCATTACTGTTCCAAGAGGTAACTGTACTTCAGGGATGTCATATGTAATAATGGATATTGCCCAGCATGACGTAATTAGTTTGTCACGGAAGCTGCGACTACATCTGATGATTGTGATTTTAGTGCATGCTACGATGTATTCCTAAGCGTCTTTGCTTTTTTTAGCGAATATATCACATTACTTTTTCTGTCCCTGTATCTATATTTCATAAGGACACACTATCCGGTAAAATACTTCCAACATCTACAAATAATATGTAAGGCGTACGTTTACAATCCTGGCCCGGGTTTCTCTCCGGTTTTCCTTTGGGTAGAGTCAGATTTTTTTAATAAAGACTCGCTAGGCTCTTTTGCCTAGAGACGGCATCAATTGATATAATTATTAGCAAATTTAGTGTTATTTAATAGTTACGAATTATCAACAATTCTTTCCGAATGATTTATAGCTTGATAATTATANTCAACAATTCTTTCCGAATGATTTATAGCTTGATAATTATACGTACTTGTGAAATGACTTTTCTATGTTTTATTAAATACAATATTTGTTGGTATTATGTTAATACTAGAACACGTGTCGAACAATTTTTTTTATCGTTAGGAGTATGTTGAAATGTTAAATCCACCTCTGCCTTAGGACCCTTGTTCGGTATTGATGGGATGGTCCCTTGCTTGCTTCCCGAGAGTACATTAGTTTATTGTTTTCCACGTGGTCAAACGCAGTTTGTAACTCCTTTTTTGACAATAAAGTTTATATATAATATAAGATATAATAATGTTTAAGTAATATTTAAATTGAGAGTTGTAATCTAAATCAGAATATTGCGAGAGGATTCGTCGTAGAAAAATCACCCTACGTGATAAAAACTCATAGAGCATAGAGTAATCAACCTTGCATCTGTGGGCAATAGACAATAAACACACTCCGTCTCCCCCTGATTCTGCCGCACCAAGAACGAGACCGGAGTGGAGAGGAGAGGAATGGTCAAGCAGACAGGAAGCTCATTGTTCCCCTTCTCTTATCAGTCACACCACACAGCCTCACCCACTCACATAAGGGAGAATTTTGAAATTAGATTTGAAATAGGTCATGATATGACACATCAAGGTTGGAGTATCTGACACATCGAGACGAGCGTCAATAATAATAATAATAATAATAATAAGTCGAATTGAAAGATATCTACTGGTTGAAGAATGTCACAATAACACCTAAAGTAATTTCAGTGAATGTATTAGTCACTAAGGACCTGCAAAATGCAATGGTGAAATTAAATCTGCGCAAACAGCTTCTGAGAAACATCTACTTGGCAACCCCAATATAATACGTAAATTCCTTGGCCTTGATTACTTCCACCGGGAAGAGGCCATGACCCATGACCCGATGATAATGTTTATCATAATGTACAAATATTTTTGACTTGGACAATTACAAGCCTCGGCAACTATGTAAAAAGTAAGAGAGTGATAAAAATATAATAATAATAATAATAAAAAGAAACGAGGTACTTTCAGAAGAACAGAAGGGGTGGAAGCGATACAGCCAGAGTTGCAAAGGTCAAGAAGAAATTGATTCAATTATTGTAAAAAGTGCGATCAAAGGGCAGAGAAATTTACACTAGACATACATTGACTATCAAAAAACCTACGACTCAGTGCGTCGTACGTTCTTAATTGACATTCTTTAAAATATATAAATGTGATCCAACAATTGTTAATTTCCTCACTACAGTTAATTTCCTCAGTGGAAGGTGACAATTCATATGAGTTCCTCAACTGATCTAACAACATCTAGACCCTTCAGTATAAAACGTGGGATATTCCTGTGGTTTTGTCTGTGTTTAAATCTTTTAAGTAGGATTCTTAACAGTGGTGAAAGAGGCTATAAAATGTCTACAGGTCAAGTGACAGTGAGAGTATCTCATAGGCTTTATATGGATGATCTGAAGCTGTACACAAGCACTCGGCAGCACATGCAATCATTGTGAGATCTCACTGTACAATTCAGCAAAGATATAAGGATGAACTTCGGAATAGACAAAATGTAAATCGGTGGTGTTATTCTGGGGAAAAGTAGATTATACCGAAGGGTTTGATGTGGGATTGGATGAAGACATTGAATGCTTGGCTGAAAATGAGGAGTACAAGTATCTAGGTTTTATGCAACTGTGTGGCATAACACTTACAAAAATGAAGGAAGCTATCCAAAGTAAATTCATGTAGAGGGTAGTGAAGGTATCGGAATCCTACTTGGATGGTGCGAAGACAGTACGCGATGCCTATACTGACCTCGTTTGGGATAATAAACTGATCGAAGTCTGATCTGGAAGCAACTGAAAGAAGGGTTCGTGTGGCGATGACAAAATATCGAATGCATCATTCGAAGGCCGCAGTGGAACGTATCACTTTGCCCCGTTCAATGAGAGGTCGAGGCATTATTGACATACCTAATGTCCATGGCAAGATGGCACACAGTTTGAGG
>NNCF01132866.1:44492-56382 GCA_002313205.1 Laupala kohalensis
AATAATAATAATAATAATAAATAACAATAATTTCACAATTTTAGCTATTAGACCAGACACTATGTATATGGACAAGCAAAATAGGTGTGGGTTTTTGATTGATGTGGCCATCGCGCTTAATGAAAACCTAAGGACAACTCGAGCAGAAAAGATCAATAAGTATGACAGCAGCACTGACTGAAGAATTGAAGGAGTTGTTTCATCTGGAGATAGTCAAAATTGTTCCTCTCGTAATACGTGCAACTAGGTTGAAGCCTAAGGCTCTAAAGAGAGGTTTGGACCATTTGGACACATGGTACCTAAAATACCGAAGTCTGATACGTCGAACACGTGTCTCATAGTTTTTTAGAAATTTTCTCTCTCAGTCGTGACAGTAGTGCTGTAAGGAACCTGACAGATTGCCTGTACATTACAATCAGCCATTCTGTTAGAATGTGAAAGAGAAAAGGACAATACTAACAAAATAACAGTAATGTTCAAACAAGGCTCTTTTCAAAAAATAATTTTTCAGAAAACGGAAAACGATGAAACTGAACAATTTAAAGAAAAAATACTACTTGAAAAGGAAGGAAACTTTGAAAAGTTGAAGTTACGAAATTCCAAGACCATACCTTCCAGAGATATTGAACATTGACTTATAAAGATATTGAGTGGAAATAAATTCGTGCTACGATTAATTCTTTCCGTGTTTAAATTATGTCGTGTTGAATAAATAAAAATCTGTCACCTGACGTTTGAGGTTTTCACCGCGTTTTGCGACATCTCTCTATGAATTTCTTTCCGATGAAAAGTGAGAGTCTCTTTACGATTTGTATCCTTTTGTGTTCTTCTGTCATTTTATCTTCATTGGAAAAACTATAAAAAATACATCTCGAGATAACATGTCTTAATTTTTTAGAGTACTCATAAATTGGTTTAGTTCTGATTTATATGAGTCTAAAAGATAAAACTCCTCTGACATCTCTCCAACTCAACCACAGAAATAGAACATAAACCGTCCGTGTGGTTTAATTTACCTGAAGAAGATATTTCCAAAATAAACAAAAAAATCTTGTTTTACTACACTAATTAATAAAGCTGCGGAAGACAACTTCAATCATAAAACTTTTCAATAGTTTATACATCACACACCAAAATGACATGAAGCGTGAATGAAGTTTGGCATATGTAAATAGACGAGATTGAATTACACGGGAGAATTACTCTTGCTGCCATCCGGGGAGAACATTCGCTGGTCCTCCACATGGTCGCATGCAATTTGCAACTACAATTGTATTGTCAAACAACAATTATTACGTATTTCTTCGGTTATAACATTCAATGCGCAATAAATAAAAAATCTGATTTGTTAATTTCTGTTCGAATGGTTAACCTAAGATCCCTCCTCAAAATAAAATTTTTCGAGAAACAAGGACAGAAAGAATATCAGTTGGATTTGACAAAGGGAAAGCCTATCACAAAAATATCCTTTGAGATGGTGCAACATATTTTGTGATTACGAAATCAATAGAGAAAAACTAAGCAGCAGATTTCGCACTCAATGGCAGAACCCATTCCATTGAATATTGCATTAGAAATTGTGCAGTGTGAATGCTTCATCCTTTTGCTTCAACAATTTGAAACCCATTATAACTGGAGTTCGTTAAACCTCGATACTCTGACGAAAGTTTCTCTATCTACTATCCATTGTTATCGTTCCTGAATATTTGAATAGAAAGAGCTAGAATACCGTTCCAGCGTTTTTCCGCGAAGATAATTGCGTTTCAAGGTTTCGTACGAAGAAAATGAAAATTACACACAAATTGGAATGTGCACATCGACCAATATTTGTCTAGAAAATTTAATTTTATTTACTATACCGCATAAAGAAAATAATTTTGTGCAACATCTATTATAAAAATATAATACAATAATAAATTGTTTTATTATTTTTTAGGTTTCGGAAGTCACTTCTTCGCTCTCGTTCGTAAAAAGATGACAAAAGTATACGATCGATAGTCTCTTAAACATATCGATAATCGTCGATATAGAAATCTGTCTACAGTACCATCCAGGTTCAGCGAGAGTCAAATTTATAACTTGATGTGCGATTCATGGAAAGGTATTTTTGAAACAAAGCTATGGTGTTGCAGTACAAACGATATCCGAGACGTCATCTAGCTATTGCAGACTCTCCGCTATCTTACTTAACAGCCGACCTGTTGCATGTTGCCTCCTGTGGATTACGTACCTGCAAATCAATAACGGTGGACATATTCTGGGTGACGTGATACAGGCAATGAGAGGAGGGAGGATAAAATCCCTCGAGTCACGCGGAGGTTCAGAAATGTTGATCGATATTCCATTAATTTTTCATTCAGTTTAAAATAAAATGCAATTAAATTATGAGTACATGTACTCAAACATTAATAAAGGCGAGAATTGAACAACTGAAGCTGGTAATTAATTTAAAATATATAAAATAACTAACATCAATCTCACTTAGAATATTTAGAGTATAATTAACCAAGGGGATTAAAATTTTTTAAATAAATTCTATCAATCAATAAATCTCTTCTAAAGTCATTTATTTAATCAACAAGTGTTTATTTCAGAATTTGACAATAAACATTAAATGTAATTAAAGTATTATAAGGATTTTTTAAAACTTGAATTATTGATGATTCGAATAATTCAATCTTGCCTGATACTATTTTATATGAGTCTGCCATCAAACATGTTTTGCATTAAATTTTCATCCTGCTTTTAACTATAAGGAGCTAAAAGCAGCACGCGTTATACTCAACGAAACTGCGATAAAAAATAAAACAATTGTGTTTCGGTCCAGTCATTCCTTCATGTCAGGTTTTCTCATTTTCTATTTCTCATTCAATACTCAAAGTTTTTTTTTCTTCATAAAAATGTAGTGTTTGTTTAGATGAAAGAATAGAGGAATTAAGAACCAGACTCATCCGAAGAAATGTTTTCTTTGACGATAATACATCCCACAAATTTCTGATCTCATCTGCATCATCCAGCATCCTCACATCCAGCACGGAGAGCTTCGTTTCGGTACACTTGGTATCACAGTAAACAAATTTCTTTAGTGGAGTTATTTCTGTCCTGACGAAATTCTCATTCGCAGTGATATGGCAACGTCGCATGACCTCATTCCTGAAGCATTTCTGTCGTTTGAGGACGTCCAGCGCAATTGGAATTTTTCTGAGCGAATGCATCGGTTCGGTTTTGTAAACGAAAGGTAATGCAGCTCACGTGCGCACGAACGAGCTACACAAAATGAATCACATTCTATTAACTAGATTTCCTAAACCGTTACAACAAGAGTTCCATTTTATGATATACGTCTTACTTCTCCTTTTGGAATCACTACCATCAATGATAACAAAGCAGCCTTAAATATCATACGAACAAACAGTAGCTTAAGAAAGATAAAATCTCAAGGTTATCCCGCTGTAATTTCCAAGTTATCTCCAACTCATACTTTCTTCCATTATCTCCCTCAATGGATTGCAATACAGGCCAATTACAGGACATCTTGGAAACACGTAATAGTGAGCAATCTCATCAAGAGTGAATACTTTTGAAACGCGACCTGCAAATCTAATTTAATCACCTTCTCGTTCGATCGTATTTTCGGTTCCGGAAAAACAATAGAACACGTAACAGGGTATTTTATCTCTAGTATATTTTTCACAAAGACTTCGCCTGCAGTTTATAATAATAAATTTATTGTCAAAAATGCAGTTACAAATTGCGTATGACCACTATACTATAAACGTATTTACTCTCCGGAAACAAGCAAGCGACCATCCCATTTACAAATTGCGATCAGAGACTCTAAGGTAAAGGCGAGCTTAAGATTCCAGCTCTCTACTCCGAAGATAAGAATAGAGATTTAGTTATAGTACGTGTTATAGTATCAACAGCATAGCAACAAATTTATATTTAATAAAACACAAAAATTTAGTTCACAAGTACTTTGTATTATTATCGATCTATACATAATTCGGAATATACTGTTTATAAATCGAAACTTTAAATTCGAGAATAATTATTATTATTATTATTATTACAATAGACCTCCACCGCTTCCCTCACTGTGTTTTTAGAGTTTTTAGAGAGAGTCTGCACCTTCAGTCCCGTATCCCAGGGAAAGCCAGAGAAAAATCTTTGCGTTGATTTGCAAGTGTATCTATTTCAAGTGCAATGACGTTACGTGTTTGGAGAACTGAGTCCCGGTTCGCGTCGTCTCGCTTTCAATGTGACAGACGACACAGTTCGCATCTTCCAGGTGAGTGGCAGCTGAAAGTTGGCTCGGCAAACAATATAGAGAAATTAATTGGAAGGAAGAGCGTTCTGTTGTACGTCATGATAACAAACGACGACGTAGATGACTCGAAACGCGATTCGATGACTCTGATGAGACGAAATGTAGTGATGAGTAGTGGAAGATGTGTTGAGCGACAAGTTTCGCTCATTCGTTATGAAACAAAATACAAGTTCAGATATTTACGAGGCACTTCCCCACACAGGAGATACGTGATCAAGGCGGTACACCATGCTGTTGGTGCACCGTTGTGAAAGGCGAACGGGTGGCGCAGTGGTTAGCACCCCTGCGATCAAAACAGGAATCACGGGTTCGGTTCCCGGCTCGTCACCGAACGTTATCTCATATCTTCCCCACGAGTGCGTATACGGAAGAAATAACATTTTAAAATTAACAACTAGTTAATTCTCCAACATTTATTTCCTTTTCTTAGAAATTACATCCCGATAGAACACCCTTCTTGCGAATATTAAGAATCGGGATATTAATTATTAAATATTAATTTTTCCGTTTCGAACAAAATTCTTTGAAGCAATTACTATGTTGGTTCAAGGTTTCATAGGTACATCTCAAGTAGTAAAAAATATATTGACCAATATAAACTTCCACAAAACAATTTAAGAAAAAATGGGCACAACATGAGCGGAGAATTCAGTGGGCGAAAGGACGGTGACCGCGAACGCCTTGCCTTGTGACGTCACTGTGCGCCGCGTAATTTGGCTTCCGCAACTCCATCCCTCTGTTATCAATTTCCAGAGGGCGTTAAAATCGTTTTACCATCAAAATACGTTCGTGTCTTTCATAGCCATGAAGTGTTTTCATTGCTTCGCGGTGAATATCTTTAGTCCTTTCTTAGATTCTCTGCCTTAGCAATGTTTCTAGCATGGAGACTACAATACAGGAGTGGAAACTTCTTTAGGTGAGGTTAGGGTTCGATATGTACGAACCCGTCATCAGCGCCGCCAGACGGTGACATTGGAACTAATTCAACTGGTTTAAAAGATCCGATTCTCTGAATCCTACTCATGAATTGTAACCAAGGAGACTATATACGAGTAATACATGAATAAAGTTACTTACCTTTGGTAGTTTAAACAAAATATTTTTTTTTATTGTGTGCGCTTTACTGTTTCAACAATTGTATTTTTTTAAATTACACAATACTTTAAAAGTAGCCAAAATTATAACTCTTTAACCGTGCAGGGGTAAAACTTCACTGTAAGGCAAATGGATATGTAATCAGTTACAATCAAGGATACTATAGTGTCTCCTTGGTTACAACACATGAGTAGGTTTGAGAGAATCGGATCTTTTAAACCAATTGAATTAGTTCCAATGTCACCGTCTGGCGGTGCTGATGACGGGTTCGTACTTCCCAACTGACGACAATTTTCGTACGTACCCCCACTCCATAAGTTTCCACTCCTGCATACAGTCTCCTAGGTTTCTAGAAAGTTCGAAACGCGCATTTTCTTACGCTACAAAAATTCCGTTATTTCTAATTATTGCAACACGTTTCCAAAGGAGCAAGTTGGTTATTTTGCAGTGTGAATTCCAGTCCGTGTCTAAGCCCGACACTACTAGCAGCGCTGGTAGCCAGCTCCGTCCGGTATTGGAATTCACGAGTTTGACCCCGTCTCGGACAAGTTTTCCGGCGATCGGTGGATGGCGCACAGCCCTACATTATGGCCCATTTAACAATACACCCTAGCAATGTCTCATGAATGAACCAGGTAGCGAAAGTGCATAACCTTGAGGTTCTATGCCTATGTTTTGTTCCCTGGCGTCGCTTCGCTGTAAGATTTTTACTGTAACTCGTGGCTATTGCACTCTCATAGTTCGACTGGATGAGTGAGAGCTTCATTGAGGCGATTCATTCAGTAAATTCTCGCGAGCACTGACGCTATTCAATTCCCGTGTTCTACATCGAACAGGGATAGATGTAGATGATTTCGGATGAAGAGGCGGAAAAAATTTTCTTTGCGCGCTATTCGGAGACACCAGACGCGTATGGAGGAGGCGTTTATTATTCGACAATTGTATTCGCTGCGTATGAACACGCGTATTATGCGTGTCTCAGAAACACTTACACATATTCCTCATCGATTGATTCACATGTCCAAAATGCTACAAAATTCTTCCCCGAAATCCGATGCTCTCTTTACAATTTCGAACAAAACACGTGTTGTAATAAATTTTACAACTATTTATGTCCATGATATAATAAAAATAAATAAATATTTTAATACTTACGATCTTATTATGAATGAATAATAAATTGTAAGTTTTAAATTATTTATCTATTTGTGATAAATTTCCCCTTTTTAATCTCCCCTAATTACCATCAAGTAATAATCTCTTTTCCACATTTCATATTTTTCCTCAACTTATTTTCAGTGAATTTTAACTACTTTCATGTTTAATTCTGTGAAGGAAAGTGTTACAGAATGATATGGGACTTTGGTTTGAAGCTGTGAGTTGCGTCTCAAATCACTCACCGACGACGGTTTCTCACAAAACGTTTCGTGTCTCGCTGAGGGCGGACTGTTCCCGCACTTACCTGCAAGCAAAAAGAAAAAAGAAACATATTAATGATTCATCACTTAATGGTAATTAAACAATCAAAGTTTACGAGACAAAACAATAACTATATAATGATCTCTTTACAGTAATAAAGAAATCATTCTTGTTACATTAAGAGCAAGTCAGAAGAAGGAAAATAGGAAAGCAATACATATGAAGGCAATTTGAAGGTGTGTAGTAATTCTAGATACCGAGATCTTTCTTCGCATACTCTCAATTGCTTCACATGTATTTATACACTAGACTCTTTAAAATATTCCCCGCCTTCTTGTGTGTGTCGAAGAAATTTCTTCCTACTAAATGCGACGTAAGAAAAATATATCGAATTTCGCTCAAAAAGGTTGCAAACACAAACTATTAAAGCGATAACTAAATTTAAAAATACATGACTGGAAAAATTATTTTTATTAATATATGATTCTTCTTTTTAGTGAAAAATGTAGAAAATCGTATTTGCGTAAAAGGACCCAAGCACAATTTTTAAAATTTATTTTTTCCCGTGAGCTATTATTCGGTGGTATCTTTTATATAATAACATCTACAGAGCCACAATACACAATATTTCAGTCACGCTCCACTGGTGCTTGACTCCATAATAGACGGAGGCGAGACTCAAGAGTCAAGGAACCATTATTTATAATCTCAGTTAAAATCCAGAAGGTAATATATTTATCAACCATTTGGTTTTGTTAATTTTCTTCTTAAATGGATTAGACTGATAAGTATAATAACAACTACAAGTGTTTCAAATAGGAAAACACGTCGTATTTCTGAAGATTTATATTTTGCAAAATAATGAATTTTTTTGTGATTTTTGCTAACGACATATACATTTCTTCTCGCGAGAATGGAATTCTACTTGCATCGAATTTCTGTCGTAAAGCTTAGCAACATTCATTAAAACGAAATTAAAACTATTATAAAATTTCTCGATCAAACGACGCAGGGAGTTTCCACGTTTTGCCTGAGACGGGAATTTTTAATTACAGTTAAATCGGTATTTAATTGTCAGATTATTGGATCGCCGCAGATAATTGTGTGGAGATAATTGTGCTCAGCCATTTTTCAATTTCGTGCTAACTACATTTTTTAGATCCAACGAATGGACGTGTAAAACGCGGTCAGCGGAATTAGCAAACACCACTGCGCGACATGATGTCTCTCGAATTTCAAAAATTAAAATACAGGCGGAGATTTTCTCGTCTTCGGAGAATAAGTACAACAACAATAAAAGTAATATT
Source organism: Laupala kohalensis (assembly GCA_002313205.1). Taxonomy (NCBI): domain Eukaryota; kingdom Metazoa; phylum Arthropoda; class Insecta; order Orthoptera; family Trigonidiidae; genus Laupala; species Laupala kohalensis. The sequence continues at coordinate 52,644 of NNCF01132866.1, forward strand.
CCTATATGATTAGCTTATGTTGTTGGTGATTATCCGAACGAAAATATAATTAAGACGAATTTTCTCCCCTAGAGATAGAAGTGAAGTATCCTTTCTTTCTCACTAGAGATGATGGTAGGAACAAGCCAGGACTTCAACTCTATTGCAAAGATCTCTATCTCTCTTTATAAAAAAGTTTTTTTTTGTATCACATTCTTTCCGAGTTTTTTTTGTTTTTGCCAAAGCATTCTTCACAACAAAACAAAAGATGTTCTTCAAACAAAGGAGTGGTTCATTCACATCTTCATTTATTTTTCGTAACAAATGAAGAGCTAAATGAAGCTCAGTTAATTTATAATACAAAAGTTTTATCTTTAACAACAATTAAAGAAGCCAAGGTCTGGAGTAATTTATTCCAGTCTCTAAATAAATTTTCAGGTGCAATAATTAACAACAAATGTTGAATTTTGGCATTCGTAAAACCAAAACCATTTTGAAAACTTCTCTTAGACTGCATACGACCGAATCTTTATCCTATTCACAGTAGCGCTTTTCCTAAAAAAAATAACCTGATTTGTATCTTAATGAAGAAGAGCACGTTCTGTTTACATAATTACTTTCCTTCTTTACGCCAATAAATTATTTTACCAAAAGCGTCAAGAGGTTTTTTTTGAGAGATGATCAAGCCCAGTCAGTATAGGAATAAATATACAAATTCTAATGATCATTCTTTGAACACATCGTTAAGACGAATTATCTGACAATTTCCAAATGGTTGATTTTCTAGTGTGTATATCTGACTATAAATTAATAACGTTTCTTCCAAATTAAGAGAAGCATTTTTTGTTTGTAACCAAATTTACATTTTAATTTCCTGGTGCTAATAATTCTCGCATTAATAATACTAGAAAATACATAATTTCCATGGGAATTACGCATCTTTTAATCGGTGAAATGATTATTTCCCAAAACCGTCATACAAATCAGTTGTTCGTCTCGTAACCAATCAAGAAACCATCAAACTATTGCGATCAAAGGATGTAAAAGAATCCCAAGACAGTATTGGATTACAGAGATAGTAGGCAGTGCGGTGTAGACGGAGATAACGTCCATTGAAAAATATAAAGATTTTAATCACAATTTTTGTCCAAGGGAAAATTAATTTATTCTGCATTTTCCATGCAGAACTTTTTTTAAAAATAATATATCCAATCAGATACACCCACTGAACCTACGAAGGTACCGCATGGTTAAATTTAATTTGCTCTGGACTTACATTCAGCTCAAATGCTTTCAGAGGAGGAATTAATTCTAACGAAATGAATTAAATAGCGAACCATTTCCAAAAATTCGCACGAAAATCGTGGGAGGTTACACCACATGAATTTGAAAAATGCTTACGATGGATGATATTACAATATTCTCCGAAAACTTTAATGAAATCCTTTTTTTTTTTTTTTTGTAACTCTTCGATTACTAATTCTGGAACGAAAATAGTATTTCTTCTCTCGTAATTAGAACAACAGAGATTTCTTATCAAGAAATTAACACTCAATTATATTTAATTAATGAAATGAAAATAACAAAAATGATTTAATTAAAAATAATGAAATATTTTTAGATCTCTGGGGAGAAATTGTCCATGAAATCTAAATCTCATCAATCATTAAAAACAAAAAACAATAGTAATAATGATAAAAAGAATTGTTTGTAACTGAAGTTGATTTTGCACAAAATGGTAGCAGTTCGAAACAGCAAACACACAAAATCAGTTGTTCTGGAAACAATAGAGCAAACTGAATAAGGGGAGGATGAAGTAACGATAATATCATCTTCCTTTTATTTGTGGGAGAGGAATCCGCTTATTTGTGCTGCTGTAGTTTGGTAACCCGCAGTACGTAGAAGTATTAAGTTCGTCAGTCTCTGGCTCAGGTGGTAGTGTTGTCGCTCATCACCAAGTCATCCCGAGTTCGATTCCTGGTGGGGCCAGAAAAATTTGTTAGCTTTTCACATGAATGTCCCAGTTCATATAGCTGTGACTACTGAAAAGCAAACCTTCCTTCCTCCATTCCAGCTCCTCCTAGTATCAATAACTCTTTAATTATAACTAATTACTCCTACTAACCCCTGCGCACGGGCCAAGTTGCTGGTACACTGAGCTAACCGGCCCACCTTGTAACAACAGCCACAAACACCCACTTCCCTACCTCCTATCGCTCCATGTAGATAAACTTCAATAGCACTAAGCTACATTTCCCATTTACAAATACAACAATGAATTTGTGCTCCTGCACGTTGGCAACCCGCAATACACAGGAGTATTAAGTTAGTCAATAGCCACTAGCACCCACTTCCCTACCTCCTATCGCTCCATGTAGATAAACTTCAATAGCACTAAGCTACATTTCCCATTTACAAATACAACAATGAATTTGTGCTCCTGTACGTTGGCAACCCGCAATACACAGGAGTATTAAGTTAGTCAATAGCCACTAGCACCCACTTCCCTACCTCCTATCGCTCCATGTAGATAAACTTCAATAGCACTAAGCTACATTTCCCATTTACAAATACAACAATGAATTTGTGCTCCTGTACGTTGGCAACCCGCAATACACAGGAGTATTAAGTTAGTCAATAGCCACTAGCACCCACTTCCCTACCTCCTATCGCTCCATGTAGATAAACTTCAATAGCACTAAGCTACATTTCCCATTTACAAATACAACAATGAATTTGTGCTCCTGTACGTTGGCAACCCGCAGTACACAGGAGTATTATGTTAGTCAACCCATTTCCACTAAGTGTAGGAGTAGCCTATCAATCGCAGTATTGATTTTATGTCACGATAAAAGTAATGATACTTAAACATTATTTCACGAAAAAACATTATCAAAAAAAGTCAATAAAAATAAAATTTTAACTTTCTTCACAATAACTCAAAATTGTTCATTTTGCTTTAGATAAGATTAAGATATCAGCATCCCAAAAATGTTTCCGTATTGCTCATTGATAGTTTGTTTACAATAGCTCCTTACATATACGCTCCTCATTTGATATAATTTTGAAAACGTACTTAAATTCCTCCCTTATACTTTTGCGCTCTAGACACATGCGTAACGAACCTGACGGTAAACATGGCCGTGCTTTCGAGTGACATACTCCCATACTAATCCCTTGAGACTTAAATTTACTATTGAAGTGCAATCTAGAATTGCTAAGTAATATAGAACCTTCTTTCAATGAACCAAAATATTGTTACATTATTTTCTTGTCAAAACGATTCGAGAATTCATTGGGTTGGTATTTGTGACACATGATAATAGGCCCAACCAAGGGTCAAAGCGAGGCGAGTAGAAAATATGTAAGTAATAATTATGTGATTTCCGAAAAGAAAGTCGTAGGATTTACTAAACCACTAGTGAAACTACAGCGCGTTGCCCGGAATTTCAAAACAAACTTAAAACAATTATTACAGGACATAAAAAAATCTTAATTGTTCTTCTGCTCTTGTAATTTATCACTATTAACCCTACTTTGCATTTTATTTGCAATAATTCTTAAAAAGTGTTCTTTGAAATTATTTAATCGATTGCTTTGGACAATTTCCGTACCAGAGACATTTGATGGAATTAACTTCTGTTATATTATAATATAAATACAATACAAATAAAAAAGGTGATAATTTTCAATATTATATATATATATATATATATATATATATATATATATATATATATATATATATATATATATATAT
>NNCF01132866.1:59547-73477 GCA_002313205.1 Laupala kohalensis
CGACTCAAATGATCCCTGGAGGAACATTATCTGCAGTCAGGAAACATTCTTCAAGAGCATCGTATAAAACTTTTATCGACACATCTTGATTCTTAAACGACTCGAAGAAAATGTAAATAATGTACTTAAGATTTATGTCAAATAACAATTTTTAATAATGTCAAAGTTTAAAAGAATATTCGTAGTTTGCAATTGCCAGTCTAAAGTTGAGAATATTTTTAATTACATGATTTAAGTACTGCGCCTATAGATCCTTAAACGAATGTTTATTATATTTATAATAGGAACATTCCCTATTAATAGCTACTTTTTGGAAACAAATTATTTAGTTGTGATTATTGTGTCATTGTAACGGAACAAATGGCCAATTAAATTGATATTTCTTACTTCCGAGAATCTTTGATAACACGAATTTCCGAGTATCGGGTCGATTTTCCAGCAAAAAAACATTACTAATATTCTTAATTGAATAGTCATGGGATGTCGATATTTTCATCTGACGGAAAACGAAAAACGTTTCTTCGGGAAAGAAAAACGCTTTCACATTGCAGAAGTGTTGTGCAGCCTCAAACAACGAAGTCAGCTTCTCTTTCGTGCGATAGAAAACGAAACGGCAGAATAACATAAATGGCTATTGCAACATCAACAGCCAGGTGAAAACTGCGGCGCACCGGGACTCGATCCCGGGATCTTCTGCTCTGGCCGCAAGTGTGCTATCCACTGCACCACCCGCCTCTNTGCGTGTCCGCAGGCGGCTCCAATGCTGGTACCTACGCTTCGGATGCAATTTTTAACTCACAACTTCGCAGTTGAGAGTTAACTCGGAAATCGACAGTTTAAAAAATCAGTTTTATTGTTTGATGGGAGAGGTATTGACTATCCCTGTCATTGTAGGTTCCTTTGGTGCGTTTTCCGTAAATTTAAAGAAGCATTTAGATCCCATCCCATGCAAACTAAGAGAATAGGAAATGGAAGAGATCCCTCTTCTTTGGAACACCCCCACATTTAAAGAAAGTGCATCTAACCCTCTGGAGAGCATTAGAAGTCTTTGAACGGACACCTTCAGAGTTGCGATGTTACATCGAAGGAATGATAAGAATAATGATAATCATGAATTCTTTATCTTTGCATTTCTTGGACTCCTCCTTTTAATTCTTCCCTCCTCCTTTTTTCCCCTCTCAATACACATACAATGCTCTTTTATAGAATTAGAAGAAATGAGTTGATTCATTGACAGCCTCAAATATCATTGGAGTTCAGGGAAGTGAAGCAGATGGGTGAGACATTGAAATGTACAAACACTGCGATGGACTTACGAGATTGAAAATGCAATTTAAATTAAGAGGAGTGATAATATAAATTCAGATTTGATAATCAGATACACTGAAAGTAAAAATAACACAATGAGGAGAGGACGTGACCTTTAAGAAACATCAAAAGTAAATGAAAAAACAAATAAACTGAATAGTAAAAAGAACAGTTGCAAATTAAGTACGACCATGTGCAAGATAATAAACTAATTTACTTTCCGGAAACAAGCAAGGAACCATCCCATCAATTCCGATAAATTGTCTCAGGAGAGAGGTGGATTTAATATTTATAAAATTAATTATTTGTCATCCATTAATTATTCCAAACAAAACGTAGATATTATGTGCAGTGAAAATAAGAGATGAATAATGATACAAAGTGTTAATGACATTCTCGACAATGGAAAATCCGCCACATCACATGGAAAACAATTTTCACTGGAAAATTTAAACTTTCATTAACTTTTTTTATTAAAATCAGCAAATTCTTTGAATGTTTTTACTCAATGAAATTTGTTTCAGTTACCAATTAATGTTTGTAATTTAACGCAAAAAATTTACATGTACAAATTATTATCGAACTATCGATTATTCTGAGTATAGTGTTTAAAAATCATAAGAATTGAAATAACACTAAATTCACGATTTCTTCTTTCAATGAACGCGCCCCTAGACAAAAACCTAGGGAACCTGCATAAGAAATGCGTCTCTTCCCGAAGGAAAACCGGAGGAAAACCAGGGCCAGGATGGGTACTACGTTCTTCAAATAACGTACTACATTCTTCAGTCATCCACATTTATGACTTCGAAATAGTTAAGGTTTCATCACAAAAGTCTGTTGGTTAAGTGAGAGTCTTCTCAGATATTGCGGCGCTAATTTGTTTGTGTGTAAAATCTAGAACATGTCGTTGCTTTTTTAAATTTAATGTTTAAATTGTGGACAACGACGATTATAATAAAAGTTGCATTTAATTGGTAGTTATTTTGAAATATTTCTCTTAAAAATGAAACAATAACGGGAAAAATTCTCCTAACTTTCTAATTTTCTCTGATCTTCCTGTCTTTTTAGTTCTTTCAATTACGTTTTATGCAAAAACCCGAAAACGGATTTCTCACGTGATAAAATTCTTCTTACGTTACTTTTGATCCCATAAATTTTCTGTCCCATCAACATTACTCAAAAAATGTATGAATCTTTCACGAATTAGTATTTTTCCATTTTTTATTTCCATATTTCCTATTTCGCAAATATTTGATAATATTGTAGATATTCCAGAAAGACTTGTTAATTTCTTTGTGCCTATATTATTTTCCTAATTATTTCCAATCATTACATGAATAAAAGGAGACACATTAAAATGTTCGTCGAAGTGGTTATTTAAAAAATACCTGTGCGATAGTATAAGAATATTGAGACAAAAGGAAAAGAGAGAGAGATGGATATAGCAATGGCAATACACAAATCATGGACGCAATGAACAGACTTTGGAATCTACGTTAACTACACATACATATTTTTCAACACACATTAATTTAAAAAATCTTGGTAATTAAAATTTCCAAGAACGGGATATTGAAAAGTCTAATTCCGCTCGTTGAATTCCCGGTCGCTAAAATATTCCGATCTTCGAATTTATTATTTTTAATGGTTTTGTCATATCTATTATGTATTTGCGTCATTAAGCATTTATGCTTTCTCCCTAAAATATTTCCACACTAAAATGTTATTCAATTAAAATATGAAAGTCAAAATTCATTATTATAAATTCCCGTCTAAATCAGCCAAGCATAATTTTTCTACAACTACCACCTCACGCGCGGTGGGAAGCTCATCAAACAAAGTGCTCCGCTAGTGGCGCCCGCTCTCCGCAGCGGCGATAGGACAAACACAACTCTATAGTTCGAAAAGTCGCCGACAGAGAGGAGGCGCAGCTAACAAGCAGCGAACGCAGTCGTTTTGCGTCACAAGCAGGTGTAATGCAAGCGAGCACTCCACTTTCTAATCAACCATTTGAGCTTCACGGTTGAGCTAGGAGAACCTCGCTTCTTTGTGATAGTGATCGTGCACAAAGCGACCACAGGAATAATACGCTGTTACATTCCACCGAATAGACAAACACTAAAGGCCCTTTCCGGCGTCGTACCCACATTCAAACAAACATGAAAAATTACCTTATAAAAAGACTACACATATAGAAAAATACATAGATAATAATTAACGAGAAAGGTAATGAAGAAAAGCACCTACGTGTACATGTAACCTAGATTTCTGTTATGACAAATTGTTATATTCTATTTATGGAACAGTAAATCGGAATCGACTTTTCCAAAAAATGTAGATGAAAATTCTCAATAAATATATTTTGATAGTTAAACTTTTACGCAGACTGGAAAAACAGATACAAATATGGGGGGGGGGGGAAAAAATATCAGTTATATAAAAAGAATGGTCCACGTCAGCGCACAAAGTTATCACCTCTGTAAAAAAACAGTTCTTAAACTCGACAGTTCCCGACGGTCAGAAAGTCGGGCTAGGGATTAAAAATTTTGGGTACCATCAAACTCGACAGATTCTACCTGCTCTAATGGCTCGCCGCCCGCCGCGCACCCTCCTGCCGACCCAGCGACCTACCGCTAATGCATTTCATGAGTCACTCATGAGTTATTTAAAGTGCTATCAATTAACCATTTTTATTCCCATTATCTTAAATTTTTTGAATTCTACACATAATTCCAATAAAAATGAACCCAAACACGACGTATTTATGACATTAATGAGTTTTAGGTTTCTGTTAACATATTGTATAAAAAAGTATTGTAATCGTGGAAAATAAACGGTCGCGAAATGTTGACGAATATATCAGTCTTGGGAGCCTCTCATTCCGAGAACAAATGTGCTTATAATTCCAATTATAATTCTCTTGACGCTTTCATGAAACATATGATTGAAAGGAAAACAATTATTTTGTGTATCGTACTAGTGTAAATGCGTTGGTTCTAGATAGTGCACCTACGATCGGCTAGAATACCGTATTCGATGCAATTAAATAATACGTATCGACTCTTCGACATAGATGTGCACAAAACTTACATGCGCAGAAGAGAATAAACAGATTGTCAGTAAAAATATCCAGGATAACGCGTTTTGTAGGATGTTTAATGTATTTCATTTTCATATGAAGACGTTTTGTCTAAAAGTTTGTGGTTCTCAAGTTATAATTCAATCAGATCCATTGTAGAATTTTTCGTAAATTTAATCACGCTCTTTAGCATTGGTGACAAAACGGTACACAATGCAATTTGTTAGAAATTTAATGTACATTTTTTTCTGTTCAAGAATATTTTGTTCTAAAAATGCGTTCTTTCAAGTTATAGGCGAAAAACTAAAATAATATTGAAAGGGAAAAAACTTTTCATCACCTAATTACTGGAATCATAGTCAAATGAGCATTTAATGCCAGTAAGGTCGTGTTTGATATCATTTTTCATCATTTTAAGCGTAGATTTAAATTATTTTATAACAACAACACAATTTGTATGGAGAGATTTTTTTTGGTGGTATTGCCAACTCGTTTATGGGATGCACGGGACGGGCACAGGTAGACCGGCGTAGACCTAATCCTTAAGAAAATCTCGACTTTAATGGTGAAGTTATCCTTCTACCTGCGGATCTGGCGAGTTTATATACGCCCTCTGTAACAATGTGGAACTATATTCAAATGGAGACATAATACAGTACAATGGAACAATATCTGGAAACATCACAGACAGGTGTGTATTTTATTTTATTTATTTTTTTCGTTTTATTTTCCCATCGGTCGTTGTACTACTTTTGCCTTTCACTTCTCTTTCCCTTTATTTGCTGTTTTTTTTCCTTTTACGTCTTCATCTACTAACTCTCTTCTGTCAATTGTCATCCATGTGTGTTCTTTGCTCTTTTCGTCTTCACTCCTCTTTCTTAAAAAGTTTCCAATCTCATTCACATTCTCTCTATATTTATTTTCTTGTCTTTCACTCCGTAAGTTCCCTATCCCTTCCTTTATAAAGTGCGTTGTCTATTTCGCTCCTCCTCCATATTCCTGACAATTCCTTAGCATATGTTCAGCTGTCTCGTCTCCTTCACCTCAATCACATTCTCTTCTCTCTCTCTCTCTCTTCGTCCAATCCGCGTCAAATACTTGTCACAGGTGCCATGTTTTGTGAGGAATTCCATTTCATACGATGTCCTCTTAAACCATTTTCGATCCTTTTTCTATTAGAGCCACTCTGCTGGCATACACCTCCACGTCATACTTCCTTCGTCTCTTTTGTACCGTGTTTCCAATAATATTCCTATCAGTTTCTTTTCCTTGTCCTTCCTTTACGCTTTTAGCTCTAAATACAATCTTCGGGACGCGTAGGTCTATCGGGAGTATTCTTCCACTGATAACCTCCACCGCTTCTGTGGACACTCTGTACTTANGCAAACACATTCTCTGTATCTGCCTCATCTCTTTCTCGTATCTTCCAATGCCTATGTTACGTCCCCACACGCTGTACCCATATACTAAAATAATACTTCTCACTACTCCTGTACATATATTTACAGCATCCTGACGCGATATTGAATTTGGATATCCCCATTTGTAACATAATTTTTTTTTTTAATTTATTCACTGTGTATTCCTATGTACTTTGTCTAGGGGCGCGTTTATTGTAACAATAAATCGTGAATTTAGTGTTTTTTTCAACTCTTATGATTTTTAAACACTATACTCAGAATAATCTATAGTTCGATAATAACTTGTACATGTAAATTTACAAACATATTTGCGTTAAATTACAAACATATTGACATTATATATGTGTTATAACTCGCAGCTAACTTTTTATCTTATCTAGGAACTTGTAAGTATGATAGGGCGTTGTAAGTCTATTAAATAAATTAATATGAAAACAAATTATGCATCCTTTATAAATTACGTCACGCGATAATTTTAAAAAAATTTATGTCCCCCCCCCCACCCCGAGTCTCGCATCTCCCCTCCTTAAAGTGACATCACAAAACAACCTGCCCCCTCGCATAAAAATAATAAAAAGCTGTAATTAAAGGAGAAAATATGATCATTTTCGTATATTGGACTAAAGAGGTGGAAGGTGACGCAGGGAGGAAATGGAGCGTTAGAGATTCCAAACGACTTTTGTCTTCATTGTAGGAAAATTTATGGAAAACCAAATGTAACGTCAGGATTTCGTAAAACCCCCTTTGGCTTCTTCCCTCACGAACCGTCGCGTTTCGAAAACACTCTCCTCCGTGGACTGTGAAGTGATATAGGAACGATCTCTTAACAATATGAAAAATAGTTTATGAAATATCGGAAGAATAAAAGTTGGTTTTGTGGAAAACTGATTCGGTGTAAAAAAAAAAGTGTTTCAATTATTATTATTTTTATAATTATAAAAAATCGCTATCGAACCTTGAGTGTTGAGGTCAGATACTAGAATAAATCGCATCCCTGTCGTTCCCGGTTAGCAGAATATGAAGGTGGAGGGAAAGACAAAAAAGCAAACGGTGGTGGTAAAATACTTTATTTATTTCAAATGACAATGGGAAAGTGCACCCACCTTCGGTTTCTCCCTTCCCCCCCCCCCATTTCGTGTGAGATTGACCGCAATGGATGAATTGGCAAATGTATTCGCCATGTTGTGAGCGACACGACGCGAATCAGGATAATGAAGACGAACGATGGGTTTCAAAGTAGCGGCGGAATCACATTCACAAACATCGACGCCGGTTTCACTTGTATCTCCGGCTCAGCAACACAATGCGCACAAACCAAAAATTACAATCATTTTATGAAAACGTGTATTAGTTTAAAAATCTTAAATATCGCTCTCTTTTGACAATATGCATAATATTAACATAATGACAATACGCTAATCTCGTTTCGATAGCTGTAACATTACTCATAACCCTTAATTCACGTCATTTTTTTAAAACGTATGAGTGGTGTTTCGTGAGATTTTTAGTTATCTCTATGAATATAAAATGTATTAAAGTTGTTCGCTTCAGGAAGAAGTGCCACGAGAGTATAGTCAACCCCCGCGCTTCGATGTCTATCCATAGACTTACATACGACGTAGACACAGCGATCGCTCACCCTCTTGGAGGGGGGGGGGTAAGGTATCAGAGAGGAGAGTTGAATTCCCCCCCCCCTCCCAAGTCGATGTGTCTGAGAGAGAGAGAGAGAGACAGATACACCTCACTGCGTTTTCCCCAAAGACCTCTGGGTCTACATCATATGTAAGTCTATGTCTTCAACGGGGAACGGGCTGAGAGCTGGCCATCGGAATTCGAAGACTTGCTAGTAGATAAACCTATTTGTTCGCCAATTTAGCCACAGGATGCACGGGTCAGGATGGGCCTACACAGATAATGCACGCAACCGTGCCGAGGTTGATTAGTTAGAAATAAACTATTTAAAAAAAAGGATANAGTGCCGAGGTTGATTAGTTAGAAATAAACTATTTTTAAAAAAAACATAAAATGAGCGAAAACAACATGCGTCAGAAAAAGAAATTTAAGCCGCGTATCTTGAGTACTATACTTGTTAAATGATAGGAGGAACCAACATCGTCTACGTGATCAGAACCACATCAATAATCCAATTCTTATTTTATCCTAAGACATATTCGTCAACGTACGCACACATTTTCATGCGACGAGAATTGACTGGGAGTCGCATCTTTCATCTTTTCTCGCAGCAAAACACGGCGACCTTCCCACCGTCTCCGTACTCTCGTGTCTTTGACGTATATTCTGGGTTTAACTAATGGGCACGGCAGGTGTGTCCCTCCCCGCCTTCCGTGTTCACGTTAAAAGCCACGACAAACTGAGACGTAAATCAACACCTCATCATTTCCAGAGAAAGAGTCTGATTGGTGCGTCAGGAAGGTGGGCGGTGTACCGATCGTTAGCGCGTCTCAGTGAAATGTACGAAATACGTCCCACCCGACATTTCAATAAGAAAGTTCTAAAAATTATGTTCGATTCGAAGTACAGTGTGACATAAGAAATATGGTTATCAACTAGTGCACAAAAGGATTAATTTTTTAAGGTTTGGTCTGGAAATATAAATTATTAAATGCCAAATCTGTACTACCCAACACAAATGCCTTTCATATAAAGTTACACACCGCCCTGGTTTAAAAAAACTAATGGTGCAAAATCATTGCACATACTTTCTTATATACATTTTTCATTCTTAACTTTAATGTGACCAAATTAAATTTCATATATTCTATTTATCTTTCAATGTTCCTCCCTATTTTTGTCGTCTTGTTAATGTTTTGTAATTAAAGTGATGGAAATATAATCGTACAAAATTAAAAGTTTTCTTTTTGTTACTCATTACTCTTTATACAATATTTCGATACCTTCAGTCCTCTTTCGTTTTGGAGAAAAGGATATACTACTCAGAGGACTGAAAAGTGTTCTATTGAGATATATAAAGTATACCTTGGATATTTGAGAACTATAAAAAATTAAATAATGTATATAAAGAGGATATTTCCTGTAAGCGGATAAATGTGCAACCGATAAATCACCCTCCCAGTCATTTTCATACTTCATCTCCCGTCCCGTGGGCACAAGTATTAAAAAAAACCGTCTCTGGTGAAGTCATGACGAATGAAATTGAGTGTATAAATGACCAGCAGCAAATGAGCGAGCGTCGTTTCAGCTGGCGATACAAGTGCCCGCGTCAACCTATTTTCGTCCTCCCGGTGGCAGCCAGCAGCGAAGCGGCATTGCTCTCTCAAGATCACGTCGCACACAAAGTGACAGCGTCTCATAACACTTGCGCATCTTTAACTGACGTTACCACATCGCATCAGAATTCGCGAGAATTAGTGCGAAGCCGTCAGAAATAATCAAACGCACAGGGGTTTCTAAGAGTGGATATAAGAGAGGTTACTTAACAAGAAGGAATGAATGAAAGAAAGAAAGAAAAAAATCAATAAATGTATATACGAGGTAATTAAGGGAAAATGATAGTTTAAGGCACTCAATGTTTGGGCATTCAATCATGCGTCTTAAGCTCTAAGCACAATTCATTAGAATTTAGTTAATAATGGATAAACGTGATTGTAAATGAGGAGCGCATTTTATAAGAAAGGAAGAAGATTATAACGACATATTCAAAGAAAATGTGTTTAAAAATAAATGTTGAAACATACTGATCTTTATAGAAAGTGCGAAAATTATAGAAGCTATGGAGGTACGTGAATATTATAAGACTATTTTAATTGGGTATCACAAAACATACGAGTTGGTGAGCGATAAACATGTTACGTAATAATCCTGAGCATCACAAATATTTCTCCTCTACCGAAATATGAGTAAAAAGGTAAAAAAAAAGAGAAAGCGTAATAGAAGATTATTTTCCTCCTCATGAATAATGAGTCGGTGAAAAACTTTGAGAGAACAAGTTGCGTGAGATGTAAAATGAACTCTGCAAAAATATACTACCTCAGGAAAAGTGTTCTTGAAATATATTCGCATGTGTAAAAGGAAAAACTTTCTAAAAAGGGACAGAAATATCAGACATGCCAATTCCAGAGCTCGACAATTGTCTCTGAGAAAAACGTCAGGTAGAAAAAGAACTCTCAGCAGATCAAAGCTTCCTTTTATTTTTTATTTATGCCACCAAAATAAAGAAAAATATAAAAAAATATAATACATAGCATGAGTGTAATGGTTATTTACGCTTTTTAATCCTCAGAAGAATCTCATAAAGTGACAAAGAATGGGGTGGCTGGTGATAAAAAAATTTGGACTAAAAATAAGTACAGGAAATATTTAAATAACATTTTGCACCATTTTGCATAAAATACATTTTGTACAAAGCAGTAAGACGTCCACGAAATTTAATGGAAAGGAGTACTTGACGATATTGAACGATTGGAAAATAAACGTTGCACTTGGTTTCCACACGGTTTCAGATTAAAGAGGATTAACGATAGACGAGTTTTCACTAAAACTGTCCATATTGTTTTCGATGCCATTAAAGAGAGTGCAATATTTTTTCTAACTAATTTAATACAAATTACTGCATCACCCGTTATGCTAATCTTTCTTTTTAATACGTACATTCTCTTCCGGGATGTACGAAGCGAATACATTCTTGAAAAATTAGAATAATAGGTAGCACTGTCACTTTCTAATGTTGGGAAACGTAGTCAAAGAGAAAACACTAAATGAAATCGACTTTGCGGTTGAAAGAATGAATACTCAAAGTTGATATATGTTCGTGATGGACGCATAGGATAATTAATATAATTTCCTAAAAACCATCAAAGCTTGTATCCTTCGTACTAACAATTAAAAACATTTTCCAAAATATTATATCAATTTACGGCGTACAACAGATCTTAATAAGATTAAAGCTTCCTTTTACATCGTTTCATAAAAGATTATTTGAAAGATATCTATTGTAAAGTTGGTGGGGAAATATGAATATAATGTCTTTTGGCTCACATTTCTTAGTAATATAAACGAGGGAATATATAATAATTTGATCAGATCTTGTGTTTGAAGGAACGTAATGTTTAAAACAAATATTTGTCGTGTTACAAGAGTTCTTCAAGACAATGGAGTACCACAAGGTTCAGGGTAGAGAGTAGTAGCACATCTGTGGGGTGGGGGTGGGGGGTCAGTCCACCCCCCGTGCAACATCAAACAAGGGGTCTCCAAATGCCCGAAATATCATTTAAGCACGTAAACATGAACATTATCTGAAATATTTTATAGAAACCGTAAAATAAATAATATTTGAACTTATTAATAAATAACAGCCGTATGTCAATACCACATTGTGTATGGGGGCCTCGAAACATATACCCGCTCCGAGCTTCATAAGAAGTGAGAAAACACCAGAGACTTAGTGTAAAGGTCGTGTTTACAGTCGAGTTCTCGTTATCTCTAAAAAAAGCGCGAAGGTAAAGAAACCATAAAACGGCGCTTAGACGACAGAGCGGTGAAAATATAGGAGTTCGCAGCGTGAGCGAGTGGAAGAGGACGGAGGAGACGCGGTGTCCTTGAAGTGTGTGTCACCCAGGACTCGGACTGAAGCAACTGACTCTCTCTAGAGTGGAGTTGTCCGCACCGAGAGCTCTAGGGATCTGCATTTTGATGAGGACAGAGGCGGCAGACAGAGAAGCACGTTCTATACCCACAACATCGGCCAAAGGAACGTCCGAGGATCTAGTGGATCGAAAGCAAAACTACCCTTTTACGAGGGCACAAGGGATGTAAGCAGGCCGCGGAAGAGTGAGTTCTTCTCAATGAAGGCATACGTCTCCATCAAGGGCACGTGACAAAGACCAAAAGTGAACTAGTGTTGGTTTAGAACATCGTTCTTATTTATTAAGTAATTAATTCGTTACAAACCAGCATTAGGCGTAACAATTTTGTCCGTCTTTTAAAATATATTAAAATTTCGTAGCATAGTAAAGAAAAGAGATATGATCAGAGTAATAGTGTAGTTACTGCAATGTGCACATATTTAAATATTTGATTTGAAGTATATTTCATACATTTGACAACCAGAATGTATACAAGTGTTTAGTTTTGCTAATAAATTATCGAATGTATGAGAGTATTGTTATAGTCTTTAGTAAATTATTTCTTGTTAAAATGTTTTTCTTAAATTTCATATTTTCAATTTTATTTTTCTTACGTTGGAAGGGTCTATCACTTTGAATTTAAGAATTACGTATAACATAACGTATTAATTTATTAATATTTTAACTGCGCACTCAGATCGATGTCGTACCGCAGCGGACATTTCGCGAAACTAACCTCTTTAAACTGATGGGTAAAGGTTTTTTCATTTCATTTTTTCTTGAAATAAACTTCACCATACCGCTTTGACATATATAACAGAGGTTAAGAGAGAATTAGATCTTTTGAATGTCCAAAATTTGTAAAAATAAATACACTAATTATCCAAAGAGCAATTTTTTTACACATTTTCGATCCAGCAGGAGATGGAGTTTAGCAAAAATGTTGCCCGATGAATATAACTATAAAAAACTTTTGGGTCTTATTAATTAATTTGTAACGCGAAATTTTGATTCTCATAAAAAATTATATTATTTCAAGATTGAAAATGAAGTACTAAATTTCTTTGTTTAAAAAAAAAATATTTTTTGAATGTTTAGTATTATAATGAAACGTTTTCTTATTGTAATGCACGACGGGGTAATTGCGAATAGAATTCTCTACTTCCTCTCACTGGACAACATGTCACGTCAAATGATAATTCTGACAGCACTAACTTGTGCCCAGCCCCCAACCTTTGATGGAAAAAAATTGACGTGAATCGGTCATAAAAACGTTTCCAGCTGCTGCAGCTAATACACTCTTCTACCTACTTAGATATTCAAACACACCTCTTACCAACCATTTACACAATATATGAACCAGTATTCAATATATTGTTAAAATACATTTTCTCTTTCGAGAAAAGAATGTATTATAGAACATAAATTTCTTTCTGAATCTATTAAAATGAGATTTTTAACAACTGCATTTGAAAAAATATCTATTAACTTTGAAAAAAGTATTTGTGCATATAACCAGGTATTCTGAAGAAATATTTAACTTTCTGGCATTTTTTCGCGGTTTCGGTCTTGGAGAGCTGTCCCCCATTGCTTTCGCTCATGAACAATGTTAAGCGAGTTCCCTGCTGAAAATGTTTTCTTTTTTTCAAAAAATATTCGTTACAAATTAGATTATTATATTATATAGTAGTAACTAACAAATATAGTAATTTAAATATGTACAAGAAAGATAATAATATTTTGAATGTTTAGACAAATATAAAATACAGACAAATGAATTATGGGTTGCAAAATCAAATATAACGAACCATTTTGTACATCACAACAACATTTATCATAATAACTCCATAAAACAATACATATGTGTAAACGTATAAGAATCAATTAACATCAAATAAGATCTCTCTAAAACATTGGGTTTCTGCTAACTCCTATAGCTAAATTTTTCAAGCCCTCAAATCAATTCTACTCGAGTAGATCTCGATGTCATGCCCGCAAAAATTAATTTCCAGTTTTTTTCAGCGAGAGAAAGGAAAAATCACTAATCTAACGATGGTGCGTAGAAGGCGATTTTGAGCTGCAGCTACGGTAACTTCTCCCTCATAACGGACAGATCGAAAAGATGAGTGAGACCGGCGCACAATGCGATGCGATGCGATGCGATGCTCCCTCCATAAAAGCGAAAAAGCCATTTTTTGACGGTCGAGCGACGCGTGGCGACACTAAGGTTTTGCGACACCGATCGACAGTCCACTGTTTCACTGCTTCAATGAGTGAATGAATTCAGATAACTTGGGATAAAATGAAGGTCTACGTAGTTGGACACGGGCATTTTAATTACTGGAAGTCAAATAGAGACAAATCTCGCGATCAGTAGAAAATTAATATTGCAGTTAGTTGATATTGAAGATTTGTGCTCCAGAAATACTTTGGAATGGAAATTCACGAATTATTCAAAGCAAGGGAAAAGGAAATGCGATAAAAATACAGGTAAATCCGAATAAGAAGAAGAAGGA
>NNCF01132872.1:9631-24227 GCA_002313205.1 Laupala kohalensis
CCGAGACACGAGACTCCCTATCCTCTGTTGGAAACATTTCATTTCATCCACGAGAGCAGGAAGTGCAGCCAGTCTCTTCAAAAAAACCCGTGTTCGCAGAGTTCCTCGAGAATAATATCAAACTCTGGCGGCCCTGGGTTCTGCTCCACATCACATATCACCAAAAGTACGGCGCCGCCTCACAACAAATACGCAGAGGTGCATAAACCAGCGCCTGGACCGCGACCCCCGAGAGACCAGCGGCCAATGGCTGCCCGCCGTTGCATAATCGATACCATAATGAATATACAAATTCGTTCAAAAAAATAAAATAAATGAAAGTAATAATAAAAAAATAAATGCGCCTGAATCGCTTCACTGCAGCGTCCGTAAGTGTTTTCCCGATGCTAGTCGCATTGCTCTACGGCCAGGTAAACGACTTCCAAATTCGTCCTCTCTCTCCGGCGTCTCACGAGGAACCCTAGTAAATGTAAGGAACTATGTGCTCTATAGTTATGGAAAGGTAGTTCTCTTTTTACTAACGTCACTACACGTAATGTGTGTCGCTTAGTTTGCACGGGCACTTGCCCTTGAACCAGCAATTGCTACATTAAGGCCCTCGTACAGTACCTAGGGTCGCCATCAGTGCGGGTTTGCACAGTTTCGTCCTACTTTGAGAAAATACAGAAAGAAAGGGCGCGAGTTAAGCGTCCGGGTGTGATGAAGCATAACCGTCGCCATCGTCCAAAATTCGCGCGCACACCATGACGAAAGTTAGAATTACTCTCTTAATTTTAAGATTGTTTTTGTGACTAGAGTGATATTGTGTTCTGCTGAGTGTTCATACTTCAGTTCTCCCTTTTTTTCCGAGAAAAGAAATTAAGAATTTCTGTGAGAAAAAAGTTAAGAATTTTAGATCTTGAATTGTACTTGTAATTCATTTCTCTCCAATGCGAAGAAGTCTCTAATCAATTTTGTTGGAAATGTTCTTTACAATGAAATCACCTCTTTATTCAATTAATGACACGTAGTACGCCAAACGTTTACTATTATGAAAGGTAGAATTCATTCCACACAGTAATTTCCGGGTTTTATCTCTAAAATTCTTCTTGTCTTAGATTTGAGATCTAGTTGATGGCAATCCTACTCTTACCTACACGCCGTAGCGCACCACCTTATTTCTTTTCGAGGGAACAGATCAAAGGCCTGCGATTGCCAGAGTCTTTCATCAGTTGAGAACAGGCTACTTCATTTGCTTCAAGCAACGTCTTCTGTACGCAAACTTCTCTTCTCAGCCGACCACGGGATGATCAACATTTGTTATCAGTAGTTTAATCCAACAAGTTAATATTTTAATAAATTGTATTTTATGTTGCATATAAATATATTTTATCCGCAATTGAGAACGATCCAATACTTTTAATGTAATCTACTGCCCGATATCGCCTTCCCGACAACAATGTGGGAAATATTATATCCTACTCGGGTATTAGCAGTCACAACTCTTCCACTCTGCATGATTTAACCCTCTCAGGTTATAAGAGTTGTTGGTATATTCAGTGATTGGCTAGAAAGAGCTTTCTTGAAAATTATAATTATAGACAACAAGCAGTTTTGTTTAAGAAAAATAGAATAAAAGCATGAATTATAAAAGAATATTAAATATATTATGAGTAAAAAATGAGAAAATGAATAATTAAAATCATTAAGTAAGCACGATTATTATTATTGAACAATTGATCACTCAATCGTTTCTAATTTCTTAAGTTCATGAAACAAGCAATTCAATTACATCAAGTTATAAAGTCAAGAAAATATACACGACAATATCTTCTCATTTGATGTGAATCTAAGCCTTCTGTGTCAATCTTTCACTAACAAATTAAGAGGCACTTTCCTTCGTCTCGAAAAGTGTGCAAGTTTTCTATGATCTCGTAAATTATGCATTTTTTATTTCTGAGATACATGAAAATATTTGAAAATGGAATAATAATACAAGACTCTCCCCCCACAGGTGCAAACCCACAATCTATGTTTAAAAAACAACCCTCTTTTCCGTTCTTCCCCTTCTCAACCGAAACGTTACGTCTCAGACAGCGATAAGGAAAAGACCTGGGACGTGATCGACCCTTCGCAAAAAGGAGTCATGCGCTCTTGCGAACCCGTATCTCTTGATCGCGGGGACGAGTCCGGACGAGTTCGACTTCAAATTGAAAAAAAAAATTCTACTTCCGATTGGTCAAACTCTTTTTGTGTGGGTTGAAATTAGTCCATACTTAGTTCAAAATTATAACGTAAAGGTTTTTCAATTGACGCTTCGTGGCGCGGCTAACTTCACGAATGTAAATTATTGTGATCTGAAGCTATGGATGAAGAGGCAGGAAATTTTAGGTTGGTGAAAGTGTCAAGTTGCTATGTTTGGAAAACTTCTTCAATTAACGTAAGACTCAAACCGGAGTCACAAAGTTGTTGGTGAATTAAATACAAACATCTCTATGAATGATCGTTTCAATATAATTCATTCTGAGAAGAAGTGAAATAAAATTTATTTAGATTTTCTACTATAATACTTCATTTTAACTATATACTTGCTTCTAGCTATCTTTGTCCTCAGTATGTCTGCAATTCAAAATTAGATTTAACTTTAATAAAACTATTACCAATGAGTTCACCAATAATATTCCACCAATGTCTGTGTGATAAACAATCAATACACTTCTGAACTTCGTAATTAGGTGAAGTGAGATCCTTGAAGCATTACGTACACAAATATACATTAACTCCAAAGTAAAAATACTCATTAAGCATTTAATTACATAAGATTGGTTAATAAAGGTTAATTATATTCTGGAAGCACAGTTTCATTCTATCACAACACGTGCTTAATTAACACATGCGCCTCGGTACAATCTAAATTATATTAATTAATAAAAATAATCTTATGTGTTTTAATTCTTTACTAATATTATTCTTAATTCCAATATTTATTTTTTCCTTTATTATATTTGTCTGAGATAATTTTTGAAAAGACAACTACAGCATGGGTCTGAATAAAACGCTACACTGCTGAGTAACATGGCATCTCCTCTCTCCATTCCTGCCACCGAACACGGAGCGTGGCCTTCATTTGTGTCAGATCGTGTACCTGCAGCCCGACGGAAAAGTTTTTAAAGTGAAAAGAATTAATGGGAAATTTTTACGAAGTCCGCTACAGAAATCCATTGTTTGTTGAAACAAGTTTACGGTGATGAAGGTTTATCACGCACTCAAAATTTTGAGCGGTTTAAACAGTTGACCTTGAACGTCATGCGAGATGACCTTGAACGTCAGCAATGGACGAAAACGTTTTAAAAAATCGGCAATTTAATTTAATTTGAAAACTCCAATATAAAATTAATGATATGAAAATAGAAATAATAAGCAAATTTCAGTACATAGACACATGGTTTTTGATAGCTGGATATCGGACAGTAAAATTAAGTGTCGCATTGAACAAGCTCAACAGGCGTTTCTATACTTTAGAAGGGTGTTTTGCTGCTCGGACTTCGATATTATCTTGAGACTGAGATTCTTAAAATGCTACATTTGGTCTATGGGATGGAAGGTTGGTCTCCTAGGAGTGAATGTCATTCATAAATTAGAGGCATTCGAGATGTGGTTGTACCGCAGAATGCTCAAGATATCTTGGACAGTGAGAATGACTTTTGGCACTTATCAGTAAGAAGCGCGAGCTGCTAACCACTATTAAGAAGAGAAAAATTGCATACTTGGGAAATATAATGAGAAATGAAAAATATCAATATCTGCAATTAATAATCGGGGGCAAAACTGAGGGACGGAGATGAGTCGGAAGAAGGAGAAATTCCTGTCTGCGGAATGTAAAGCATTCGACAGAACAGCGTGATGTGCAGACACTAATCTGCAAGGGATAGGGTTGGAATAAAAAATGTGATGGCAAACATCCATTAGTGGGTATGCAATTGAAGAAGAAGAAGAAGAAGAAGAATGAAGTCTTTATTCGTTCTTTTTTTTTGTAAATAAGAATTATTGTCTGGAGGTCCTAATAGCTTCTCTCCTTGAACGAGTGATAAGAAAGCGATATGAACGGTGGAAGAGAAGCTCATGGATTCTTCATGAGAACAACGCTCCGGTCTAAACTTTTGGAGGTAAAAGCGTATCTGACTGGATCCCCTTTTGGTTGCCCCATCAGATCTTGATCCGCGTGACTTTTTTGTTCCTATAAGTAAAATCGTCAGCGAAAGACAAGAGATTTGAGTCAGTTTGAAGAAAAGAAGTGATGGAGACGATGAAGATGACTTCAAACTCTGCTCTGGTAAATGAAATTGGATCGGGGAGGGAAGTATATTTTATGAGATAGTGTTAAAGTTATGAAGAAAGAAGATTGAAGAATATTATACCTCTCATCCGGTTATGTTTAAACTAAACCTCATATATTATACGATAGTCAAAGACCCAAAACTTGGCTTACGTCTGAATCAAGTGATGCTCTCATTAGAAGAATAGAGTCTTTTCTTTCGCGGTAACACGCAGCCTTCCACTCACTCCCACGCGTATCAACACATCGTATTTATTAAATGGCAGTAAGTTGCAAAGTGATGGGATTGTCCCTTACATGATTCTGGAGAGTTATCTAGTTTATTACCCACACATAATAATAATAATAGTAATAATAATAGTAATAATATTTATTACCCCGGTGTCAGCGTGATTGCTCGTCACCAAGACATCCCGGGCAAGATAAAATTTGTAGCTTTTCATATCCATGTCCCAGTTTAAATAGCTGGGATGTATGAAGAGTCCGACCTCTGCGAATAACAACCGCAGTTGTAACGCTCGGATACAGTGATCGGATACGCTGTTCCTCCGATCTCCGTAAAATCACGACGAGTCTAGTGAGTAAACTCAAATCAATAACTGAGCCTCACTGGTACTCGTCTTTCGTGGTCCTAGCTGGTCTGATCAATACACATACATACATAACATTTATTTTACTGCTATTGGGCACGTCTTACCCGGTGGCAGTATATAAATAAATACAATAAAAAAATACATATCACAGAGCACTGAAATAAAACATTGTTAAATAAATCATTAAACTATATGATTCAACTAATATCAAAGTTTTAAATATAAAAACATTTTACCCTGAAACATCTAAATAATTGATAAAAAACTTACTGCACATTTTATTTCACTGATGACCCAAACACTCGATTTACCCCTTTCGTGCACTTCACTTCACATTTCCCTTCCCACCTTTTCTAAATCACTTATATCCTTCGTATCACTTCACTTCAGTGTCCAATATCAGTCCACTAGCTTCCCATCTCCACTAACGTACCCATTCTTCCCGAACTTGCCTAATCCTCTTAATTCGTCTGCTCCCCTTAGAGCGTTTCTGAATTGAAGAGAGGTTGCTGAGCCCGATAACGCTCTCACGATATCCCCAGGAAAACTGTTCCAGTCCCTCATTCATCTATTGAGGAACGAGTATTTTCCTACGTCTGTTTTTTGTTTCGTTTCACGAATTTTGAAGAAGTGATCTTGTCTACCCAATCTAGTCGGTTTTTTAAAACGCTCTTTGACATCTCGTCAAGCTGGTTTGGTTTTAAGTGTACTGAACAAACATCCCAGTCGCGCTCTTTTTCTAAGAATTTGGAGAGGTTCTATTTTTATGTAATTATTCGCATTATGTTTATGAATTTAATCGCTTTTTTCTGATTTTTTTCTAATTCTTCTATTTGATATTTTCTATTAGGATCCCATCCTGCCGATGCATATTCCAATAGAGGCCTAACAAGGGTTAACATTTTTGTTGTCGAATTACTGCCATTCTTTAAAATTCGTTTAATGAAATTTAGAGACTTCCAAGCTCTTTGTGTAACACCACTCTAAGTTATTCTTAATCATGATACCTAAATATTTGCGTGAATTTACTTCCGGTATTGGATATAAATTGATTTCATGGGACCAATTTTGCCTTAAGCGGATTCGAGTGGAAAAATACAGCTTTACTCTTCTCTGAATTTATTTTCATTTGATTTATTTTTACTCATTTGTGGAATTCATCAAGGTCTCGTTGCAACGTGGCCATACGAAACTTGTTCCTCCTTTTTTTCAATACATTTATTTATTCACGAAATGTTAACCAAACACTCTTGCGTCATTTTGGCAAATGCTTCTTGCAGGTTCAAGTGTCTGTGGGTGAACGCGTGAAAGCCTTCTGGTGCGTCCCCGACGACTCCCAACCGCTGCTATGGCGCTCCCACGAGCTCTACATGCTCCTCTTGATCCTGGTGGTGCCTGCTGGCATCATGGCGTTGGCGTACAGCGCCATCTGCTGGGAGGTGTGGCGTGTGGTGCAACAGCGCCATCACATGACTTCAGGACGCACGTCAGTTGTAGCATTCTCTAATTGAGAATTATATCATCCTTTCAGATTGAAACGTGTTAAACTTTGATTTGACAGATTGAAGGACGGACAGTTGGAGCGACAGAATTCACGAATCCACGGAAGAGGGAGGAAGATGCGAGAAACGAAGCGGATCCCTGACGAAGACAACAGCACAGTGAAGCAAGTAAGTTAAGGCTTTAGCCGGAAGAATCTTAAAGTACAAATTTGTGTGTCTTAATAAACCAGTGTTAGTACTCAACAGATTTACTTTCATTAATCAGTACTTGAATTCGAAAATGAGAAAAGAAAATAATTATCAAACCCCCGCATCCTGGTCCGGGTTTTTCTCCGATTTTCCTTCGGTTAGAGGCGGATTTTTATAGAGGTTCTCTGGGCTCTTGTCTAGAGGTGGCGTCTATTGAAACAAGAAATTTTGAATTGAGTGTTATGTTAATACTTACGATTTATAAACACTATTTTCCAAATTATCTATAGTTTCATAAAAAACATAAATGTATCGATAAATTTTTTGTGTTAAATCACAAATTTGTCGATATTCTATTAATATTATAACACGTTCCGAACTATTTTATTTTTATTTTACGAGTTTGCTGAAATTTTCAGTCAGCCTCTGCCTTAGGGCCCTTGATCAGAATTGATCGGATGGTCCCTTGCTTACTTCCGGAGAGTAAATTAGATCATAGCCCTCCACGTGGTCACAAGACGCAGTTTGTTCTGGTTTCTGGACAATTTATTAATTAATTTTTTTTACAATAAGTGAAAAGCTGTATCTCGCAAAAATATAAAGTTCCGTCATACAAACTCAACATATATGCACAAATAATAACTAAAAGGCAGTTCGCTGAAAAGAACAAAGTTTCACCTTAGTGTTAGCTTCACAAAGTATGTTGATGGCTTCACTTCTACTACTTCGCTCCTCCGAGGCACCTCACTCTTCAATATCTTGAAGCGACCTTATCATCTTCCAATAGCAGCTTAGTTACTTCGTTGGTATGCAGGCTGCTCATTTCCCATTGACTGGCTGCGCTGCGTCGACCTCCGTAAGTATCTCGCAGAGCTCGTCGATGGCGGCGGTGGTAGTACCAAGGGTCGGTCGCTCCGTTGTGCAGCTGCACTGCCACACACAGACTGTCCGATGGGGCAGCGGTGTTCATAAACAACCCCTCTGAGAGATTGAATTGCGTGGTGTGTGCATACACAGCACAAATTATGTTTCATTTGTGACAAAAACACATTGATTTATGATTCAAATTAACGTGTCAAATTTTCTTATACGTATCTTTTAAATTGTTTTTGTTAAAATATTTTTTAACCATTGAATTAGGGAAAGCATTAAAACCATGACGTTATTGCAAGTGTTTTTGAAGCAAGGAACAGCTTATTAAGGTAGAGATAAAGGCGTGCCTATTTGAACTCTATTGGAGAAAATGTTTCAGTTCGATCTAATAATTAATTTTACTGAACATTAGTAATGCATTAATTATTATTGAAGACTCTTAAGAAATATTGGGGTAAATTTAGATTGTCAAAACAGTCCAGCGAATTCTAAAGATGCTTCCATCCGAATGACGATCCGCGAGACAGCCAATGTGGACGCAACCGTTGCCTGCGGCCTTGAGGTAAAGAAGGCGATGCAAGGCCAAGCCGATGTCTTTTAAGAGGATCCTATTTCAGATAACTCTCGACTCATTTGACGCACAATACGCGTTGACGCCGGTAGATTGCGGCAGAGAAGGATATAAATAATATTCTCCCTTCTTCAAAGATCAAATGTTTAACTCATACGCTACAATAATGACAGAATATGAAAGTATGTTATGCACTGCTGCAGTGATGTAGGAGATAATGAAACTTATGTGGTCCGGAACTAACTGTATCTTAGTAGACAGAACAACTTGTTTCTACAACTAGTAGTTCTGTCTTCCAAGGCACGGTTCATACCGAACAACCAAGTATGCATTGACTGGGTCCGCGCGAGCTTACGTTCAAAACGAAACTTATTATTAAGCCTTAAGAAACGCGAAATGTGATTGTACAACACTCTACATCCACTGATGGTTTTTCCTGACACACGCGTATTCGGTGCTTGAAGGTGATCAAGATGTTAGTCGCTGTGGTGGTGCTGTTCGTGGTGTGCTGGGGTCCTCTGCTCATATTCAATGTGCTCCGTGCGTATGACGTAGTTCCTGTCCACGCACCCGGTGCTCCCAAGCACATCGGCACTGCTTTCCATCTTATGGCATATTTCAACAGGTAAGTGCATCAACATATAGGCTCGTCACGGTCATCAGCACGCCATAAGCTTTGATTATTCCATTTATATATTTACATTTTTTGATTTATTTGTCATTCTTTTGTGGACAATACTTCATTTTACTGCCTCCGTCTAAGACTTCAGTGCTGTCCAACTTATTTTGGTTTTGAGTCATTTTCAATACACCTCGAACGATCGCACCCACACGGGATCGGGTTTGGAAAAAGTTGCCCGACGAATGAAATTAATGGGTCCTATTTATTTATTTGTAATGAGCTTTTATTATTACAATCAACATATTTATATTATTTCAAGCTAGAAAAATTAAATAGTATATTTCTGTATTTTTATGAAGTACTTTTAATATTTAGAATCAAAATAAAATGTTATCATATTGTAATTGTACTGCATAGATCAATAACACAAAATTTGACCCCAACGTTTGGTGCCGAATTGGTTGTATGATGCGTTTTAACTTGCGGACCGTAAAACAACGTTTAAGGCGATTAGACTGCGCTGTATCACATGTAGCTATAACGATTCCGCGAGAATATTGACTCCAACTTTAGACGTTTCCCTTCTATACAACACGTTTCCTTCGAACGCAAATTTATGCAATTTAATGTTTAAAATGATAAATGCATTTACTGAGAGTCACTAGAAAATAATTTCCATAGCATATGTTACTGACATTTTTGCCATTCTCTTTGTATGACTGATAGTAGCGTTCTATACTAAGTAACTACATAACTCTATACAAAGTAAGCTATTACCCCTACAGGGTCTTAAGCAAGTTACAACTTCTTTTTTACCATGAAGTTTTGTTTTATTTATACAATCGCAAAATTAGTAAAAAGGTCTTACAAATATTTTACTTCTCAAACTAATGACTTTATTTTTTTTAAAGGGGGAAAAATAAAAATTCAGTGTTTTCATAATGTGATAAAAGTCATAGTCTTCGAGTGAGCGAACTATCGATATCCTCTGTTCACTTGACACGATCTGCCGGACTTCGCAGGTATCCTACAACGCGCGACGCAAAGACACGGAAATATTAGTAGAATGACGCTGCCATTTCCATGCAATGTAAAGTACTACAAAGCCAAATCAATTCGTTTTAATTAAACCATTATCAATTCACAACACATCAGCAGATTACAAGACTTTTGTACTGCCATTCAAAGTTCCTCATTAATTGATATTTTTAATTAATAAAAAATTGAATTAATTTAGTACACCCTGTAAAAGTGTTTGAGGTGAGACTGTGTAACATTTCGTGTGCATTGTTGCAGCTGCATCAACCCTCTCGTGTACGGCTTCATGTCTCGTAACTTCCGAGAGAGCTTCCGGAAGGCGTTGTGCCTCTGTTGGGGAAACAAACGACGGCGCAGCTTCTCAACGCGCCACCCGTCGCTCTCACACACCAGGACCACTTCCATGAGGTGACGGACGCCCCTTCCCTCCCCCTCCCCCAATTTTTGGCATAGTTTTTCCTTACTTCCTATGGTTTCGATGAAACAATTTTCACCTCGGGGGACCGTATGTATTTTATTTAATAGCGCATATAAATGCTAATTTTTGAAGATTTTTGTTAAAGTACATTAATCAATTAAAATATACATATAGAAATCTCTTAAATTGCGACGAATCTCACCGCCAGGTAACAGATTAATTATGTTATGTTGAATGAAAATGGTAAGTTGAATGTTAATGGTAGAGTAGGCCGGGAGGCGAACGAGATGGCGCAGTTGGAAAGCGCATGAGCACATTAAGCTCAAAGTCCCAAGTTTGAATCTCGGTCCCGTCTCCCGTTTTCATTCAACATAACATAATTAAAATATAAATCTGTATTATTAATATAAGGCTTATACTATCTGAACCAGCTCAGAGGTATTATTTAACTAACCAAATTTACACTTGCACTTTCTTAATAATAATTAGAAACATACGTAACTTGTTTTATAAAAAGCATATTTCGGACCTTTTAGTGTATTATATTGGATTTTTAGGGCATACTTTTGACATTTTGACTGCAAATTTTGAATGTTTCAAGAGCATATTTCTGATTTTTAGAACACTTTGATCCGAGACCTGGCCATCAATTTACTATAAAAACTAACTTTGAGTTTTCGAAAGGGATAAACGTAAACCGGTTGGCGGTCGCCGTCGCTCCCTTCGTCTTAGCGATTGACACATTGACTTAGATCAATAAAATCTTCAAATAATTGGAAGAAACACTGAAGATGACCTATAATGGACTTTGAAAATAAAATATTTACTACACTTTTGCTACAAGAAATAGCATTCTGTAGACTTTCGACGAATACATAGCCAACTATCTTTCTTCATGTTCTTGACTTTCAGGAAGAAATAATGAGAATGTATTGTGATTTTTTCTTGCCTAGACTCTTTCCATATTCAAATTATTTGCCTTGCTTGTCATGATCATTTTTACTCACAGTTGTGCTTTACTTCGATGATAAATTCCCCATATATCCCCACTTTATGAGAAAATGAAGGATTTTTTATGGCTGTGTGAGAAGAAATTATACTATCAATGATTCTACGATATATTCAAGATAAATGAATAAATTACAACTTACGAACTTTTAATGGACAATGAAGATGTATTAAGTGTTTTTTAAATTTACAACGTTTCGACTTTTGTCATTGAAACTTTCTATTATCGATTTCTAACTTGCAATTGTTTCTTCGCCTTCAGCGATGAAATGTCATCAAGCATATCCGACCCTCGACTTTTGGTAATCGATTCGCATTTTTCTCTCGCAGGTAATATTTTTCCTCTGTTTCCCAGGTGTCAGACCGTGAGCATGACGATGGTAGGGCTCACAGCTCACAATGGCCACGCCGCAGCTGCGGAGGGGAATCCCTGGTCAGCTGACTCGGCGACGCAAGTGGAAAGTGCTCTATTGGCGTAGCAGGAAACCTCCTCGGGGTCCCGACGTAGAAGCGGACGACAACCTCGTCTCAGAGTACGCTTCACCACCGCTAGAGCGCAGCGTGGACGAATCATCGAACGAGGGGAACCCCAGAGGACTTCATTCCAGATGTAAAACCAAAGTTTGAAGAAAAGCGCATACATGTGCAGTTTTCTTCGCATTCAGAATATCTCAGAACTCCATGAAAAAAATTGGAAGGGTGATTGAGCCTATTAATAGGAACAAAAATTATTAAGTTACACATGTCCTGAAATGACAGCAGGAGGAAATCAAACGACAAGAAGGCAGAGTAGAACACAAAACAAAAAGACTTTATTAATTAAATTGCGAACGTAATGTAGGTATTCGAAGTTCCATCACGACAAATTACAAGAGATGTAAAACATTTCTGCTCATTTACAGCGATGTAGTCCTCGCAATTCCGTCACACGCATTGATTGGCCAGAAGACTAGCGAATTCTCGCAACGTCGGTGCGAGCCTTGTAACGCTGCTAAAGGGTCGAAATTTCGACATCTTTGTAATAATGTTGTTCTTGACCTTTGAATACCTACATAATTTCCTCCATTTTCCTACTAAAGGCTCCTTTTACTCCTTTTCGTCTTGTGTTATATGGTAACCTCTTGTCATTTTTTCCTTATAAGAGACATTTCTGGACATATGTAACTTTATTATTTATTGTTCCTATCATTCCTCCAAGTTTTACGTGAAGTCCTGGGTCGTTGTGTCAACCAGAGGATGGCGGTTAAATAGGATTGGAAACAAAAAGTTTCTTACGGTGAATGCAAAAACTCTTTCATTTAGACTTCTTAGCTGAGAGTACTTAGTTAATTTATCAGCAGATACTGGAATTAACTGCATTGTATACTATGTATACGGTAGTGTTTTATCTACTAATGTATCAAAATACAGGATACTCCGGAAGTATCAGTATTTCAAATAACATTTTGATAATATTGTGATGACTTAAAACAAAACGTCATTTTTAATAGTTAATTTAAAATAATATTTTTTGTGTAAACACCTTACTGTTACTTCAAATCAGTTAAGTTATAAAACGAAAAATGTTAGAATTTTGAACTTTTCATCGTTATCTTAGACCACATTTGCAAGAATGAGAGAAGAAGAAATAACATGTTGAATATAACTGAATTTGGTAAACAATAAGGTACATGTTTAGCATTTAATTACACTTCTCGTTAGACTACTTCAACATTTTATCACGAAAGAGAGAAAATCATGAAGTATCCTTTTTACCTATTGCATTCGATACTGCTACACTTTGTACGAATTTCAGAAACATTGCGATATATCCTCCCCCACTCGCATTAATCTAAAATGTCATTTATGCTGAATAAAATATGTGAATAAAACAGAGAAAACTGATCTCTGATCATTTTGAAGAACAGATCATATTAGCCAGGAATATCTAAATAACTTCCAACGTCTTGCAGAATATACACATTCTGATTCGCGTTAACATTTTGGCGAAAGCTTCCAGAAAAATATGTTTTTTATGAATATAAATATCTATCAAAATTGTGGAATATTTTATATCTCTTGTATCTAATTGTTTATGACACATCTCATTGTTAGATATTGAAACAAACGTGATGAGCTCAAAGCCATATGGAACAATTCACTGATGGTTTCCTTTGCTTTTCAAGGTAAAATCTCATGATAAGTAGATTTTGTCGTACCCAGATAATAGAGTCCAGAACTTATTGTTTAAAGGGAGTCCCCTGTCTGTTATAGCTAAGCCAATATACCAGCTTTAATTTGTTGCTTAATTTATGTGTTATCTCCAATATTTTGCATTATACTATCGTATATATGACCCGAAAATGTCAGACATTCTGAACACTGAAACTCAAAACAAATGAGAGTGGCAATCCGATGTCTGAGGCATGTGCTTCCTGATCTTAATTAGCAACCGAATTCCTTCCGCAATCTTGGAGACCAAAGGAAATATATTTGTTCATCCACTATGTGTATGGAATCTTAAGCTACACTACTTTGACAACGAAGTCTCGTATGTGTCCACTTCATTATGCAGTCATAAAATCCTTTTATTAATCTACTAATTCCTTGATCGTCATAATCGAAGGAACATTTTAATATTGAAAGTCGACCGTATTAAAAAAATACTGTGTGCATTTAAGAATATTCGTTCTTTGTATGTTGTATTATATGTTTTATAAACTATGTAATAATAAAGTGTTTTCTTCGAAGCTTTGTTGTTAGCTATTTTACCTAAAATATATTTGTTTTCTTCTCGATACATCCCAATACTTGGTTTAACACTTGATTCCTTTCGTAATTGTAACAATTGTGTAATTGATTGTGAAGTTAACAATAATGCTGCAGCAACAAATTAGAGGGGTACACGCACAAAAGTCATTAACAAATTTTGTAGTCACGAGCAAATTGCTCTCCTATCACAAAAACACATTTTTCATTAGAAATATAAAAATAGACACCTAAGAAAACACAAATTACATTTTTGAGGCAGGACTTAGTCAGTAGTATGTAAACAAAATTAAATTATTTAATAAATCTGATCTGATAAATAGGTTCCTAAGATTGGTTTCATATGATTTGTTGAAGATAATGAGTAAAAAAGTTAAAAATATTCATAGAAATAAATCTTCTGGAAATGTATGCTAGTTTTTTTTCTTATTGATTCTTTAACAAGGCTAATTCCAAAGGTAGTCTTCAACTAAAAAAGGAGATCAAAGCTTACTGAAAATTGTCAGTAAATATGCTTACAGAAATAGTCGTAACAAATGATAAGAATAAACAATTTATTGACAAAAGCAGTTAATAAGGCTCTGTGAGCAATAACTCCGAAGGATATAACCATAGGAAAATCTCAGTTCGGGATAATTTGGAGATAATGAACACATCTATGCCTAGACTGTACAGTAAAACCCGGTTAAGACGTTTTTCAGTGACACACACATTATATA